>JALMGJ010000002.1:146521480-147101480 GCA_023362775.1 Charina bottae | reverse complement strand
CATTTTCAGTCCTTCCATTGGAAATTTGAAATTACAAAATTCTACAGCTTAAAAGTTGATCCAGAGAAAAGCTATCAGCAAAAAGCCATTTCCAGAACCTCTTTTGGCTCTGACTGGTAGACAGTGTGATGATACTAGAGAGCTGTACCTTTGTCTTCCCACCCTTTTCTGTTCCATTAGCTTTGAAATGGCCAGTGACCTGCATGAGAATTAAAAGGTTGGCCAGATGTTTCCTGAACAAGAAGCAGAGTTCTATTTCCCCTTTTGCATGTCATCTTGCAAGAGGCAAAGTTATAATGAGTTCAGATCTGTTACAATTTCACAAAGTTGAGCATTTGAAAATAAGACTTGTTTATTTGAAAATATGGATAGAAAAGATATGAAAATAATTATATATATAAAGAAAAAGTTTATTTGGAAGATTACCAACAGATTTACAAATAGAAAGGCCGTTTTCAAAACAGGTACCTTTGTTAGTTTCATGTTCCCTGTGTTTTATAATTCAGACAAGTAAGAAGAGGAATGTATATGGAACACATATTTCTCCTGCTTTGTAAGTACAGTGTTCACTCATGCTATATGGTTGCATTCAGATAAGTTTGCAGAGTCTTGCTCCTATTTCTGGCTTCTTACGAGATTTTGCCAGTATCAAGCCTACAAAAAATATCAGTCCACGTGAGGGAAAGGCAAATAAGACTCTCTAAACAAGTGTACAATCTATGGTCCTCCTGAATTTTAAGAAGCACAACTACGAATATCCCTTCATCACTGTTGGCCAAGTAGGGAAGGCTTCCAGCAGTTGTAGTTCAGCAGCAGCATCACCTCTACTATAATGCAGTTAAAATTCTCTGATGAAGAGCTTTTAGGGGCAAAATGCATTCATTTGTGAAGTAATTTCTACAGTTTTTACTATATATTGGCCCAATATTTCTTTCTTCACAAATGAAGTTGTGCTTCTTAAACATCAGGAGGACCATAGGTTGTACACTTGTTTAGAGAGTCATATTTGCCTTTCCCTCGCATGGACTGATACAAAAAAGCAAATCAAAGAAAAAGCAAAAAGTACAAGAAAAAAAAGTTGAAGAAAAAAGATATAAAGAAGTCGCTTCTGATATTTTTCACAGCAGTTGTAAGTACAAATATATTTTAGCTTCTCTCTCTAAAATTGCATCACATTACTCTTCTTTCTATAATCTATATTGTCTAATCATCAACACCATAAATCACAAGTTCATTTTTTTTAAATTTTTACGCAAAAAGTCCATAAGAAGCTTCCAGTCACAATAATCAACTTCTGGGTTTTCTTTAGCCTTATGGGATTGATTCACAATCCTGATGAGGAGAACATGAGAAACATCATGCTTTGTTATACTGTATGTGAAGTTGTTGACCTTTCCCTGTTGTTTGTTTATCACCAGGGTCTGGTATTCAGAAAAATGTCCATGACTATTAGCCATTTAGCTAAATTTATCCTCAGTGTATCTAAGCCTTTCTAAATCCAGCTAAGCAAGTGGTGAGCATCAATGATTCCATAGTTTGTAAATTCTCTTCAGTGAATTTGATGTTGCCCAAATAATCACTTTCTTCTGATAATTCTGAATTTATTTGCAATCAACTTCATTAGGGCCACACCCACACAGCTGCTTTGCTGTACTCTTGCCCCCACCCTGGAGTTGGCAGGAAGTCATCCTAAAAGTGGCTGTCGTTCTGCTGTGTCCCCAGAACGGGTCTGTATCATGTTACTGTTCAAACAACTGCAATGCACAAAATTCTAAGGCTGTTCTTGGTAGTTCCCTTGACTGAAATTCCAGAACCAGCCAGTGTCATCCATCAATTGGTGGATAAAAAGCCTCCTCCAATTAGTATGCACAATGCTTTGGTTAGTCCATGAACTGCATTTCTTTCGTTTCCCCCCCCCCCTTTGCAGTTGTCCAGTTCACATTAAAAAAACAGAAAACAAAAACCTTGTAACTATGGGTTGACTAGTTATTAGCCATTAGCTGGCAGCAAAGAAGGTTATTGTTATTTTTTATTAAACTCTTGGCTGGAATCTAGTGGTCATCCAAACTTTGCAGCTGAAATGTAGCTGCTGAATAATGGTTAAAAGTTGCTGAAGTTTGAGAAAGAAGTTTTGCTGCTGGGAGATGAAAGCTATAAATTACCCCAAGAACAAAATCCAAGAGGAGAACTCAAAACAAGAGGGCTTCCCTGGGAGCAGCAGCCACTGGGAAGGGAATTTTCTGCCATATATGCTACAGGAGCGTGGTGGCTCAGCCGGTAATACGCCAGGCTTGTTGATCGGAAGATTGCAAGTTCGGAGGTTCGAATCCCTAGCCCTGCGTGCGGAGTGAGCTCCCGCACTAGCTCCAGCTCTTGCCAACCTAGCAATTCGAAAGCATGCAAATGCAAGTAGATGAATAGGTACCACTTCGGTGGGTAGGTAACAGCGTTCCGCGCGCGTCATGCCGGCCACATGACCGCGGAAGCGTCTTCGGACAACGCTGGCTCTTCGGCTAAGAAACGGAGATGAGCACCGGCCCCTAGAGTCGGACATGACTGCACAAATGTGCGGGGGGAACCTTTACCTTTACTATGCTACAGAAGTACAAAAGCCAACTCCTTTTGATTATGCATTCAGTTACAAGTGTTAAGCCAGGGGTGGACTACTGAATTTCAGGGCTCTATATTAATCTAATTATTAAAAGTCGGGGTTCCAGTCTCCCTTGCAGCCTAACCAGGATTGCAGAATAGGCACCAAGCACAGGGAGCAGCCTGAAGTCCCACATTGTACCTGCCAGACCAAGCTGAGCAGATTGCCACCCCAACTTTAGCCTCCTCTGCCAAATGCCACGGATTGTCTAGATAGGCGGTCTTGAACGAGGATAAGAGGGAAGACACCACCCCTTGAACAGAGCACCAGACCGCATTTTCATGGAGTTCCAGCTGTGGACTGATCTTGAAATACAGGCAGAATTATGAGGACATGGTTGGAAATAGTCGGCGGGGTAAGGTCATGATGGAAAGAGGAGCTCATGTGGATGTGGCTTAGGGAAATCTTAAGTTCTACCTTCATGAAAACAAGAAAAAGATGATCTTTCTTATTCTTCACACAGCAAATGAAAAGGTACTCCAAGTACTTGGTCATTTGAGTTGTGTTTTACTTGTATTTAGAAAAGCTACCAAAGAATGTAAAATTCTGGAAGCAATTCTGGTCAAATCAAGAATCCAGCCAGTTTATTCATAGCGTGTCTGCATCCCTAGCATTGACTGGTGGAACTGGTACCTGTACAAAGGATTGAAAAGGCTTTAAAGACCCTTTTTATTCTTTTCCACCCAGCAGAATGTGGGGAAGAAGTTATGGGAAGGGGCTCAGGATTCTGTCTACATGAATTCTCCAAAGGCTGAACAGAGCAGGAGCACATTTGGTGTGGCATGAGAAGGTGGCAAAAGGAAGATTAAGCTTGAAAATGGGGTGATAGGGTGGGGGCTACAAAGAAAATGCTGCCCCCAGTACATCCCTATAGGGGAGGCAGGGGGGAATTGGCCTAGAATGCTGCCAGTTCCTCCATTCTAAGCCCCCCCTTTCCTTCCTCCTGATCATGTGACCCAGAACAGTTTAGGCAGCTCACCCTGTGCTTCCCAGTGCACACATACATGCAAATATGTGCAGATGCAACAAGTTGTTATGCTGCCCACCCCTGATTTCCCAAAAATATAGGGTGTGATCAATTACATGCATGTGCATGTAGGTTCTCAGGATAGCAATGAAAGAGGTGCAGAGAGCTCTTTCTATATTGTAGTTCTTCTTAGTTTATGTTCATACTCAAATCTTTCCAAAGAAAGGATCAGTACAAGGAATGTGAATTTAAAATGTTCCTACAGTTTATGGGTAAGTTGAAGAATGTGTCAGAATAGGAAGAATCCTGCCAGTTATTACGTCTCAGGTAGACAGGTCTGATTTCTGTTTCCCTAAGATTTTTTCCCCTTGCAGTCCTTACTGTGTAAGGACATTGTTCAAGTTTTTTTTTAAGATGTGTTCTTACTAGTTTTCGGGCCTTTTGGCTGTAAAATAAAATTATTATTATTACTAGACTGAGAGGAAGAGCAAACTGAAAATTTGCTCATATATGGCTAGTGATCTTAGATGCAGGATTTTAGTGGCGATTCTGATGTTAAGTTATATTGTAGTTGGCTTCTTTGGGGCCTAGCATGTTGCAAAACCAAATATGGTTTTCACACCTTGATTTATGGCTTAATTCGAAGTGTGAAAGGTAACTAGATTATTCAACAAATCATAGTTTGAAATGGTGGCATAGTTTGATGTGCAAACTCAGTTTCTGATAAAATATTGGGAATTGTTTAGGGTGAATGAACCCCATGATCTGATTCCTAATGCACCTGAAGTAAAGGCAACCATAAGACCCGTAGTCTATGCTTCCTCCTCTCAACAGGCATACAGTAGATGTGTCACTGATGCCAGAAAGCATCCAAAAACATACTGTATATCTCTGCGACAATATATCTCCCAGACATGCTTCTAGGAATGACAAGTCTATATACCCAAAGCCCCTTCTGCCACAAGGCCATTCCCCTTGCAAGTTGAGGTAAAAGGGCTGTCAGAAAAAGTAGTAACACAAACTTCACTCCCTTTCGAAATGGGCCCAAAGTGGAAAGGCCTATGAGTGGGTTTGGGGAGCTTCTGCTGCTTGTCTTTGGGTTCGAACCTTCCCCCCCAGGCTGAAACGTACTGCTCTTGCTTACTTAAAATGTGTGTTGGAAAGAAAGTGTCTGCAACAAAGTGAAGGGAAACAGTATTTGGGGCGATGCCACCGCAGTGGTGAGGAATGTCTAGAGGAAGCTGCTGGATATTGGAATTGAGGAAGCCAGGAAAGAGGATCAAAGCATTAGGAAAGAGACATTTGGAAGTAGAGGGTAGGATCCCAGGGCACCGTCGTCCACTCACCCCTGTCTGACTGAAATGGCAAGCCACTGGGGAAATGAAAGTGGTGTGCGCACAACACATGGCTTTTATCTAAGCAGTCCCATCAGCATTTGGTTTCCTTTTTCCTGATATTATTCCTGGGATGGAAGAAGCCCAGCCAATTTTTTCCCCCTTCTTTAAAGGCAGATGATCTAGCTGAAAATTAAGTTGCAGCATTTCTGCTAACTCATTCTATGGATAGAGAAAATGACAGTTGGCAAGAGGAAATGTGAGGCAATTACTCAGATGAATAATTTCAGACAGTTCACTTCTGGGGCTGAAAGCCATAATGAGGAAAGAAAGAAAGAGCCCAGAGGACAGTGGGAGAGGAGCCACCGCAACCATATGATGACCTCATGGCAAGTGAGGAAAAGGAAGCAACTTAAAACAAAACTTAATCAGGCAGCAATTTGGGCCAAACATTTTCAGAGACTTCTGTTGTGATTGGAGGTTCAGTGGAATTCTGTAACACTCCTGGATGTCCACTGACTAGTCTTGAGGAATGTATATTGCAGAGGTACGGGCCTGGGGTGTGTTTGTGTGTGAAATAAGGAACTCTGAGATCATGACCGATTGTTCAGTTATAATTATGATCGTGAATTCATTGATCATTGACCTCACTCTGCTGTTGTTTAGAAGACCCTGGAAGACCTGGCTCTTCCCTTGCCTTGGCAAGGGAAAGTGAGACCCCTCGCTTCATCATGCGTGCCATCTTTTATCTTTTATTGGTTTTATTGTAATCTCTTTCTCTGATTGTTGTGAACCGCCCAGAGTTGCTAAGAGTCGGGCGGCTTACCCATTTAATAATTTTTATTAAAGATTTTCATGTAAGTAAAAGGTAAACATGAAATTATGTAGAGTGAAATTAAGAAAAAAAGAGGGATAAAAGCTAAAAGAATAAGTAGAAAAGACAGTGCAGGTAGAAAAAAAGAAAAGAAAAGATATGTAATAAAGCAACTTCCAATGTTCTTTATAGCAGTTACAAACAAATTCATTATCTCTCCTCCCTCTTTAAAATTACAGCATGGTTCTCTTCACATATTCAACCCTTTTTAATCAGCAAATCCATAAATCACCAATTCATTTTTTTCCATTGTCAGCAAAAAGTCCATAAGGAGTTTCAAGTCCAAGTTTAAGAATATATACTGTGTGTGTGTGTGTGTGTGTGTGTGTGTGTGTGTGTGTGTGTGTATTATAAATTCCCTTCTCATGCCTATGGGTGGTCTGTGTCTTCCTCAACCTCGGGTCCTCTACCAGAGGCCTTGGAGTTTGAGGGTTCTGCCAGTATCTTAGCTGTTCCTAGCATTGCACTCTTCTGGACGGAGAGCTCTGATGTTGCTCCTGGGATCTGTGGGAGCCACTCTCCCAGCTTAGGAGTCACAGCCCCGAGTGCCCCTACCACCCCTGGGACCACTTTGGCCTTCACTTTCCACATCCTCTCTAGTTCCTCCTTCAGGCCCTGGTACTTCTCCAGCTTCTCATATTCCTTCTTCCTGATGTTGCTGTTACTTGGCACTGCTACATCTATCACCACTGCTGTCTTCTGGTAGTTCCCCCATACATTTCATATATCCCCTCTCATTAGGTCTACTGTTGTAGTAGCATTCCATCAGTTCCAGGTTCTCTTGTCTCATCCATGTATGGTTTGTTCCAGTAGCCCACTTATCATCAGATTGTCCTGGTTCCCCAACATCTGATGCGGACCTTGTTAATCCGGGCGATGTCCAAGCCGGCATGACTCTCTTAGTTCGTGTCACTCTCATATTTGAGGTAGGCAGGTGAAGCGTTAGGGGATCTTTGCCCAAGGACCCCTACTGGTAAGGTAGGTACAGCTGGGATTTGAACCCCAATCTCCCGCTCGAAAAGTGGCGCTCTAACCACTACACTATCCTATGAGAGCCAGTTTGGTCTAGTGGTTAAGGCTCCAGGCTAGAAACCAGGAGACTGTGAGTTCTAGTCCTGCCTTAGGCATGAAAGCCAGCTGGGTGACTTTGGGCCAGTAATCATCTCTCAGCCCACGACATAAGGCTTGGGCGACAAGCCGGTTGGTCAATTCCTGTCGCAACCAATGGACCAACATTCAGTTGATCCGAAAAAGCGGACCCCCTGTACCTGCAGGAAAAACACTAGGAAAAATATATATATATCTACCTCTACCTCTATTTGAGCTGCTTGTCCAAATTATGTGCAAGACCCAAAGACATATATTCAATTATGTAAAGCTACCTTCAAGTAAAATGATAAAAGTCACTGTCAGGGATTTGAGGCTGAAATTCCATATTCTACCCAAACAGACTTCACTGTGACATGGATGGCAGCAATGAATGCAGTCCATTCCATATGTTGGAGGAACATGATGTAAACATCAGCTTATCTTTAAGATAGGTAAGAAAATACTTCCAGAAGGATTGCCTTGTCAATCTTTTGCAACCAAAGCAACAGTCTTGGGCTACATTAAGGACTAACACATTTATTATGCCTTGGCCTGTGATCCGTGAAAGCTTCCTTAGAAGTGCCCCAAGATCCTTTGTAATACACAATGGCATATATTAGGGTTTAGCTGCTTCAAAATAAAGGGCCCTTATGGCATGTTGCATAGAAAAGAATTTGAACTAGGCAGAGGTACAGATATAAAGGAATAAGTAAGTCTACAATTCAAGGTGCTGGTTATCACCTTTTAAGGCCTACATGGCACAGGGCCTGGTTGCTTGCAGGACCACCTCTTTCTGAGGGTATCTGCCCGTCCCACCAAATTGGATAGAGTAGGCATGTTCTTGGTCCCTTCCTTTTAATGATGCCATCTTGTGGGACCTAGGAAGTGTGCCTTTTCCATGGCAGCCCCTGCCCGATGGAATACCCTTCCCCTTGAGATCCTTTTAAGCTTCTGGAAAGCTGCGAAGAGCTGGCTTTCCCCCCAAGTGTTAGGATAGTGTGAAGCCAGAGTTGGAAGAGGGTGTTGTGGGTTGCATCAAGGGAGTTTGGTTTGTACAGCTAGGTTTTTCTGTTTCTGTTTTCATTGTTTTTTGCTTTTATTTTTTTGTATATGATACTGTTTTTATATTATGGCTGTGAGCCACCCAGAGTGCTGGTTTTAAGATGTGTGGCCATACAAGTATTTTAAACAAATAAATAAATAAACCCCCCATATGGGCTAGGTATGTTTTACATTAAACATGTACATTGTGAAAAAAATGCATTCAGCGTCTGCTTGGAGTGGAATAACATGCAAGCACAGAAGGTACTCACATAAACATGAATTATGTCATTAAAATCTGGAATGGACTCCATGATACAAAACAAAACAATATACCCTCTCCCTCTCTCTCCGGCACACCCACCCACACACACTCAGTATACACAGTACAGGAAATGAAATTTCAAATGATGTTTCCCACCCCTTGGGATCCGAAAGTCAGTAACTGCAACAATATCTCCTAGTTGTGTTGTCAGATTAAAGTTTCAGAAGCTTCTGTAAGCTGCCATTTGTGCTGGTTGCAGATGGCAGGCAATAAACCTGATGTCATAAAGAATCCTCTCCTATTTTGATGTCTTAAGTTTGGGCTGGCTGCTGAAGGCCATTGATAAAGTGTAACAATATGGTTAGGATTTTGAGAAATGTGAATGTCATCTGCCTGACATTTTGGAGTTGCTTTGAGAGTTCTTTGCCGTGGGTGTGGGAGGAAATTGTAAAAATTATAGTCCCCTGAAGGACAATTAAAACCAGAACTACCAGTGGCTTGTTTTTAGTACTCATTGTTTTCCATAGTTGCAATAAAAAAGACAGGAATATCTGGAGGCAGGTCAGAGTCTAAAAAAGTTGTACTGCCGACTAGGGATCAGGCACGCTAAAGCAGCCTCCCCCAACCTGGTGCTCCCCAGTTCCTTGAGACAGTATCTCATAAATGCTCAGCCACTGCTCCTGAGAACTCTTGGGGTTGTAGGGAACCTGTGGGAAAAGCAGGATTGAAGACATGTGTCCATTTGTTACTGAAGGTGTAGGCATGAGTTTCACCAGTTGAACAATTACTACTCCCTAGAATAATCTTGGAAAGCCTTGGGTGATCAGAAGCATGGAGATTTCTCTGTTAGTGATAGCTAGGCTCCCTCCTTCTGAATTGCAGCTCCTTGACAACATGAAGTGACTCTTTACCCGGTACGCACAAAGATGGTCTATAAGACCAAATATTTGAAGAGGTGTCTCTTCATTTGCAAAGAAAGCAGTGGTAGACTTGGTGCTTCATCTTATCCATTTTAAGTACATAAACAATTATTGAGATAAAGTAATTATATAATTAATCCAACTTGATTCCTAGTGACTACATATCCATATTGTTTTCTTAACAGAATAGAAAAGTGATTTGCCATTGCCTTATTTGGTGATGTATCTATTTGTTTATTATATTTCTCAGTCTAGGAGACAGCCTTGAGATTTCTTGGCCATGTCCCGAACAAGTATTACTTTGGTCTGACCTTGCTTAACGTTTTACAAGATCAGCCAAGGTTGGCGGTATGCTGATTTCCAAATTGAGCTATTTTAAAAGGATCATAAAACTATTTTAATTTAAATGAACGTTATGAAATGTATACATTGTACTGTTAGCAAGAATGGCTTTAAAGACAGGGCAAACAAGAATTACTGTATTCCTTTTTTGCAAAGAAAGGATTTTTCAAACTATTAATTTGCATTTAGCTTAATGGTAATCATGTAAGCAGACCAGCTTGCAGCTGTGCAGATTACAAGACTATTTGAACATTTCAGTTCTTGAAAAAGTCCCTCACATTCAAGTAGCAGATTGACTTGCTGTTTTATCCTATGCTCAACTGTTATTCAGTCTTCCCCATTTTGTACAACCAGCACTAATACTCTGGAAACATAAGAAAGAGCATTCTTAGTAGGTGTTCCCAAATTTTGATGCTCCTTGTCTAGAGACCTCAAACCAGTTTTCTCTTCGTTAATCTTCCTCCAGCAGGCCAAGACATTTTCATTCAGGCAAACCTTTGGCGTGGCTTTTGAATCAGGTTTTAATTAGTTATATGTCATCTATTTTACTCATAGTTTAACTTAGTTCTGGGTGAAAATAGTGGTTTGGAATAAACCAGTGCAGGCTTTCACAACCAGCATCACAGTTGCTGGTGAAATGTCAGGATACCAGAGAATTATATCACGGCCTATTAGCCCAGAAGCTCATCACCATGGTTTGGAAGATTGTATTTTATTATTTTTATGGAGGATGATTGTGTAGTGCCATGGTTCCCAAACTGTGCACTGTGGAGCCTTGGAGTACCACAGCAAACTCACAGAGGTACCATTGCCTCTTTTACTACTTAGTAAACAATATTAGTGAGTTCGCTGTGGCGTCTCAGGGTGCTGTGGCACACAGTTTGGAACCGCCAGGGGTGCCGTGAAAAAACTACTGAGATACCAAGGGCACCATGAATCAAGAACTTTTAGGAACCTCTTGTGTAGTGGAAAAGAAAGGAATAAAATTCACTCAATAAATGCACTGCCTCTCTCACACCAAAGAATTGGACTATAAGTGTAAAATGCAAGGCTTTGGTGCTAAATACCAGAATGAGGCCTCTTTGAGGCAGCATTCTACAACCTCACTGTGACACAGGTAACTGTCTGTGCTCTGTATGCAGAGATTTCGCCACCCACAGCTATGCCATATGCCAAGACGGGCAAGCTGCCCACTGCCTATAGCCAAGGCACAACAACTTAATCTTTATTGTAGTTGCTGTTAATCCAAACAATTATTGATGAGCAGGATATGTAAGTAGTGCTGATGGAAGAAGGAATGGCAGACTGCAGTACAGCTAAACTACGCTAAGTTCCAGCATAAAAGCAGGACTCTGGTTGAGGAAGCCAAAGACCACTTATGGTCACCATTGGAGAAGAGAAAGTACAGCAAGGCAAGCAGATAAGCTCATCTATGGTTAGCCTGGCAAACAGGCATGAGCAGCCTGATTTGCATTTGGTTTGTGCACATGCTTAGATAAGCCAGAGCTAGGACAGAATCAAAGGTTTTATGGGGCTGGGGAAACTGCCTCCCCCACCCCACCCCAAGCCATTTAACGGTGACTGAGAGAGAAAACAGTAGTAGCACCCCTGAATAGGACAGTAAAAGGTAAAGGTAAAGGTTCCCCCCGCATATTTGTGCAGTCGTGTCCGACTCTAGGGGCCGGTGCTCATCTCCATTTGTTAGCCGAAGAGCCAGCTTTGTCTGAAGACGCTTCCACGGTCATGTGGTCACATGTCGTGTGCGGAACGCTGTTACCTACCCACCGAAGTGGTACCTATTCATCTACTTGCATTTGCATGCTTTCGAATTGCTAGGTTGGCAAGAGCTGGGGCAAGCGCGGGAGCTCACTCCACACGCAGGGCTAGGGATTCGAACCTCCGAACTTGCGATCTTCCGATCGACAAGCCTGGCGTCTTACCCGCTGAGCCACCACGCCCCCTTGAATAGGACAGTAGTCCCTTTTTATTATTTTTCATTGATCATTTCACACCTTTCACCTGTGAAAGCACGTGAGGTTCTACCAACAACCTGTGAGCTAGGCTACATTAAGCTAGGCTGAGAGATTGGCTTAAAATGACTCAATAAACTCTTTAGTTGAGTATGGGCTCAAATCTGGATCTCCAACTATGTCAGTATCTATGAAAAGAAATCTGGTGTATTGAGACCCTAATGATTGATTTATTTATGTGCCATCAAATTGGTGCTGACTCTTAGTGACCATATAGATGGATTTTCTCCATGGTGATCTATCCCCAACCTGGTCCTTCAGGTCTTCCAATAGTGTACCCATCATCATGGTAATTGAGTCCATTCAGTATGCTGCAGGTCCTCCTCTTTGAGATCCTGATAATTTGTTCTGTATGAACCTTTCTGAGAATTTGAATTGTATTATATAAATTGGTATTATATAAATCCGGTAGTGGTGGTGGTGGTGGTGGTGGTGGTGGGAATAAGGATGTCTTGTAGAGCTTCACCAAGATTGGCAACCATGAAGCTGTTTCTCTTGTCAGTGAGATTTCACCAGAAAGGCCCACTGTCCTCAAGTATAGAGAAGTACAGGGATGACCTTGGAGAAGATATGCAGAGACCATTAGTAGAACATGAGCTCAGTCCAGGAAAAAAGGAAGGTGTGAGAAAAAAGTCAAGATTACCCCACCTTGACTCTCTTTGGTATAAGGAGGTGGGGGGGAGGAGAAATGCTGTCAGGCTTTCAAGGTTTTGTTATTATATCAAATCAAATCAAATCTTAATTATGGTTATGGGCGGGGGCCTTTAAGTCAGTCTTGACTCCTGGCGACTGCCTGGACTAGTCCCTGCAGTTTTCTTGGCAAGATTTTTGGAAGTGGTTTGCCCTTGCCTGCTTCCTCGGACTGAGAGAGAATGACCAGCCCAAGGTCACCCAGCTGGCTTTGTGCCTAAGGCAGGACTAGAACTCACAGTCTCCTGATTTCTAGCCTGGTGCCTTAATCACTACACCAAACTGGCTCTATTGCAATCATAGACCAGCATATTTGTTATTATAGCCTATACCGATAAAATACACTAGATTTCTAGTATTTCTTGTGGTGTCTGTTTCCTGACCTGGCCTTTCTCAAAGGGCTGACGTGAAGGATATCGTTGCAATGGCTGAACATTAGAATTCATAAGCTTTCAAAATTCTAGCAGTAGTTCTATCGTTGTGAGGAAAGTGACTGCAGACAACCGTTTGCATTTTTATAAAGGCCTCAAAAGTTTTCTCTTTCATTCATTTTTAAGCTTATCAATTGAAGTAATTAAATAAGCAGAATAGAGGGACAATAAAATAATCTTGATCCTCAAAGTTGCAGTTGGTTTATATGATGTGGTCTTTGACTAGCGTGGCTCCCTTTTGGAGATAACGTTTATCTGTTCATTAATTTTGCTCTCAAAGGCTCATTGTTTTTAAAGGTGTTCCTGGTCATTTGAATCATACACCAATGATTTGAAAACTAGGAAAACTTTTAAAAGCTGCTCTCACTATAAAAATTATTTTCTCAACAACAACAACAACAAAATGGTAAGAGATTGTGAATGCTACACGGTGGGTAGGCAGCATAGGGTAGACTGTAATATGCTGTTGCCACCTAGTGCTCACTGAGTCTAAAAATCTGAGAAAATCAATTTAGGTACTGAAAGAAAGATAACTATGGATTTAAATGAAACGTGTTGTTCTCCACCACTGCCACCTGGCCCAATACCAAGCAGGGGGAAAAACCCTCATCCATCTCCATATTCTCAGCAAATCTAATCTCCCATTTTAAAACCTTAATTATTTGGAGAAAATATACTGAATCAGTTGGCACCATTGGTAACCTTTCCCAGCTTGTCGTTCCCCAAAGGTACTGACTGTACCTCATCCACAGGCAGCATGCTGTGACTTTCTCCCACACTGGGGTATTTTTTTTTATATATCCACACAAAAATTAATCAAATGCATTTAATTAGAAGAAAAATTAGCTACCCAGGTAAAAAAGATATCCTCTTGAATGGCCTCAAGTAGATTTTAAAAAGTAGGGGAGCCCTGCAGAAGTGCTGCCGCCATGCTGACCTCTCCTCCCTGCCCCCCTTATCCTCTCACAGGTTTGCCAGGCAAGGGTCTTTCCCAAGATGCACCCCCGTTTTCAGGCCATGATGGGGTGACTCGTCTTGGCTAAATACAATATGGGTCCCATGTACATAAGGTTTTCAGCCTTTCCTGCTGCATTTGGCCCATCTTCCCTTGACTGGAATGAGCACGGGTAAGGGAGAGAGCTTTCTACTTTGCCTTCTGCAATTAGCTATGATGGGCAGTGGGGAAGGAGGATTCAGTGGGCTCTTGGGCAGAGCTGCATTATCTGCTTGGACCGTTGCCAATATGGTCCACTCGGAAGACACCGTGTTTCTCCCATTCCCAGCCTATGGCAAATGGACCCGTGCCTGTATTTTTCAGCTTTGATTCAAAACTGCTCTTTTCCCACCCAAACCGTGTTAAGCCCTTCACACATTGTTCCATCTCTAGCACGTTGTTCCATTCTAGTAACAGCCCAGCTCCAATTGGCTGAAATGGCAAATATACCCCCTCCCATCCCTTGGCTGATCCTGCCCTGGACAGCCGCTTTCCCCTGGGCTGCTGGGCAGCTATGTGCTCTGCTAGTATTTGTAATTCTTTTAATAATCTTGCAGTTGATCCAGTAATGGGCTGTTAGCGTCCTCAACGCTAGAAGCCCATGTTCTCTTCAACTCTTATGTCTCCCAGTGGACACCTTTCGGTTCCTGCCAAAGCTGGGGGTAACGCGCCCCGTTGCTTCCCCACCCCCACCCCTCCTCACAGCACTTCAAAACTTCCTTTCCATTTGTCTTTTTAACATCTTTAATTGGCAAGATAGGAACATCACGACTTTGTTTCTGTGAAGCTGAACTATCAGTTTTTCCTTGCTACAAAGTATTCATGGACCTGCAGAGGAAGGTAGGAACGAAAGAACAAACTGTTCCCTTTGCTTTGGCTGCTGAAGCATCAAAGCAACAATGGAACCAAAAAGGGGGGGGGGGCAAAGATCTGCATTAGTGTCAGAGGAGATAACTCTGTGTGTGTGTGTGTGTGTGTGTGTGTGTGAGAGAGAGAGAGAGAGAGAGAGAGAGAGAGAGAGAGAGAGAGAACATCCATGTGTGCAAATATCTGGAAAGCAAAGGAAAGGTGCAAGGGACTAATGAGGAGGGAATAATCTTTAAAAGGAAAAGGCAGGGGCTGGTAGAGAGGGCTACCCAAGAGCCAGCCAGCAAGGCTTGCCTTCCCTGCATGGATGGAGAGGAAAAGGTCATCAGGCTTGTAGTGGCTGCAGTCCGGACAGAGGCCCCCCTTCCCCGGTTCCATTGTCAGCCCGGTGCAATCTGGAATAGAATTCCTGAAGTTGGCTTAAGAAACAGCCAGGAACAGCATGGGAGAGAAGCAGCTTAGGCTGCAGTGCAGAATTGCCCCCTGAATCTGTTTCCATCACTGGATCTGCTCAATAAACATATATAGGATTGCATTACTCACACATTTATTGCCAAGAACATCAGCAACATTGATCCTTTTTCATGGAGTGCTAATTTTTTCCCTTTCCTTTGTTCTTTTTAACAAGGAAAAGATGTCCTCTATGCATCTTTTGGTTGAGATTTCAAGGCTGCTGAAGGGAGGTTTTTTTTTTTTAAGGGCATCATATTCCATCATAGCAGGACGGACACACTTCATAGCAGGACCCCCTCCTCGCCCCCATAGCCAAACCTGATCTGGTGGATGATGGAGCCTTTTAAGTTTTAAGTATTATGCCTTCTTAAAATGCAGCCTGGGAGTTGAAAGATGAAGGGAGATAATGGTTTTAGGTCTTACGTTTTTAGCTTCTTTTGTTTGTGCTTGTTTATAGTCTTGTGGATGGACAGGCAAGAAAGCAGGCTTTTGGAAACATCCTTTAATACCACTCCCCTCAGAAACAAAAACCAGAGAGAGCAAGTGGAGCATACTCATTCAGCAGTGTCTGTAGGAGGGGGGGTGTCACATTTTTTTTAAAAAAGGCAGTTGTAGCAGAAAGTCTCCACCTTGTTGTACATGCATTCAGTATTGACAGAAAGGGTAGGGCTTCGATTGCATGGCTATAGTCACCATTTTTTGACCCAGCCCCACAAACACCATTGGACTGAGGGCATTTCTGGATGCAAGGCGCTTATGGTTACAGCTTCCCTTCTTTAATAGATCTGTTTTTGATCAGAAAAAACCTGAAGAAATTGAGACTACAAGTAGTCCTCACTTAACGATCACAACTGGGACTGGAATTTTGGTTGCTAAGCAAAGCAGTCATTAAGTGAATCTGACCTAATTTTATGACCTTTTTTGTGGCAGTCGTTAGGCAAATCACCGCGGGCATTAAGCAAACCATGTGGTTGTTAAGTGAATCACACAGTTCACGCGGTTGGGCAGGAAAGTCAAAAATGGCGATAACAGGACACTGTGATGGTCATAAATGCGAACCGGTTGCCAGCTGCCCAAATCATGATCACGTAACCGCAGGGACGCTGCAATGGTCGTAAGTGTGAGGTCATAAGCCAGCATTTTCAGCACCATCGTAAGTCGGAACCATCACTAAACAAATGGTTGTTAAGCAAGGACTACCTGTAAATACTGGGGCGTGGTGGCTCAGTGGGTAAGACGCCAGGCTTGTCGATCGGAAGATCGCAAGTTCGGCGGTTCGAGACCCGAGTGCCGCGTGACGGAGTGAGCTCCCGCACTCGCCCCAGCTCTTGCCAACCTAGCAATTTGAAAGCATGCAAATGCAAGTAGATTAATAGGTACCACTTCCGTGGGATGGTAACAGTGTTCCACGCGTCATGCCGGCCACATGTCCGTGGAAGCGTCTTCGGACAACGCTGGCTCTTCGGCTAACAAATGGAGATGAGCACCAGCCCCTAGAGTCCGACACGACTGCACAAATGTGCGGGGGGATCCTTTACCTTTTTACCTGTAAATACTAGAAGGTTACAAGAGGTGGATGGTATTGTCTAGAATCCCATTCCTCCGCATAATTGTGGTCAAAGAGGCAAGGTGACTACATGATCAGAGATTCCATGAGGAAGTACCCGGTGGTGCTGACTAGCCCTCAAGGCCACAAGAGAGCACTTAGAAAAGGAATTAACTTTTTCACTCTGCTCTTCCAGTTTCCTGGCTTTTATGGGAACACAGATGGCCAATCTGTGCTGCCCAGCATTTTATCCAACTTACTTAGATCTAAATCTTGACCTAGATCTGAAATAAATCTCGTAGAACTTAGAGTCACTCTGTGATTGAGGTGGCATACTAGTTAAAACAATCCAACAAATAAATATGGAGCCTTGAGGGGGAACAGAACATCAGCAAAATTGCCCAAGACATTTTAATATTAGAGGAAAAGAATAAAAAGATGCAGCCCCCAATCCTCTTGCAAAAACAGGCAGCCTTGGCAGCTGGCTCTTTCTTCTGCCCTGGTAATGGCAGAGAATTCTCCCCTCTGCTCAAAGGTGACCTGGTGGCTAGCAAGTGATATGGCACTGGCAGCACGGCCCACTGCTCTCTCCCCCAACATCTTACTGGCTCCCTGCAAGACAGCAGGTCTAGATACGTATGGAGCCAGAGCAGTTCTACTTTCGTAATGGTTGGCCTTCCAGTGTTTCATCTTCAGGCAAGCCTTTTGCTACGCTATGCATTCAAGAGAAGGATTTTACTGTGTCAAGTGTTGGAGGCCATGTGTTCGGGAATCCAGTGGGGGAGCCAGAGAATCATCCTATGCACATCAGTAGATAACCTAATGGTAGCAAGGCTGTAGTCAGAACAAGGAGCTATTGCTGGCTCTGCCATAGATAAATACAGCTGGTTGCAGTCTCTCCAGAACTCCTTGACTATTTCCAGATTTTCTTGACTTAGTCTTGTAAAGAACCCCCTGAGTAGGTGATGGCTATGTAAGTAACTGTAAGCCCTCAAAGGTGGTCTAATGCTCAGTACATATTCTCGTCCTATTTGCTTCCACATCCATCTCATCTGTCTCTTGTGCCCTCTGCCTCAGATTTTGGATTGTAAACTCCTTAGAGCAATGCCTTAAGCTCTTGCCTGTCAATTCCAAGTTCACTTTTAAATATAAAGAGTTTTATAGTGACAGTACTGGTGACAGTACATGCAGAGACACATGAGTTTATCTAGTCACAGTCCAATGATGGGGTGATACATTTCTGTTTCAATGATTATGTTTATTTCTAAATATGCACATGAAGATTTTTGAAGGGAATGATGTACTTCCTCCTTTTTTGGTAATGTTTAAGTTGCTTTATTGATCGGTTAAATATGCTGTGATGAGTGGAGATTTTTCTCTACTGATACCTACATTCATAATAAACAAACAAAAAGCCACCTTATTTTGCAATATGTTTCTTGTTCATTTGGTCTCTGATCCATACATAGTCCATGGTTCTCCTGGCATTAACAGTACCTCTGGAAATGTTTTGTTAGCTAATTGTGTCAATGTAATGCTTTTAAAAAGAACATAGAAACATGAATTGAAGCTTCCTTGAAAAGCTGACACACTTCTAAACCTTAATTATTCTAATAAAAGAGATAAGTCTAGACTTAAATATGTTTCACTGAAATCCATTGTCCAGATGTCCTCAGGTTCAGGATGCTTTTACTAGATGGATCATGTCATAGCAATTACTTTCTAACAGAATAAGGAGGGACAAAATATTTTAAAACATTTTCCCCATAAATATTATCAACACCAGAGGGCAGTACAATAATATTTCTAAAGGTGGATTCCTTAGATTTGTATAAAGTAGAATATTTATGAGGCTACAAAACAATTTTTTCATCAGAGCTGGTGAAAATGAAAACTGGGATGGAGAGGAGAAATGTATGTCAGAAGGAAAATCTTTTAGGAGCCTTCTTAAGCGTATTTTTGTTTAATGTAAAAGGTGTGGCAGTAGAAAAATTAGGATTTTTTTAAAAATCTACAAATGCCCATTCTTATAATCAGAAACTTTTGACCTCCTGTTTGGCAAAACAGAGATAAGAGAAGAAAAGGTAATAATTTCTTATCCTTTCCAAATAAGGGCACTTCCACACCAGCACTGTTTCCTCAACCAATAGTTCATAAAGCAATTCTGAAGTCTGAACACTCTGCGTTCATCTTCATTTCAGCTGACCTCAAAACACTGAGAGTGTGAGAACATCTTCCATAAGCTAGAGTCAGTGGGGGGAACAAGGCATGAAAGAGCTGAATCAGGAGGCAGGTTGAGGCAAATATTCCCAGCCTAGGAAAATGAACCATCCACAGGTTTTGCAGACCTGCAGTGTTGCAAAAGAGAAAAACCAGCTTTGTTTCTGTTTCAAATAAGCCTGCATAGAACCGGGGGGGGGGGGGGGAGTGCTCAGTTTTCTAATATCAATAATGTCATGGGTAGGTGGATTTAGAGCTAATTCTGAACAGGCGAAAAAGCCCACATGGAAGTGCCCTACTTTTATTTGTGATAAAAATGCTCTTTTGCTGAAGATGCAGCAAACATAGAACGTTCTGGAGTCAATCCTAGTATTCCTTCTGATTCTAGATAAGGCAGCTTGAGTTTCCTAACCTTTTCTGCTACACTGAGAGCAAAAATGTTTTATCTGGACAACGGGTCTTCAGCTTCAATCCACAGTTAGTGGGTCGGGGTGGTATAGATTATAGAGACCTGTAGGGTTTCTTTCCCTTTTTCTCTTTTTCAGAGGCCGTGGGGTTCTTGACAGGTCTGTGAGGGCACCTCATCAACAAACAAATGGAGCCCTCTCTGACACTTTGTTTGTGCAATCAGTTGTCCTGGGATGCCCTCTTTGTTCTTCGCACAGCTGATAGTGAGGATGATGATTTGCCCTTATATCTGGCTCTCCTGGGAGTTCAAGGTGGCTTATATGTGGGTCTCCCTTTATTTTATCTGCACAACCACCGTCCTGTGAGGTAGCTGAGAGAGACTTCCCTGAGAGAGACTTCCTAAACCAAAGGCGCAGAGGGGATTTTCATGACTGAGTGCATATCTGCATAGATATTCCTGTGTGTTTTACAGCCTATCGCCAAATCTTCAGCCTCCTGCAGAGAATCTGCAGCAGTTGCAGAGACACTCTTCAAGGGGCGCCGTTGTTGCGGCAAGAAAAACTTTCTTTAAGACAGGAAGCCCGAAAAGCGTGCCAAGAACGGGAAGAGCCAAGATGAGAAAGATCATGGCTCTCAAGGGAAAAGGTGGGGAAAGCCGGGGTGCCCTCATCGCATGCCAAAGGAGGGGATAGAAATTAACGTTCTGCTTTTGTGCAGGAGCGTTGCTTGGGAATGGCAGAAACTCTGGACAACTCATCAGTATTTTGTGCAAATCAGACACGAAATAGAAAAAGGCTAATGGGCAGAAGATCGTTTGGAATTGTTAACGCAAAAGAGGAGGTAGAGCTAACGCAGCACATTTTCATCCGTCAGACTGTTCCAAATAGATTTCTAGAGCCATATGTTACTTAACATAGTCCTAAAAACATCTATCCCAACCTGTGAAGTAAAAGAAAAACTTTAAAATAACGAAGCAACACACAGCCCGTCGTATGAATCATTTGCTCTGCTTTTTCTTTTAAAAAAGAAGTCTGTAACTATGGAAAGAGAGAGGAGATGTCAGCTCCCCCTACATTTCTCTACTCCAGAAACATTTTAAATTATCTCAAATAGAGCCAATAAGGTTCTCCTCCTTATTTCAGAGTGCCCGCTCCTGAAGGTTTGGGTTTGTGACAGGGTTGGTTTGTGCGCAACTCCCCAGGACTAATACAGTAGCTGGTGCAACTTAATGAAACTTCCAATGCCCTGTGAGATTTCTTCTTTCAAGTCTAGAAGGAGTATCCTTCCTTCCTCTTTTTTTTTCCCCTTCTTCAGAGAAAAATACTTGCTCACAGGATTTTACCTTAGAAGCAGCCACCATTTTTGAAGGCTGAACTCCTTCAGAAATAACCTTTTGGGGCCCACAGGGTGAGAAGTTCTGAAGTAGAAGCATCAGGGTGGGGGGTAAAAAAAAATCAAGATGGTAGCCACAAACCATGTGATTGAAGCCCCACCACTTTTTTACAAGCATCATGGGCATGGCACATGTAAGAAAGGGTGGAGCTTTGATCATGTGGTCACAGCCGCCATCTTGACTTTTTTTTACCCCCTCCCCCTGGTGGACACCCCTGTTTTGAAGCAAGGAATAGGCAGGGCCACAGCCAGAATTAGTTGGGAAGATTCTTCCTCCGACACCTCTTTCTGATACCCGCTTCCCTCTCCTCAAAGAAACAGCTTGCAAGGAATATGTAGCTCTTGCCGGAAGCCTGAATTCATTCCTTGGATAGGGGGTTTGAATTAGCCCCCCCCCCCGCTTTACAATAGAAGCAGTGGGAAAAGAGTAACTGAGGTGACTACTTAGCAAATTATTCCACATCATGCATCAGAGTACTGGCGGACTTGGGAAGAAGTGTGGGGATCCTTACACCTGGCTGAGGAGTTGCTGTGAACCGCAGGGCTATCCATCCAAAAGTGTTCAACACTTCCATTTGCCTCTGCTGCCAGAGTCCCAAAATGCAATGAGAACATAAAAACGGTCTCTGAGAAGTTTCTCCTAAATCCTTTCCACAAACAGTGTGATCAGAAGTAGAAAGGAAAGTTCCAGTAAAATGATTCCTCGATTAAAAGCTGGAGTTGTCATATACAAAATTGTACTTTTTTTCCTTCTTTCCTTCCTATCCTCAACATGGAATTTCCTTTATATGAAGACTTTGAACAGCTGTGTTTCAGTTTTGGCAGAAACGCAGAGCACTTCCATACATAGAATTTGCTCCATAGTCTAGTCTTCCTTGATCTTCCCTTAGAATATTATCCCACAACAGATTATCCCAACTCTGGATAGGTTTCCATGATGTGATGATCCACCATATTCTTTCTTCAAGTGGTCTTCAGACCATATTGGAAACTTCGGCAGTCTTTTGCTGGCCTGCTCTGGAACAGGCAAGCATTCAGCACCCAAAACTGCCTAATCCATTGAAGCTCGCCAGCTATCCTCACCTTCCTTCTAAAACTTCAAACCTAGCCAGCTGTCTCCTTCCTGCCGATATATCAGCAGTCTGTTTGTGTGAGAAGCTTTTTGTCCTGGTAATTATGGACAAATGCTCACCATGGTATAACTCTTTTAAGGGTATCCCTATATGCTCTTTGAACCTGTTTATCTTATCCATTGTTTTCCCCTTCTACTTTCCTTAGCCTTGCCAAGCATAACCATCTTTTTGTAGCCCATCATCTACCTGCATCAATGCCCAGACTATGCATGTCTCTCTCTGTTGATATCAACTCCAGGGAGTAGTTTACCTTTATTTGATCTAGGACTGATAAGTGGCAGGCAGCTAATGCATTGCTCCCATCCTCAGTCTTCACCTTACTGCATCTGTCCACAGCCAGAGGGGGAAAAAATCACTATGCAGGAGACTGGCAAGCAGATGCTCAGAGCAGCCAGAAACTATGGGAATGGGGAAACACCAGGTTGTCACGGTCTAGCACCTAATTCCTCAAGGGGGGGGGGGTGAATCCCAGGAGCTAGGAGGTATTTCCAATGGGAAAATTACCCCCACTGCACCTACAAAGGAAGTACTACAAAGCTATCATCATATTTCTTTGGGACAGGAACAATTAAGAATTCTATTTGCTTGCCTTTGAAAAACTAACTGAAGTCCCAATGTGGTGTTAGGCAAGATGTCAAGCTTCTCTGGGCAAGAACTAGAACTGGAAGCAGGCACAGGCAAGCATTCAAAGACACATGTCTCTGATAAGTAAGTTTATAACAAAAATCTAATGAACCACTAAGCTTAGGACAAAATACTAATGAACCTGCTACAAAAGAATTCCAGTGTCTGGTATGTATTAAATGAAGGCCCTATTTACAGTGAAGTCAACGTTTAAATTCTTGTACTTTTTTCTCCAATCTGTAAAGTGTAGCAGGCTCGAAGCTTCTCTGTCTTTCAGGTGATAGACATAGTTTTCCCTTGTCTCTCATTATGATGATGGGCTAGTCTGATTACAAGCTGTTACTTCCAACCTTGCCAGAACTAGTTCTCATATTAAAGAGGGCTGATCTCAGGTCAGCGTGCCCCTTGCATTTTGACATCTGGCTTGGGGGATAAAGGTATACTATCTATTTATTCTGTTTGATGGATACTTTTTCCTTCCACCCTTTCTATTTACACTGCCCTTAATAATGCCTGAAGTTTCTTAATGTAAGAAACTTATACTAAGGGTTGCTTGCTGTTCTGTGATCAATCATGACACAGTGCAGTCTAAAGGCAACTATTATTCTCTTCAATTGGTACATCTAGTGAATATCAGAAAATAAAAGTACTATGATTCCAACTTTACAGACATGGATATAGGAATAGACTCTTGGAGATGGAATAATAATTCAAGATAAGTATCCCTGGGAGCAGAGTCCAAGTATTTTGAATTCTAATCCAGTGTTTTCACCACAATTATTTTATTGGAAGAAGTGGAACTTGAAACTCACCACCAATTAAAACATTCTCTTCTCAGCCCACTCCTAATGCCAACTTCAAAAGTACAGTATTATTCCTATTTTAAAAATGCACAGTTTATATTCTGCTTAGGCTGTTCCAATTACTGGATGCCAGAAACATTTGTCCCAAGTGTTTGTTGTGAAAATGTAGCCAGCAGCAAAGCAGAGGTGACTGATAGAGAGATCAGAAAAATTGCTTAGCTAGACAGATTTCACCTGCCCCCTTATATTGGTTCCTGGAACCTAGCAAAGAGCAAGATGCGTGATTATGGAGGCCACAGTAGGGGTCTTGTGTGCAGATGAAGAGAGAAGGAGAAGGCAGTGTGATAGACTTTGCAAATTTGACAGCAGAGGGCCATGCATTTTCTTCAAGATGTTAGAAACTTCCCTAAGACTTCAGAAGCAAACAGAAAAAGTCTTGCTACACATGCTGACCTAATTTGCTGGGCTTTAATTACTTGAAGCAGAGAGAAGGATGTTGAAGGAGGACCAATGTATAAGCCTCGTGTCATATGGGTAACACCTGAACTGGACTTTTTTCAAGGATCTCATGCTAGTTTGGGATTGTTATGCTTATTTGCACTGCTAAAATTCCACTGGGCCATATTATTTGGAGGAATGAATTGGACTACATCTGGCATTGCACCCCACCAAAGGAAGGGGGGTTGTTCTTAATTCACTGTATCTGGATTGGGGGATTTAGTTTATTATTTATTTAATTTTTATCCCACCTTTATTACTTTTTTATAAATAACTCAAGGCGGTGAACATACCTAATACTCCTTCTTCCTCCTATTTCCCCCACAACAACAGCCATGTGAGGTGGGTTGGGCTGAGAGAGAGCGACTGGTCCAAGGTCACCCAGCCGGCTTTCATGCCTAAGGCAGGACTAGAACTCTCAATCTCCTGGTTTGCTATTGGCTCCTTCCTAGGGCTGAGAGAGAGGGACTGGCCCAAGGTCCCCCAGTGGCTTTCATGCCTAAGGTGGGACTAAAACTCTCAGTCTCCTGGTTTCCTATTGGCTCCTTCCTACGGCTGAGAGAGAGTGACTGGCCCAAGGTCACCCAGCCGGCTTTCATGCCTAAGGCGGGAACAGAACTCTCAGACTCCTGGTTTCCCATTGGCTCCTTCCTAGGGCTGAGAGAGAGGGACTGGCCCAAGATCACCCAGCTGGCTTTCATGCCTAAGGCGGAATTAGAACTCACAGACTCCTGGTTTCTAGCCCAGCACCTTAGTCACCAAATACAAGTTTTAGAAGAGGAATTTTCTGTCTGCTCCTCTGTGGTATTCAAGCTGAATTCCAGCAACCAGATATATATTAGCTTATATATATATATATATATATATATATATATATATATATATGAATTCCATCTAGCGGGGTCCAGGAGGCGTGCCTTCTCTGCGATAGCGCCCGCCCTGTGGAACATCTTGCCCCCAGAGGTGAGGCAGGCGCCCTCCCTCTTGGCCTTTAGGAAGTCCCTAAAAACCTGGTTCTGCCGCCTGGCGTGGGACAAAGGTAGAGATAGTTCCTCCTGGGGGTGGTTAGTTTAATAATGACCTCCTTTTAAGATCCTACCATCCTCTGGATTTTTATATTCTTATTTATTGTACTGTTATTGTATTTTAATGATTATTGATTTTTAACCTTAATTTTAACATTTGTTGTAAACCGCCCAGAGTCTACCGTGGTAGAGATGGGCGGTGATAAATTTGATTAATAAATAAAATAATAAATAAAATGATTATATATATATATATATATATATATATATATATATATATATACACACACACACACACACACACACACACACACACACACACACACTAATATATATCTGGTTGCTGGATCACCAATGTAACGAACATGAATTTGAGTAAACTCTGGGAGACAGTGGAGGACAGGAAGGCCTGGCGTGCTATGGTCCATGGGGTCACGAAGAGTCGGACACGACTAAATGACTGAACAACAAATTTAGCTGAAGGCCCTAATCTTCATTCCTAGGAGTTTCTTTAATACACAGATACATTCTTTGCTTGTTATATTCTTCCCTCTGTGCATCAGGAGCTCATATCTTTCAATAGTATCTCTACTATCCAACTCTCTGCATAGAGAGTTATATCAATCAGCTGATAGATTTGGTCTAGCTCAGAGATTAGAAGCTTGTCACGGGATCAGCTCCCCTAGAGCAATTCATAGCCCATTAGCTTTATCCACTCTGGTGCTATCCACAAATGCTTAATTACAACTCCCTGTCCCAACCAACCCAGCCAAGGGCCATGTTGGCTGCTGGAGACTGGAGTTGGAGTCTAGGGTAGGGAGCATCAGGTTGGGGTTGGGTGATCTAGTCTGGTCACATAATATTCCTTTTACATTCTTGTACCTCTAGGGAAGTCTTCTCCAGGTAGAACCTTCCCTCCCTATACAGTATAACAGGGAGAGAACGCTCTGAGTATGTAAAGGAACGTAGAGCTGATTTGGGGGAAGGTATGAGAGATCAAAAACACAGATGGCAAGGACCTAACAGAAGCAGAAGAGATCAAGAATAGGTGGCAAGAATATACAGAAGATCTGTATAGGAAGGATAACAATATCAGGGATAGCTTTGACGGTGTGCTCAGTGAGTTAGAGCCAGACATCCTGAAGAGTGAGGTTGAATGGGCCTTAAGAAGCATTGCTAATAACAAGGCAGCAGGAGATGATGGCATCCCAGCTGAACTGTTTAAAATCTTGCAAGATGATGCTGTCAAGGTGATGCATGCTATATGCCAGCAAATTTGGAAAACACAAGAATGGCCATCAGATTGGAAAAAAACAACTTACAGTATATCCCCATACCAAAAAAGGGAAGCACTAAAGAATGTTCAAACTATCGAACAGTGGCACTTATTTCACATGCCAGTAAGGTAATGCTCAAGATCTTGCAAGGTAGACTCCAGCAATTCATGGAGCGAGAATTGCCAGATGTACAAGCTGGGTTTAGAAAAGGCAGAGGAACTAGAGACCAAATTGCCAATATCCGCTGGATAATGGAGAAAGCCAGGGAGTTTCAGAAAAACATCTATTTTTGTTTTATTGACTATTCTAAAGCCTTTGACTGTGTGTATCATAACACATTGTGGCAAGTTCTTGGTGGTATGGGGATACCAAGTCATCTCGTCTGCCTCCTGAGGAATCTGTATAACGACCAAGTAGCAATGGTAAGAACAGAGCACGGAACAACGGACTGGTTTAAGATTGGGAAAGGAGTACGGCAGGGCTGTATACTCTCACCCTACCTATTCAACCTGTACGAAGAACACATCATGCGACGTGCTGGGCTTGAGGAATCCAAGGCTGGAATTAAAATCGCTGGAAGAAACATTAACAATCTCAGATATGCAGTTGATACCACTTTGATGGCTGAAAGTGAGGAGTTGCTGAGGAGCCTTATGACGAAGGTGAAAGAAGAAAGTTCAAAAGCTAGGTTGCAGTTAAACCTCAAAAAAACCAAGATTATGACAACCAGCTTGATTGATAACTGGCAAATAGAGGGAGAAAACATGGAGGCAGTGACAGACTTTGTATTTCTCGGCGCAAAGATTACTGCAGACGCTGACTGCAGCCAGGAAATCAGAAGACGTCTACTGCTTGGGAGGAGAGCAATGAGAAATCTTGATAAAATAGTTAAGAGCAGAGACATCACACTGACAACAAAGGTCCGCATAGTTAAAGCAATGGTATTCCCTGTAGTAACCTATGGCTGCGAGAGCTGGACCATAAGGAAGGCTGAGCGAAGGAAGATAGATGTGGTGTTGGAGGAAAATTCTGAGAGTGCCTTGGACTGCAAGAAGATCAAACCAGTCCATCCTCCAGGAAATCAAGCCAGACTGCTCACTTGAGGGAATGATATTAAAGGCAAAACTGAAAATACTTTGGCCACATAATGAGAAGGCAGGATACCCTGGAGAAGTTGCTGATGCTAGGGAAAGTGGAAGGCAAAAGGAAGAGGGGCCGACCAAGGGCAAGATGGATGGATGATATTCTGGAGGTGACAGACTCAACCGTGGGGGAGCTAGGGATGGTGACGGCCGACAGGAAGCTCTGGCGTGGGCTGGTCCATGAAGTCACGAAGAGTCGGAAGCGACTGAACGAATAAACAAGAAATGAGAGAGCCATTAAGGGGACATTTCCAGAACAGATTACAGTCCTGAGATAGAGGGAAAAGCGAGAAAGAAACTCAAATTAACCTGCCCTTGGTTTTGTTTAGTATAAGATGGGACAAAGAGGAACTTGGACAAGCTTTTAAGATTCTGTTATTCTACCTTACTACAATAAAGAACATCCCTAGAATCCCTGCCCTGCCTGTTTCTTGACCTGGCCTGCCTGAAAGGGCTGACAGGGTACCCACTCTGAGATAGATTGATTGGGGGTTTGGGACTTGGGGAAAAATATTCTCAGCGGCAGTCCCCTTTCCATGGAAGAACATGGCCCCTGAACCCCCTGAGGTTAGGTGTGCCCTTTATATCCTTCAGACCTCCTGTGGATGGCATTTGGGCAAGAAGATCTTACTGGCAGCAACAGTTTTTATTTAATAGTTCTATTTCTAGTGAATTGTTTATATAGATATTTTAGTTTTAAATATTGTAGGCCACCTAGAGTTACCTGAGTAGGCACCATGTAAAGGTAAATAAATAAATCCGTCTTGAACTTCCAACTTCGATGTTGCATATTTTTGCTGCTCTCATTCAGGAGATTACCATTTTTTAAATGAAAAGTTGACAGCCGTAGAATACTGTACCTGTTTTCATCATATTATTACAAATAATCTACAAAGGTAGATCTGGCCAAGTGTTTTATTTAGCCAATTACTGGCTGATGGCTCAGAATGGGTAGGAAAATATCTCTTCATGGGAACTAATAACTAGGAAAGTTGGAGATTTCTCGCGAATATGCTGAACAGACAGAAAGATTGGTTTGGAAAAGATGATATGACACTCTTTCCTTCACTTGTGGAAGGTACATGTACTGTATATGCAGCTCAAGTAATTGCCAATGCACCTTTGAAGCAGAGAGCTGGAAGGGAAGATGATGGGGCAACCCAAGGCATTTTGCTACCATAAACAGAACAGCAAATGATCCAACCCCTTCCCCTAAAACACCAGTGGCATTATATCTATGGCTAGTCAAATTCTAGCACCTGAGAAGGAAGTCCCATAAATACAGTAAATTACATGATTGTTAGGGGGCACAAAATTGAATTGTTTATGGTAGCAAAATGCCTTCAAAGGTGCATTGGCAATTACTTGAGTTGCATATACAGTACATGTACCTTCCACCTTCCTTCAACTGAAGGAAAGAGTGTCATGTCATTTTTTCCAAACCAATCTTTCTGTCTGTTCAGCTGTCAACTTTTCATTTAAAAATGCTAATCTCCTGAATGAGAGCAGCAAAAAGATGTAACATCAAAGTTGGAAGTTCAAGACGGATTTATTTATTTACCTTTACATGGTGCCTACTCAGGTAACTCTAGGTGCCCTACAATATTTAAACAGCTGTTGTTGTGGGGAAAATAGGAGGAGGAAGGAGTATTAGGTATGTTCGCCGCCTTGAGTTATTTATTAAAAAAATAAAGGCAGGATTAAAAAAATTAATTAATTAAATAATTAAATAATCGAGGTGACTGCTTTTATCTTCCTAATGATGGAGTTAAACTGTTGCTAGAAGATTAAGAGAGTCTTTTGGGGACAATTCGCCCCAAATCGCCAGGACAATTATGCTGAATGATCTTTGCAGAGACTCCTGGGGTGGGTCCTTAGCTCTGCTCCAAGGCTCTGCCTGTTAAGCCAGGAAAGAGTCTACAGTTTGATTTAAAGGCCAATATTCTCTGCTGCTACTCGTTCCCTCAGGGAAAGAGTTTAACGTTTATCTTTTCAAATTCTGGACACAGCCATTGGCATAACAGTAGCCTCATCAGAGAGAAAATTTAAAAAACTCAGTAAAATAAGAATTGATTTGAAACAAAATAAAACACTGAAAGACATCAAATCACATTCTTGCTTAGTTACAAAAACTATACCTGGATCAATAGAATCGGGCTATTTGGTAGAGTGCCACTCCATACCTAAAGCATAGACCCAAATTTTCCTTTTCTGCGGAATTTTCACCAAATTTCCCCCTAAAGGTATGTAAATTGTTGCCTTCTAATCTATTTTCCTTTCCTTCCCCACTATACTTTCCAACTGCAGGTGTGGAGCATCCATGCAACCTCTGGTAGAACAGGGGTAGGAGGCATGGCACATCTCTTCCTAGGATCTCCACCTCCCCCCCCCCCCCCCACTTGAGTTTCAGGTGTCTGGGGTCGCTGTTTCCCAGATGAAAGATTTCCTGGGGGGAGGCAGGTAATTTAGGGGATATCACCTGTTCTTGAATTAGGATGCTATTTCATGGTCATCTGAATGTTGTAGCCCAGATACGATTGACCCACAGCAGGTACAAGATGATGGATGCAAGAGATTTAGCCCCAGGAGAGTCTGCTGTGTTATCTCCTAGAGCTTTGAACCCTTTGCTATGATAGGACCTGACTTTTCCTCAAATTGCACTGATTTCCACATCCACAGTCAAGCTGCTTTCCACCCCCTACTCCACCCCCGATTCTTCTTTTCTCTGGAGTCACTGGATTCCCCCTCTTTCTTCTTCTGCTGCTCTTTTTGTAGGACTCATGCTCATGTTCTCTTAACTGTAACACAAATGTGCCCCACGAACCACCAACTCATGATCTTGGCTTCATTTCATCCCCAGCCCCAGCTGAGGCAGCTAAAATCACTGTTGTTTTAAAGTAGGGTTTCTCCTTTCTTTCCAAAATAGTATTTTCTGAGGGTGCAATCTAGTATGCTTCATGTATGGTGTAGGATGAGAGAGCACCCCAATGCACCTCATAATCCCTTATCCATGCCTGGGTCCTGTCAAACTATTTCTAAACATTATCACTCTTTCAAAAGACTACTAGACCCATGTTTAGAAATGAATGTAAAGGAATGTGACCTTGGGGTAGGTAGGAGAGAGCCATTAAGGGGACACTGTAGAAGAGGTTACAGAGTCCAGAGACAGAGACAAGAATGAGAAAGAAATTCAAAAATAACCCTGTGTCAGGAAACAGATATTATAAGAAACACCAGAACTCTACTTTATTGATATAGTTTATAATAACAGAATCTTAAAGCTTGACAGCATTTCTCCATCACTCCTTTTATGCCAAAGAGTCAAGGTGGGGCAGTATTCAGTTTCTTTCTCTTGCTTTCCTGTTTTCCTAGGCTAAGCTTATGTTTTACTAAAGGTTGCTGCATATTTTCTTCAAGGCTATCTTTATACTCCTCTATACCCTGCCTTGATTTTAATTTGGAAACAATAGGACAAAGAGAAATTTGGACAGGCTTTCAAGACTCTGTTTTTCTACCTTAAAAAGGTAAAGGTTCCCCCCGCACATTTGTGCAGTCGTGTCCGACTCTAGGAGCCGGTGCTCATCTCCATTAGTTAGCCGAAGAGCCAGCGTTGTCCGAAGACGCTTCCGCGGTCATGTGGCCGGCATGACGTGCACGGAACGCTGTTACCTACCCAACGAAGTGGTACCTATTCATCTACTTGCATTTGCATGCTTTCGAATTGCTAGGTTTGCAAGAGCTGGGGCAAGTGCAGGAGCTCACTCTGTCACGCAGGGCTAGGGATTCAAACATCCTAACTTGCAATCTTCCAATCGACAAGCCTGGCGTCTTACCCGCTGAGCCACCACACCCCTTTTCTACCTTACCACAATAAAATGTATTTCTGGAATCCCTGCTATACCTGTTCCTTGATCTGGCTTACAACAAAGGGCTGAAACAGCCCAACTGACAGCCAGAGGCATGGGGTACCTTTTCCCCTGACTTGGGTAACTCGACAGGTGGCTGAACCTGCCATTTGCAGACCTAACCATGACATGCACCATCCTACCCCACCACACTCTCAATGAGTGTCACTTGCTGGTGGCAAACTGCTCCATCAATCACAAGTTAAGGTAAGTGATTGATGGAGCAGTTTGCCACCAACAAGTGACACTCATTGAGAGGGGAAACAAAGCCAGAGGAATCTATCCTTTGCTTTCCTTAACTTGTCCTCCATGAAAACTGTAAGCACAGCACCACTTGCAGGCCTTGTTACTGAAACGGAATAGGGCCTAGCCATCAAGGCAGCAAATTTTATGCCAGCACACCTGTCTGCCGACTCAAGGACTGACAGATTACATCTGAATGCAGCCATCTGGCTGGGTTCTTATACTTTACTCTCCATCCAAACCTTAAGCTGAACGTTGGGACAACTTTTGTAATCAGCAGTTGTTACCTATAAACCAGCCCTTTCACTGGCTTATGTTCATGAAGTTTCCAATGCCCATTCAGACATTACTTTTTTGGAACATTGCTTCATTGGATAAAATATTTTTAGATTCTATACAATTAGAAATTTTTGCCAAGGACACTCCGAGTCAGCTGGCAGCTTGACAAGTCAGATTTTTCAGAGCGCTGAAGACCTGGCTAGATTTTCCCTGTTTGCGGTGGTCTATAGAAATTATAAGACCACTGAAGTTTTCTCCCTGGAGAGGGGAGAACCAGAAGATTACTCACGGGGTCGTTGGAATTGCCCCCTCCTGCTTTTTTTGCAGTTTCTGCTACAGAGAGAGCAGGGGGTTGGAGACAGTGAAACGACCTGAGAAAACATCAAGCTCTTCCAGGGAATCGTAAGTTAGAGCTAAGCTGGCTTTTAGATCACTTTATTTTATTTTATTTTTAGATTGGATTGTTTTATCATCTAAGGTCTATCTTTGGACTTTGCACAAAATGTTGGCAAATTTTGTACTTTCTTTGCTATAACAATTATGGTGGAAATATAACGGATTTTATGTTTGAAGCATAGTAATGCTTGCATTTTTTATTTTTTATCTTTCTAACTTATCAGAGGACTCTGTCTCAGTTGGAAGTATAAGAGTTTATATTAAATATCTTTTGAATATACGTATTTTGCTGGATTAACTATTGAACTGATTTTTTTAAAATTTTTCTTTCCTTTTTATAATGGTAGAAATTTATCTTCTCTTTCTCCTTTTATAAACTCTTTGAAATGCTGTCTTTTTGCTTATTTTTGATTATCAATTTTTTTCTTCCTTTATTTTAAAAAACTTTTTACTTAATGGACCCTGCCGGTAATTTTCCATCTGAACAGAACAGCTGACTATTTATTTGTTTTGGCTAGAACGGCCATTGCTGCAGCCTGAGAAAAGAGGGGGTGGGGAAGAATGGTTTTTTTTTAACAGCAACCTTAACAGCAATTCAAGAATTTAAGGTGGAGATTTGTGAAGCTCTTTCGGAAATTAAGAAATCACTGGAAATTTTATTTTTGCAAGATCAGGAACAAAAGGAAAAAAAATAGAAATGGAAGCAGAAGAAAATTTTTTTGATATAGAGGAGGAACAAGAAAGGGGAATTTTAAACACACTGGTTCAAAAAAACATTCTTACACTCTACATGAGACAGATAACAAAACAGGCTACACATTATAATTTTGGTACAAACATATTGGGGCAGTTGAGGCTAGGAGAAAAACTGAACATGCAATTTGATAGATATTGTGAAATACGGGTTTTGACATTTTACACGAGACACAGAACAAAACAGGCTACATATTATGATTTTGGCATAACTTGAATAGGAGATTTAACATTATGTGGGATATAAAGGTATTGAAATCATGGATTTTAGCTGGATACTGAGTTTGTAAATGTACTGAATAAATCAAGTTCTACTAGTAATATAACTGTTGGGAATATTAAATGTTAAAAATTAATATGAGAAACTGGATGTATAAAAATGTGATATTTTAATCGTAAGATAAAAGGTTATAAAATTAGTGATATAAATATAAATTGATGTTATGGAGTATATGAAAACTAGAAAAAAAAATTAGGGAGATATATGAAGGATGGGATGTTGAGTTAGAATTAGAATTAATACTATTATGGGATGACTTATTTTTATAATTACTAGTATGAATATTATTGAGAATTGTTGTTAGGTTATGTATTAGGGGAATAGGTAGATATAAAAATTTGTTAAATAGGTAAATATGTAGGAAGATGTAGATTATGGTATAATTATAGTCTAAATATAGACTAAGTTTAAATTAGGGTTATTTTTATGGATATGTATGAATAGAATATATTTTATTTTATTAGAATTAGAATAAAATATAAATTACTGTTGATACAAAATAAGGCCTTTACTTGTTATATATATGTTTTAAGACTAATTGGATTCTATCAAGGATATAAATATGGATGTAAAAATGGAAATCGATGCAGTTAAGAACATTTAAATTGATATTACTTCAAGGAGTGGAAACTACAGATGGACTATTGGAGAACTGCTAGAAAGATGAAACCTACATGAAGATTAGAAGATTGGACTATAGAAATTGAAATGTACATGACAAAGAAAAGTTCCTGTGTATTGTATGAAAGACCAACATTTAAAGCAAATATTGTACTTAAAGACCAAAGACAGATTGGAGGCCATCTATTTTCTATATTTCTTTTGTTTATTATTTTTCTTGACTTCACTTTTCTTTTTTTTCTTACTTTGTATTTCTTTCTTTATTTCTTTGAAATATGTATTTCAAAATTCAATAAAATTTATTAAAAAAAAAAAAAATTTGCCAAAGACAACAGCTAGCACATTCTGCCTAGCATCATCTCTTCCTCAGATGGAACATTTGGATCAAACCTAATTGTCAACTGAATCTGTACCTCTCCTACAGCTTAAGTTCAAGCAACCATGGATCTTACAAATGCTGGTCAAAACAAAATATCCCTAGCTTTCATGTTCTATCTTATAAAGCACAAAGTCCTGATTTTTTTTCCTTTCAAAAGTAAGGTAAACTGACATTAGTTCTATCCCTCGTCACATGAAATGTAACGGTATCCTGGTGCTGGTTTCTATATTCACAGCTTACAGTGAGACATACTCTGCTAGATTATTTTATGACACAACTCTGCATAGTCACATGTCGATGAAGGTTCTCAGTCATCCAGGTGGAATTGTCTGTAGCTTGAATCATGTCAACTGGATTTCTATTTTCTCTGTGGAAACGTTTCGCTCCTTATCCAAGGAGCTTCTTCAGTCTGAGCAAAGTTGGTAAGGGAATCCTAAATATGTTTCTAGGTAGCTGTGTGACCTTACACCTGGGGTCATGGTTATATTGAGATGTTATTTTAAGTCCTTTTATTATCTAAAGGAGGATCGTTAAGATCACCATGCTGCTGTTGAGCTTGTGAAATGGTCTTAATCTTCCTAGATTCTGCATAGTCACCTGTTCCAAAGCCACCATAGTCAGGATGTGAGAAAGTTCACTTCCATTCTGCTCAGTTGAAATATGACATTTAGTATCCAAAAGCTCAAGGAAGATTCAAAAGCCAGGAATTCAATGTACTGAAATAACAGAGTTGAGCTGAAGCCCAAGAATGTAGCCAGACTCAGACCAGTGCTCCAAAAGCCAAAAAATCAGGATTTCAGGAGACAAACATATGTAGATATTCTGAACTGTGAGGGTTTATAATTCCAAAACTTTCAGAGTCACTCCCATGCTTCAACTGTTGATCCTTAATGCCTGACCTCTTACAATACTTCTGAGTACACCTTGTTTGAATCTGAAGGTTGTGGTGCTGAACTTGTGCCCATAATCAATTACATTTCTAGGGGTGTGATGGCTCAGGTATAGCGCAGAGCAGGACCCCCATTTCTTCACTATCCATTTCTAAGTTCCCGTTTCATCCTCCAACTCTGATGAGGGTTTCCAAATAAATCATGACATTTTTTACTTTGATCTTCAAGGGCTAGCATAGAATTGCTCTGGGAAGGACACTTCTTAGAACTTCTCCTGCAATGATGCTCCATATCCTGATTTCTAGAAAGATTTTCACTTCAGTGGAAAATCTTAATAGTTAAGAAGCTCTGAACCACATTTTTGGTAATAACATTTTACAATCATTGATTGTAAAAGAGTAATTAAAACCAGGCATTTTGCAGTTATACTGAACAATGGAGTACTTTATTCCAAGCTTTAGAGCAGAGCTTTCCAAACTGTGGCTTGAATCATGTCAACTGGATTTCTATTTTCTCAGTAGAAACGTTTCACTCCTTATCCAAGGAGCTTCTTCAGTCCTTGGATAAGGATATCCTTGGATATCCTTGGATAAGGATATCCTTATCCTTATTGGATCAATTGGATAATTGGATAAGGATAAGGATCAATTGGATAAGGATATCCTTGGATAAGGAGTGAAACGTTTCCACTGAGAAAATAGAAATCCAGTTGACATAATTCAAGCCACAGACTGTTCCACCTGGATGACTGAGAACCTTCACCGACATAGAGCTTTCCAAACTTTTCATGTTGGTGACACACTTTTTAGACATGCATCATTTCGCGACACACTCTTACAGCAGGGCACAAGGCAGGCACTAGGACCTGCGTGGAATCCTGGCAGGGCTCGGAGGCAGCAGCAGCCGGGACACACCCAGACACTGCAGCTGACACACTAATGTGTCCTGACACACAGCAAAAATGGCTTACTTAGAAAAAAGTGGGGGTGGGAAGAAGAGAAAGAGGCAGACAGCTGGGTTTGTACAACTTGGCTGCTCCTCCTAGTGCATTGGGAATCTGCAGGCTCACCTCCAGACTCATCATCACAAAGCATTCCTGCAGAGTTCCTGTGGTATGAATTGCCAGGCATTTCCCTATGGGGGTTGTGCACATGGCACAGACAAGTTTTGCACAATGTTGGCAATACTTTGATCGGCCAAAATTACGTACAATGTTGTGAGGATGCAAATAATCTCATATGAAAACATTGGTTTACAGAAATGACATGCACCTGTGATGGCTTCTCAGTCATAAACTCAGAGGAGGCATTCTATACGCCTCTGGCCGATACAACATAGTGCATACCACAGCATAGAGGCTGTGAGGAGGGAATTAATTATGTGTGTTAATTGAAGCAATGAATTTGCTCATATGCAAGATTTTGAAATGCCCTTCTTTCGGGGAGACATCTGGGAATTAGAAATCCTCTCTTAACATCATCATCTTGCACCAGCAATTGACATCAAGGTGCATGTTATTGGAGATGCTGGTCATAAGCATCTGGAAGAAGGTATGATGTGAATCATATCATCATCTTGTAAATTAGGTGATTTATGTAATTTGCATCCATCATATGAAACGAATGGTGTGTCTGGCGACATGTGTGGCATCATGTGTCCTGGCATCATGACACATGTGACATCACTTGCCCCTTTTTTCCCCTGCCTATACCCTGGAAACATCTTGTCACCATGGTTAGTAGCCATTAATATTTATTTATTTATTTATTTATTCATTCATTCATTCATTCATTCATTCATTCATTTATTTTTCCAATTTATTCCCCGCCCATCTCCCATGCAAGGGACTCTGGGCGGGTTACAACAATTAAAAAATTAAAAACTATACAATTTAAAAATATCTAAAATACAACCAATATAATAAATAAAATCCAAAGATGGGTAGGGAATCGTAGCACAGATCCTATTGCTACAGGGCCAGCCAACCCCAGGAGGCACTATCGCCTCTGTTGTCCCAGGCCTGGTGGCAGAGCCAGGTCTTAAGGGCCTTCCGAAAGGCCAGAAGTGAAGGGGCCAGTCTCACCTCCGGGGGCAAGATGTTCCATAAGGCGGGCGCTATCTCAGAGAAGGCATGCCTCCTGGACCCCGCTAGATGGAATTCTCTTGTTGAGGGGGTCCGGAGCATGCCCTCCCTGCATGCGGGCCGACGTTATCGGGACTAGACTATACCCTCAGGTATCCTGGCCCTATGCCATATAGGGCTTTAAAGGTAATCACCAACACCTTGAATTGGACCCGGAAGCAAACTGGCAACCAATGCAGCTCGCGAAGCAGAGGTGTTACATGTGCTGATCTCCTGGCACCCATAACTGCTCGCGCCGCCGCATTCTGTACCAGCTGAAGCTTCCGGATACTCTTCAAGGGTAGCCCCATGTAGAGTGCGTTACAGTAGTCTATACGGGAGATGACAAGGGCATGAGTGACTGTTCGGAGGGCCTCCCGATCCAGGAAAGGGCGTAACTGGCGCACAACTCGCAGCTGTGCAAAGGCCCTCCTGGCCATGACTGCCACCTGCTCTTCGAGCAGGAGTCGCGAGTCCAGGAGGACCCCCAGGTTCCGCACTGGATCTGAGTGAGGTAGTGCAACCCCACCCAGAACCAAAGATGACAACTTCCCGGATTTAGGGGGGCCATCAATCCACAGCCACTCCGTCTTACCAGGGTTCAGTTGAAGCCTGTTGTTCCCCTTCCAGACCCCCACAGCCTCCAGACACTGAGATAGGGCATTGACCACATCACCTACTTCACCCGGGATGGAGATGTATAACTGGGTATCATCATCATATTGGTGATACCTCATCCCATGGTAACAGATGATCTCGCCCAGCGGCTACATGTAGATGTTGAATAAGAGAGGAGAGAGAACCGACCCCTGCGGCACCCCGCAAGTCAGGGGTCACGGGTCAGCCCTTTCCTCCCCTATCAACACCGACTGAGAACAGCCCCGGAGGAAGGAGGCGAACCAGCGCAAAACTACGCCACCCACCCCCAACTCCCTGAGCCGCCCCAAAAGTATACCGTGGTCGACGGTATTGAAAGCCGCTGAGAGATCTAAGAGAGCCAGGATGGACGCACTCCCTCCATCCCGCTCTCGCCAGAGATCATCCATAAGCGCGACCAATGCGGTCTCCGTCCCATATCCCGGCCTGAAACCTGACTGGAAGGGGTCTATATAATCTGTTTCTTCCAGAATCCTCTGGAGTTGCCACGCCACCACCTTCTCAACCACCTTTCCCAAAAAGGGAAGGTGGGAGACTGGGCAAAAATTGCCCAGGATAGTAGGGTCCAGGGACGGCTTCTTGAGTAGGGGGTGCACCAGCGCCTCCTTGAAGGCCTCCAGGAACACTCCCTCACTCAAGGACAAATTAATCATTGCCTGGACCCAACCACACGTCACCTCACTGGCTGATTTCACCAGCCAGGAGGGACATGGGTCAAGCTGGCATGTGGTGGCGTTCACAGTCCGGAGGATCCTGTCTACTTCATCAGGCGCAACAGGATCAAACTGTTCCCAGATAATATGGTAAGTATGAGCCCCTGGCATCTCCGCAGATCCTGTCTCACGCTTGGAGTCTAACTTGGAATGAATCTGAGCGATTTTGTCCTGCAGATGCTCAGAAAACTCTTCCGATCAGCCCTGTAAGTGGGTCTCCCCCTGCTCCCAACCCAAAAGAGATCTTGTAATTTTAAAAAGGGCCGTCGGGCGGCATTCTGCAGACGCAATAAGAGCGGAGAAATATTCACGTTTCGCCGCTCTTACCGCCACAAGGTAGGCCTTAACTGTGGCTCTAGATTGTGTTCGGTCAGATTCAGTCTTCATCTTTCTCCAGCGGCACTCTAGACGTCCCTTAACCCTTTTCAAAGCCCTTAACTCTTCCGTAAACCATGGAGAGCGACGGGCCGAGCAGGGCCGGAGAGGTCGCATAGGCGCGATCTTGTCCAGGGCTCCGGCCGCGGCTTTATTCCAGGCCGCAGCCAGGACCTCCACTGGACCATGAAGCAAGTCCTCGGGAATAACCCCCAGCTCCTTCTGAAACCTCACTGGGTCCATCAGTCGCCGGGGGTGGACCAATCGAATAGGTCCCTCCTCCCTGCAGAGTGGGGCAGCACAAGAGAGTCTTAGGGTCACCAGGGCATGGTCTGATAGTCTTATTTTCAATGAATTTGTCTATTCCATAGTAGATGGTCATTAGTACATCTTGTGTTGAGACAGCCCACAATTACCACTGCCTTGTGTGAATTTCCCACTCTCAGCTTCACTGGGTTAATCTGGTTGTGGGACTGTGTGAGAGACAAATCATGGGAAATTTTATATACGCGTATCATACCTCTCCATTCTCACCTTTCTTTTTTTTAGCTCTCCCTTCCCCTACATGGCAGTTTTTCCTTATTTGAAAAATTCATCAGACTTTTTATCATGCTAGTTGCCTTTTAACAAAATTAAAATGGTGAAAAATTAATACTATCATTGGCCATTATATCATAAGCTATATAGATCACTATATTCACTTTTCATCTCATTTCCGCATTCCACAAAACATCTTCGGAGAGCAGCTAAGCTGTAAATTCTGTGACGATTCCAGCAGTGAATGTGTTGTAATTAAGTGTAGTTCACACAATTGAGAGTATACAGCAAACTGGTGACTGGATTTGTTTCTAACTTGGAAACTGCTTTTGGACTATTTGCTTGTAACTGAAAAAAAATGAAGTTTTGATTTTGGGATTTGATGATTAATTGGCTTGTTTTTATAGAAATAATGTTAATTAAAGTTTAATTAAGAGTAAAGTTAATTTAATAAGTACTTATATGTGTTGGAGAAGGCCAGAAGCCACCTTCTTCTTAATTTTCTTGCTATTCTTGCACTTTATGTCTTTTTTCTTTAATTCTGTATTCTAACTGTATTTTAACTTTTCTTTGAAACTTCAATAAAGTTCTTATAAAAAAAAAGAGAGAGTATACAGCAAACAAGTTAACAGCATGCCATATTCAATGTCTCCAGCTCCCAAGAGAGAGAATTTAATTGCTGTTTGCAGGGTATGCGTGGCAAATTATATTGTTATTTTTCTCTTTCACTAGACCTGAAGTACCATTCTACTGACTTGTATTGAGTATGGATTCCTCAGTCTATCTGCTGTCCTTTCTGTGCTGGTGGAACCTGACAGGCATCTTGAAAGGAAGGTCATTGTGTGAATGGCACAGTTACAGATCTCTGCTAGAGAGTAGTTTACTTGCTGTTTTGATAACTGTGTCTCCCCACCTTGACAAATACTTAATCCTTTCAGAAAAATATCAAGAGAAAACAATTGCTTATGTTGCTGCAGTTCAAATCACACCTCCACGAGTGAAAATTATTTCTGGGTCAATGTACAATCATTCCTTCCCTAAGTAAATATACTTAAATAAACAGCAAGGCCAAAATTAGTGATAGCCAACCCTCAGGGTCAAATTAATGTTTCTAAGAAAATGGGAAAGCAGCTAATTAAATTCAAACTTAGTTCAGCTAAATTGGAATTAAATTGGGGAGAATGAAGTTTCCAAACAGCTGCAGAATACATGGCCGAGCTGTGTTTGCCTTGGTAGGTCATAAGGGGCAAAGATGCTACTAGCCTCTTGGCAAAACTCCCATTCATTTGAGTAGGAAGGTAGATCAGCCCAAGGATTGCTAGCAGATTTATGGTCAATGCTGGAGTGAAGATCAATTCTGGGACCAAGTGGGGCATTTCAGATTAGACTTTCACTCATCCAAGGCAGGGCAAATGGTCCTGTTTCAAAAACCTGTGCAAAACGTCAGGCCCAGTTGATTATTCTAGAGATCTGCTGTGTGGCACTCCCATTTTTTCTAGTTGTGATTAACATTGGACTTGGGAGCACAAGCAGAGTTTCTGCTATGTTCAACTCTTCATGCCCCCAGTCAGCTGATCATTGGAGTACCACCTCTGCCTTGAAACCATAAGCAAACTGGACAGGATCCTGTCTAAAGGACAGCCTCTGCAGGAAGAGATCAAGCCACATGGCATTCTAATGGAAGAGAATATATGTAGCTCAGGGTTGAACTGTGGAATCCTTGGTGCTCTCTGAGCTTGGTTGTTTGCTTGCAGACGTTTCATTACCTGACTAGGCTGGGCACTAATGATGTTACCTAGTCAGGTTGAGACATGGGAAACTGGAGATATAAACAGAGAGAATGGAAAAACACAGGAAGATGAGTTATCCGACTCCGGATGCCTGTGTTATCAGTGTATGTGCCAAGAGGAAGGAGAAGGAAAGGGGGTTGAGTTATGGGACCCTAAATGTCTGTGCTATCAGTGTAAGTGCCGAGAGTAGGGTGGTATGTGTAACCGACCGAGCATCCCTAACCAGAGGATTAACCAGAGGGCTATGACCCTAACTAATTAGCATCTTAAAATGCACACCCCTAGACTGGCATTTATAGGAAACATAGGACATGCTAAGGAATATTATGGGATAGTATGTAACATGTAAAGATAGTGTGCAGATGCCAAAAGAAGTAGCCAATAAGGAAGTTTGTTGTTTTATAACCACTGTGATAAGCTCTGTAAACTGTATTAAAATGCTGTTCGCTTTGTGTTCGGGGCTCTTTTCTTCCTTCTTGGGAGAAGTGTCCTCCTTTGTTCTAGACGTCTTGAATAAAGGAGTTTGATTCTCCCACTCTGTGTGGTGATTGGCTTATTGCACTGGGTGAACAAACCGACCTCGATTTGCGGACAACAAGGTAATGAAATGTCTGCAAGCAAACAACCAAGCTCAGAGAGCACCAAGGACTGTGCATGACATTGCTGATACTGTAATGAAGGCAGCTTGTGCAATCCACCAACTTGTACTGAAGGAACAGAGTCAAATACTATAGGGAAGTACATACAGTAGATTTTCCTATAAGAACACATTTCTCAGTAGCTGAATGGATACATCAAATTTTTTATATTGTTGGATCAGTTAAAAGAATAGGAGCTCTGCTCTACTTGTCTGGCCCCTCCCTTACTTACTGATGTTGCATCTGTCATGGCCTATTTCTTTTGCAAGGCCCAGTGACCACAGAGTTCTTTCAATACAGAATTCACAGTGCCATCTATATTGGACAAACCTTATTGTTATTGGGCCTTACAAGGATCAGAGTCTTTTTCAGGAACCAGCCTTTCCCTGTAAGACCCAATGACCATAAAGCCCACTCAGTAGGCTTTATGGTCTGGCTTCTGCACCAAGAGGACTCCTTAGTTGCTAGGTGTTGCAGAAACAGGGCCCTGTAGAAAAACAGCAGTGGTTGCAACTTCTGTAGGTCACATGGAGGGAGGCAGGTGTGAAGGAGAAAGGGGAAGTTAATTCACTTTTCAGGGCTGCCCTCTTGCCCATGACTTTGGGCAGCATACAAGGAATAAAACAGAGAAACAATACTTTACTTCCCCCGCAGTTTAACAGTTTGAAGATAAATGGGTGGGGGAAGAAGCGTTGGGTCTATGGAGAGCAATCGCACCTAAAGAGCTGAGGCAGATGGTTTTGCGTGTGCGCTTGCACACATAGAAGGCCAGTGAAGACCAGAGATTCAACATAGCACAGCAGCTCTGATGTGGTGCCTACAAGCCTTGATCAAAGCAAGGGTCCCTTCTGGGTTCCACATAGCCTGGGGCATGAGAGCCAAAGACCAAGTGCTCCCTCGCATCTTACCACCAGTTATCAGATTCTTTGCATCTGTTGCGTAAAAAATACCAATGTCAACCTTGCCCTGGCAACATTCAGAGCTATGTATCTGTTCTTCTTGTGTAGAATTGTCAGCTCAGAAGTGAATTTTCCAGCAGGTTTTAGACTGAGAGCTGGAAAAATAAAAGTTCCATAATGTAATTGGCCACAGAATGTCTCTTGCCTTTGCAATCCGAGTACCGGGTCGCATTCAGTGCGATGCGTCACTCTTAAATGGATGAGCTCCAGGGGGTTTTGTGATCGCAAAGGATGATTCAGATGGCATCCTTATGCAGTGTGTGATGGGAAGGCCTGAAACATTGGAACTGATGAAAACTGGTTCCCTACTCATTACAGCAAAGTATTTTTTCAAAGTGGTGTATACGCAGCTTGCACAAGCTTGGTATCTGACCTCCCTTTTAAATGAAGCAATTAATTAATCAATCTAAAAGACATTTATAGTCCATTTAATAGGTTGATCTAATATCCATCCAGATCCTCCAGAATATTCTGCAGTTTAATTATGGGTTGTATTCATTTTTTTTAATTTGGCAGTCATACATTCCACAGTATATCATCAGCTGCCAATCCTTTTTTTTTTTAATAAGAAGTGCATATTCTCAAAGGTCTTCTGAACCTTTCCTTGAAATACATCTTTCCAAGATGTTTGAATCTAATTGAGGTTAGTTGGGTGTGAATTGAACAACGGGTAAAATTGAAAGAGAACCATGAAATATTTCAGTGAAATAAAATAGTCAGCTATTCCAGATACATACTTCACAAACAAAATTGGAGTGAACATTGGAAGAGAGGCAAATGATTTCAATAAACAAAATAAAGTAAAATAAAAACCTTGTATCTCTATGAATAAATTAGTCAATCTCTCTTGTAGGAATTATTTTTGCATTTAACTGAAAGCGATGACCTTGAGATCAAGTGCTGCTTTATTATTATTTTTCCCTTGGCACACTTCTTTGTTCAAGGACATTTTAGTTTTAAAAACGAGAGGTGTTGCTGGGCCAGACTAGACGTCTTGTGTTCCAGTGACCTTGTTTTACATGGCAAGTCAATAGCCCTTAATTACTTTGCCACCGAATGTCTGCTATTTCCCAATCTTAAAAACAGACCCATTATCCAGAAGAGCATTCATTTCACAGTGGCTGAAGACTCAGCTGCAGCCAGTTTTGGATTATGGCAGGTCCCTGTGATGCAGCAGGTCTGAGTTCCTCCCTTATTTGTTTCAGCTCCTCAATTAACAGCCATTTACAGCAGGTCCCAAGACAACAGTTAAGCAACAGAATTGTTCATTTGCACTGTGGAAACTGAAGTTGAAAGTGCCCATGGGGAAAAATAAATGACTGCTGAAAGAGCCATTGTGAAACAGCCATAGGCCTGTAAGAGTTAATCCCAATAAATGCAATGCTCAATCAACATAGGTGTATATGATAGGAGTATATATGTCCTCTTATAAGGGAGCCAGTTTAGGGTAGTGGTTAAAGACACCAGGCTAAAAACCGGGAGACTGTGAGTTCTAGTCCTGCCTTAGGCATGAAAGCTGGCTGGGTGACCTTGGGCCAGTCACTCTCTCTCTCAGCCCTAGGAAGGAGCCAATGGGAAACCAGGAGACTGAGAGTTCTAGTCCCGCCTTAGGCATGAAAGCCGGCTGGGTGACCTTGGGCCAGTCACTCTCTCTCTCAGCCCTAGGAAGGAGCCAATCGCAAACCAGGAGACTGAGTGTTCTAGTCCTGCCAGGCATCAAAGCCGGCTGGGGGACCTTGGGCCATCTCTCTCAGTCCTAGGAAGGAGGCAATGGCAAACCACTTCTGAAAAACCTTGCCAAGCAAACTGCAGGGACTTGTCCAGGCTGTCGCCAGGAGTCAATCAACTCAAAGGCACAAATACGTATGTTTGTATGCATGCATACATGCGTGCTATGGATGGCAACTTAGTGCATAGATTATGGCTTTAAAAACTCCTCTCCTTTCTCCTTCCTTTCTTGTTGTGCTCAGGAGATACATTATTTCTGCAGCAATTATCTCCTACAATATATTTTTTTAAGATTTCTGCATGCAGAAATAACAGATCTTATTTAGGATTACTGCAATGGTAGAGTGGTGTAGTATCCATCTCCATCGTGTCTGGCTTGCTCAAGCAGACTTTCTTGCCGCAAAAAAACTCTTTTTGGGTTTGTGTGCTTGGCAGACAGCTCATCTGGTTCTCTGTAAATTAGAATTGAGACAAACTGCTATTTGGAAGGTATCTGCTCTAATGTTGGCTTGAGGCTTGGGAGGCCATGTTTTATTATCTGTATACATATTTAAGAGAGCCAGCTGTAGTGGTTAAGGCACCAGGGTAGAAACCCAGAGATAGTGAGTTCTAGTCCCGCCTTAGGCATGAAGCCATCTGGGTGATCCTGGGCCAGTCACTCTCTCTCAGCCCTAGGAAGGAGGCAAGGGCAAACCACTTCCGAAAAACTTTGCCAAGAAAACTGCAGGGACTTCTCCAAGCAGTCACGAAGAATCAATACTAACTTGAAGGCAAAGAAAAGAAAAGAAAAGAAAAGAAAAAAAGAAAAGAAGAAAAGAAAAGAAAAGAAAAGAAAAGAAAAGAAAAGAAAAGAAAAGAAAAGAAAAGAAAAGAAAAGAAAACACCACACCCTATTTAATGCCCAGGGCTAATAATGATCACCACAGTCAGCCAAGGTCTCACACTTTCACACTTTGGGGGAAACACCTTCTGCAGGATTGAAAAAAGGACCTCCATTAACTGGAGGAGGAACTGTTGTTCCTACAGTTGCTTTTGGTGATTTTGCCATACAGACAAATCTGACTGGCTATATAGGGTAATAATGGCTTCCTGCCCAGCATATGAGTAATGCAGCAAAAAAAGAGAAGCAGTTACCATGCAATTAGCAGAGATAATGACACTGGGCAATATTTTTTTAATGGATTGTTCATGTCAACAAAATAACCCTAACCTTAACCCTGTCTTGAAAACTGAGAATATTTGACACAATCCTAATATGTATGTTATATTCTACTTTTCTTTTGATAGATACTCATAGGGTTATTCACCTCATTCTATTGTGCAGCATTTCTGCATTGATTCTTCTTTCATTTACTTTATACCATTTCTAATAAGATCAGAAGCCCCCTCATAATTGGTTAAACCTTCATAACACCCTGCACACTATTTGAAGTTGGATCTCAAATTGTATTGTTATCACAAACTTCTTAGCTACTGAATGGAAAAGCAAGCCATCTCTTTTATTGGAAGTTTAGTGTCTAATTTTTATTTAAGAGACCAAAGTATCATTGTACAGGTAGTCCTCGTTTAACGACCACTTGTTCAGCAACTGTTCGAAATTACGACGGCACTGAATGAGTGGTACTTACAACTGGTCCTCGAAGTTCCACCCATCCCAGCACCCCCGTGGTCACGTGATCGTGATCTGGGTGCTTTGCAACCAGCTTGCACATACGATGGTTGCAGTGTCCTATGGTCACATGATCGCAATTTACGATCTTCCCTGCCAGCTTCCCCATTGACTCGTGGGCCACCTGTGCACCCTCCCCTGCCCAGCAGCAGTCACTCCCAGCCCCACCATGCTTGGGCCATGCCTCGTGGGCCACCTGCACACCCTCCCCTGCTTGGCAGCAGTCACTAACCTGTCTGCCGGCCTGCTTGCAGGCTGCCTGGAACTCACTTAACAAACTGCGATCCTCACTTAACTATGGTAATGGGGGTGCCGGGATTGCCGTCACTAAGCGATGCAGTCATGTAATGTCACACTTTATGACCACATCGCTTAGCGATGGAAATTCCAGTCCCAATTACCATCGTTAACTGAGGACTACCTGCATTACTCATGCAAACCATTATTTTGCCATTCTCAGTGTTGCAGCTCAGTATACTGTAGCTGGACACACCTGAGTAGAAATTTAGAAAGCAACCGATGGACATCTAATGAAGATTTTAATCCTACGGACAGGCCAAAGACTTCTGCCCATCCACACAGTAGGCAGGTTGTAATCTTCAGCACTATATGGAGGCAACAGAGAACAGATAAAATATAATTGGTTTACCACAAACCATAGGAGTACGCTGCAGAGACCCCAGATTAGTTGAGATGGGTTACAGCGAGAATGGAACAGGAGAAGGGAAAGGTATTATTGGGTGATTTTTTAAAATGATCGGCTTTGCTGCATATAATATTTTTTGAGGGGCAAAGGCTGCAGTGGATTAGACCACATCGTGCATGTAGCTCGGGCTGGATTATTTCATTTTCTCCCCTATTTTATGAGGATGTGTGGGTTTGGGTCTGCAGTTTTAAATGTAGGACTTACAGTAAAGGGTGTGTGTGTGTGTGTGTGTGTGTGTGTGTGTGTGTGTGATTCCTGCCTCAAAATGGTGAGACATGTCTGTAAATTGGTTCAGTGCAGAAATGTGTTCTGTAACTTTCCAGTAATCATGGTCAAAAGGGGTATCTGGGCTGCAAAACCAGGGCTCAGGTCTTCTAGGAGTTTTGAGGCCACAGATCAAACACTCCTGGATAAGGAGAAAAATATTAGGCTGTCTTTCTAGTGCCACCCCCACTTTAGCACTATAAAGCATCTAGCATAAAAAGATGCATTTGCCCTGATTCTGTTTCGTAGCTTGATGCCAAGCTGGAATCAAGGTTTCCTCCCCACTTTTTCCTTTGCCAATTGAGGCCAGACTATATCTCCAGATCTCCTTCACCATGCAGTGCTATTAATGCAAATATTTTTCAATTATGCCATTCTATAGCAAACAAAAGATCAACTGCTTCAGTATGTTCTGCTGAAAGTCTTTCTGCTGAAAGACTTGGGTTTACAACAACAGAAGAAAAATGTAGGGGGGAAAAATAATTTCACCAAAAAAGAAGTCTGCTACCTTTTCATTTATTTTGGCAAAGACGCTATATTTGCATTTCATATTTCCCATACAATTCTTGCTCAGTGTTGCTCTATTCTCTAACATTGAGCTGATCAAGGGAATTAAATAAAATGGCATATGTTTCTTGAGAAGCCTAGTCTTGTACTCCTTATTTACTGCTCTTCATTTAGGGAAAAACAAAGCCATTCCTTGTTAGGTCCACTCTCTTTTCAATTTCCAAAAAACCCAGCTGCCAAGATTTTGCTGTTGGTACAATGCATACTTAGATTGTCTGTGGTGTGTGTGTTGTGTAAGCCGCCCAGACCTAGCTTTTGCTCACTGTACTATTTAATATAAATTAAATTAGAATTTTAAATTGCCTGAGATTCCCTGTTAAGCAGCATTAACTTAGTCTATTGACCATAGCTACAGACTATGCCTTGCTTATAGCTCTTGGTCTGTTTTTTCTAGTAGAAGCTTCACTCCCAGCTAACTCTTCCTTCTCTTTTTCCTGGGTTTGTTCTGCTATTGGCTCTTTCTCCTATTCATTGATTAGGATCCTATTTCACTATAGACTTTATTCCAATGAAGGTATGCCATTGTACGGTATCTGCCACGTGAGAGGATTGTGGTACTGTCTTTAACATCAGGACTGCCATAGGAAACTAGTGAATGTGAGGCGTGTGGGTGGATTTAAGGACCCGCAGCAGAGTGTCTGCTGAATCCAGAAGTTTCGTCAAAATGGTAAAGCTTGCCTTGTGCCCCCGTGACGCAAGCTCCACCCCTTGTGCATGCGCACGTGACATCATTACATATGTACAAAAGAAGCAGAGCACACCTTTCATCATGCCACCCACTGTGAACAACCATGGGCCACAGGCTAGCTTGTAACTCCAAATATTGTATAATTCTAAAAGCCACTGTTTTTTTTTTCTAGCGATAAGCAACTGGAACTTGTTTTTCACACATCTGAATTGAATGCAGGTCCTGAGAGTGTAAGCTCAGATGGCATGACGTCCCAAATCGCTTTTGAGAACTGGAACTAGTAGGGTACATTTGACAGGAAAATACAGGCAGAAGCAAAAGGCTGTTTTATTTCTTTTCAGGGTTGCTTTGCTCTGTTGTGTAGATTTATCTTTGCTCGCATGTTCTAGTTATTTGCTGAATGGTTTGGTTAAATCCTAACTAACTTTCAGAACTGAAGTTGCATGTTATTACAACAGTATCGTTATAATAATGCTTCTTTCTTCTTCTGCACTCTGACATCAAAATAAACCCCTCTCTTTGATTCAGATCACAACTCACAGTGTATACTGTGTATACTGTGAGTTGCACTGGCCAAGTTTGCAGTGCTGCAACCTGAGCCAACCCAACTTAAATATTAGATCAAGGGGTCGTGCTTTTATCAGACAACACAGAACTCTGCAATTTGAAACAGGACTGTAGACCACATGAGGAAACCAAAGTCATGTAGGCCAATGTTGCTTTTATTATAAAGATATAGTAACAGAATCTTGCAAGTCTGAATGCTACCCCCCGCCCCGCTTCCTCCCTTTATCTAGGGAGGTCTTGTCTGAGTCATTTTCTCAGGTTACAGTTCTGGCCCTGACTCAGGTTTCTTTTATCTGACCATTGTCTTGGTAGCGGCTGTTCCTCCTGTCCCTCAAGGCCATTCCCTCCGCCTATTACAGACTGTGGGCACCATCCCTCTGGCTTCTGTGATTTCAAGAAATCCTAGATTATAGCTGCCAGAATTGTTGTGTGACAGAATGTGTACTATAAAGACTTCCAGCAAAAGTATGTTTATATTTATTAAACGTAAGGTTAACAGGTCCGGATTTTCCAGGATGTGTTTGATTTCCATGGCTGGCCATCCAAGAAGAAAAAGGATATAGTAAAACATCTGGGATTGGGGCTGCAAGTAGCAGCAAGGAGCTGCAGGTAGTGATACCGCATGCAACATTCAGAACAAAACGGGGCAGCGTTTTCCAGATATTTCTGCAAAAGATGCCTTGCCTAAGCTGCTTCCTGACTGGTGTTTGCAGGAGGGAGCAAATGACTAGTAAGCATCTAAATAGAAGCCAGAAGGGTGAGGGTGGCTTAAGCTGCTGCCTTTTGGCTAGAGCAGGGGTCGGCAAACTTTTTGAGCCGAGAGCCATTTTGGTATGCTCGTGCACATTTTGAAGTGCTCGAGAGCCAGGGGGCGGGGTTTGCGGGCGGGAGCCAATCGCGTGGAAGGGGGCGGGCTTTGCGGGCGGGAGCCAATCGCGTGGAAGGGGGCGGGGCTTGCGGGCGGGAGCCAATCGCGTGGAAGGGGGTGGGGCTTGCGGGCAGGGGCCAATTACGTGGAAGGGGCGGGGTTTGCGGGCGGGAGCCAGTCACGTGGCTTATTGGGGCAGGTGGGAGGGCCCATGTAGCAGTTTACCCCCCCCCACCGGCTTCCCGCCCCTCCCTCCTTGCCTGCAGAAGGCGGCCGGCCTTCTCCCCCCACTGTTTCCGGAAGTGATCCAGCGCCGATCTGCGGGCTGCGGGGGCTCCAGCTTCGGAGGGCGCCGGCTGCCAAGCTGTTCCGAACCAAGGAGCCAGGGCAGAGCCGGGGCAGGGGAGGAACGGGGAGCGCCAGGGGACTCACCCGCTGCTGCTCGGCTGCCACCTTCCTCCTCCGCTTCAGCCGCCCGCCCGCCGAGTCCCGGCCCTTCAGCCCCCGCTGGGGGGAGGGGGGCAGGGACTCAGCGCCCGCACGCCCGGATCCCGGCAGAGCTGCGTCTCGCCCCGCCCCGCCCCGCCCTCCCAGAGTGGCCAGCGGAGCGCCCACCTGCTCGGGCAGGTATCAGCCTCTCTGTACGCTCCTTCCGCTGCTGCTGCAGGGAGACGGCGTCCACCCGGCCCAGCTGCCTGGGGTCCAGGGAGATCAGCTCCGGCGGGATCTGTGCCGAAGAGCCCCGCCCGCTTGCCTCCCTCCGCAAGGCCCAGGCGCGCTGGAAGGCAGCGGGGGGCCTCGCGGAGGGATGCTGAGCTCCGCAGCCGAGCCTGGGCGTGCGTGCGGGACGGAAGCCGCCATCGCAGGCTTCCTCGCCGAGTTTGTCCGCTGCCTGCAGGGAGGGAGGCGGGGGGACAGGGCTGGGGCGGGGGCAGGGGCCGCGGACGGCAGGCCAAAGGGAGATGCCAGGGCGACTGTAGCGACCGGAGGCGGCCAAGGGGAGAGCAGGCGGCTCTTCGCCCTCGGCGCGCCGCGGGGCCAGACGAGCCTCCGGCTGCTGCTTCCTGCGCCCGTGGCCTCTTCGCTGCCGCCGCCGCCCACCTCTTCCGCTCTCTGCTTCTCCGCAAAGCTCCTGGTTCATCTTAATGCAGGGCTTTCCAAACTTTTGCCGTTGGCGACACACCAACGGCTGGCCCACGAAGACCTGGAAGCGGCGGTGCTTCCGGGTTGCTGCCGCTGCGGCGGCAGGAGCTGCCCCTTCGAAAGGGCAGGCTCTGGGGACCCCGAAAATGCCCTCGGTTCCAGCAGGGAGGCGAAAATCGCATGCGAATGCTGCTGGCTTCCCAGCGCACAGCTGATCGGCGCAGAGAATTTCCACCCCAGGCAGCCCTGCAGCATGCGCGATTTTCTCCTCCCTGCCAGAACCAAGGGCATTTTCATGCCCTTGGTTCTGGCAGGGAGGAGAAAATCACGCATGCTGCAGGGCTGCCTGGGGTGGAAATTCTCTGCGCCGATCAGCTGTGCGCTGGGAAGCCAGCAGCATGCGCATGCGATTTTCGCCTCCCTGCTGGAACGGAGGGCATTTTCGGGGTCCCCGGAGCCTGTCCTTTCAAAGGGGCAGTGGTGGCAGCGGACCATCAGCGCTTCCAGGACACCGCTGCTGCAGCATGCGCGATTTTCTCCTCCCTGCCAGAACCAAGGGCATTTTCATCAGAGCTTCCGGGTTGTCACGCGACACACTTGGAAAGCCCTGTCGTAATGTTTCTTTTTCCTCCCCTTCAATACGTTCCAGCAAGCGAGGTGGAAGCGGAGAGCGGAAGAGGCGAGGCGGCCTCCGGCTGCTGCTTCCTGCGCCCGTGGCCTCTCCGCTTCCACCTCGCTTGCTGGAACGTATTGAAGGGGAGGAAAAGGAAACAGTAAGATGAACCAGGAGCTTTGCGGAGAAGCGGAGAGCGGCAGAGGCGGGCCGCTTGCCTGCCTGGTTCCCTCCCTCCGCGAGGTCCCCCGCTGCCTTCCCGGGACCCAAGCCGGAGAGAAAGGGCGGCGGCGGGGCCGCGCTACTGGAGCGCCCGAGTGCCAGACAGGCAGCTCCGCCCGCGCGCCTTCCACGCGATCGGCCCGTGAGGACCAGCCAGGGAAGGCGCGCGGGCGGAGCTCCCGTCCCGCTGCACCCCAGCCGGAGCGCCCGAGTGCCAGACAGGCAGCTCCGCCCGCGCGCCTTCCACGCGATCGGCCTGCGAGGACCGGCCAGGGAAGGCGCGCGGGCGGAGCTCCCGTCCCGCTGCACCCCAGCCGGAGCGCCCGAGTGCCAGGCAGGCAGCTCCGCCCGCACGCCTTCCCTGGCCGGTCCTCGCGGGCCGCCGGCGATGCTCCCATCCCGCTGCACCTCTCCAGCTTGTCGGCCACCCGCCGCAGCGTCTCGGCCGTGCGGCTGGGGGGCAGCGCCGCGTCCCCCAGCCGGTGCTGCAGGTAGTCGCCCAGCAGCTGCGCTGTCTCCTCTCGCAGCGCGCCCAGCATGGCGATGCTCTCCTGCCTGCCTGGCGAGTGCTTGGGGGGGGCGGCGGCAGCCGTTGCAACGCGGGCGGAGGAAGAGGCAGCGGCGGCGGCGACCAACCAACTTCCCCACCCGCCGACCTCGAAGAAGCGCTGCCCGACTCTGGAAGGCTCCCGAGGGCGGGAGGAGGAAGAATCAATCGCCCTCCTCCAGCGCCGGCCATTTGGGGGCGGGATCCAATCGCGTGGAAGGGGCGGGGGTGAGTTCAGCTGCAGAAGAGCCACACTCAAGGGGCCAAAGAGCCGCATCTGGCTCGCGAGCCGCCATTTCCGACCCTTGGGCTAGAGAGAAAAAGATTTGCTAAGGGGAAAGGATGCATAGTTTTGCATAGCAGAGGCTTTCATATAGCACATACTGGTTTAGCTACCAAAGACTTGCAACTTCATATGACAAACACTGATTTTTACATTACAGCGATTTGCAGTTTCATACAAGAGACACTGATTTAGTGGCAGACACTTGTAATTTCATACTGCAATGCTAGGAACAGCTAAGATCCTGTGCAGAACCTTCAAACTCCCAGGCCTCTGGTAGAGGACCTGAGATTGAGGAAGACACAGACCACCCATAGGGGTGAGAAGGGAATTTTTTTTCTCCTGTGTCAAAACAATTGTCTTCCCCAAAGCTTGTTTCTCTTTCAGTCTTTCTGCTTAAACAGATAATTGCATTCCTTTTTCTACAAGGGATTGTACTGCCCGTCATGCATGAAGTTGCACGTGCAAATGATGAACAACAGGTTTTCCCATACACTGCCACATTTATGCTGTCATTTCATTGGGGTGCAGTTTGCTGGATGACTCTTCACCTTCACTTACCCCATCATTTCTCCATTGGTACCATTTGAGTTTCTAATTAATACCTCAAAGGGATGATCAATCCTAGCCATTTACTCCTCCTTTTGCAAACAGGTTAAACTTGTAAGCTAAGTAGCTAGATTGCATGATGCAGAAATAAGCCTCTTTTCAGATAGGTAAAGAGAGGTACAGATTTTTCTGTGAGACATACTGGCACCAGGTATCCTTGGACTGGCTCCACCCCTAAAAGTCAGGCAATGGGAGGGGGGATCGAAGGGGGGAAGGAAACTAGCTGGGAAGGGGGCAGGGGAAGAGCTGCCTCAAAACCACATATACGCCTCCAGCTTTGGATGTAGCAAAGGGGAGAGGGAGAGATGAGTGAGGCAGAGAAAGAAGAAAGAAGCAATTCAAAGCAAGGGAGCCCCCCCCCCCCGCCCCTTGGCTGGCAAAGAGACTACCAATGAGCAAGAGGCAAATGAGAGAAGGCGCACCATAGCAAGGATTGGGAGCCGAGGCCCTTTGGGGTGAAGGGTTGGAAGTTCACCTGTGAGCAATTTGGGGATCTAAAACAAGGGGAAAGATGCTCGGAGAGGGTGGAAGCAGACTGAAGATTTGCAACATGCAACAAATCTGGGGAGAAATTGACAATTGGGGAGACACATTTTGGAAATAGGGGGAGAGTTGCCTGGTTACTGGGCTGTTCCTTCAACAGCTTGGTATAAAGTTCCTACTTGCAGCAGTGTGTATACTATTCACATGCCTGTATATTGTTGCCTAAGGATATAAGTTTCAGAAAAAACATCTATTTTTGTTTTATTGACTATTCTAAAGCCTTTGACTGTGTGGATCATAACAAATTGTGGCAAGTTCTTGGTGGTATGGGGATACCAAGTCATCTTGTCTGCCTCCTGAGGAATCTGTATAACGACCAAGTAGCAACGGTAAGAACAGAGCCCGGAACAACGGACTGGTTTAAGATTGGGAAAGGAGTACGGCAGGGCCTTTGGAAGACAATCTTACTCGGCTACGAGTGATCGCCAATGATATGATGAATGATGATGCGGCAGGGCTGTATACTCTCACCCTACCTATTCAACCTGTACACAGAACACATCATGCGACGTGCTGGGCTTGAGGAATCCAAGGCTGGAGTTAAAATCGCTGGAAGAAACATTAACAATCTTAGATATGCAGATGATACCACTTTGATGGCTGAAAGCGAGGAGGAGCTGAGGAGCCTTATGACGAAGGTGAAAGAAGAAAGTTCAAAAGCTGGGTTGCAGTTAAACCTCAAAAAAACCAAGATTATGGCAACCAGCTTGATTGATAACTGGCAAATAGAGGGAGAAAAAGTGGAGGCAGTGACAGACTTTGTATTTCTAGGCGCAAAGATTACTGCAGATGCTGACTACAGCCAGGAAATCAGAAGACGTCTACTTCTTGGGAGGAGAGCAATGGCAAATCTTGATAAAATAGTTAAGAGCAGAGACATCACACTGACAACAAAGGTCCGCATAGTTAAAGCAATGGTATTCCCTGTAGCTCTCACCTATGACTGTGAGAGCTGGACCATAAGGAAGGCTGAGCGAAGGAAGATAGATGCTTTTGAACTGTGGTGTTGGAGGAAAATTCTGAGAGTGCCTTGGACTGCAAGAAGATCAAACCAGTCCATACACCAGGAAATAAAGCCAGACTGCTCACTTGAGGGAATGATATTAAAGGCAAAACTGAAGTACTTTGGCCACATAATGAGAAGACAGGATACCCTGGAGAAGATGCTGATGCTAGGGAAAGTGGAAGGCAAAAGGAAGAGGGGCCGACCAAGGGCAAGATGGATGGATGATATTCTGGAGGTGACAGACTTAACCATGGGGGAGCTGGGGATGGTGACGGCCGACAGGAAGCTCTGGCGTGGGCTGGTCCATGAAGTCACGAAGAGTCGGAAGCAACTGAACGAATAAACAACAACAAGGATATAAGTAAAAGCTGCAAAAAGTTCACAGGGAGTACTGTAGTGAGTTACTGTTTCTTACTGGATAACCCAGGGAGGAGGGAAACCACACCTTACAGCTCCCCCTGTTGGTGGAAGGGTTGGCAGCAAGCTGGATGAGAATCCATATACTACTAAAACTCTCATTGTATTTATCTGTTTGTCTGTTTGTACCCTCAAGTTAGCCCAAATACCACAACAATTTTTGAATCAAGGTACCTACAATCTGCTAACTTAAAGAATGAATAAAAAACTGGGACCCATTACTCCTGGAGAATTGAAATTTCCATGATGTTCAGACCAGTTTTATTTGCAAAGTTGTGTCCATTGCAGTCAATGTGATCATGATTTCCGACACTCTCTGCCAGCTTCCCACAAACAAAGTCAACAGGGAAGCCATTGGAAGTGGCTCCTGCTCCTACTGCTTTTTTGCCCACCCGTGGTCATTCTGTGTATCTGTTTAGGTAAGTAAATACTGACTTATTATTGAATTTCATTCGCCACTACAATTAGTTTTCTGTTTATGATATATACTCTTCTGTCCAGCATTGGGGTAAAAAAAAAATGGTCAGCCTAAAATTTAATGTTCATTCTGGTCACATCAGACTGCACTAACTTTCACTCATTTCATTCATTCATTCTGGTTTATTACGGTCACTGACCAGTACAAGATTCTACAAGGTATACTCATTGAACCTTACAATATGCACCATCTGATTTAGAATAGTTTTAAAATTATAAGTTAAATTACATTGTTCCAATTAAAAATTAAAATACATTCAGACCACAATGTGGATGAGCCCCTTAATCAAATTTAAATATGCTCTTAATATTAGTCATAACTAATATTCTATCAGATGTAAATGCTTATAAAAAGTAAAATATCATATATAAAATGTGGTGTGATATATATATATATATAAAAACCTTTTAAAATAATTAAAATCATTACAAGGAGTACATTACTACATTTTTCCTATCATAGTCTGGCGTATCTTTATAGCAGCTGCACAGAATTTGGCTACTTGCGCCGTAACAGTTGGATCTTCATCTATAAGTAACATTTGCATATACTCTATATCTTGCCTCCTAGGATATTTCTTGGTCAAGGGTAATATTAATTTACTCCTAAGCTCTTTATAAAAAGGACAACGGAGGTGCACGTGGTCTGTAGTTTCTATCTCTCCATTATTACAACAGCACCACCTTGCAGCTTTTGGGATTTTTTTATATCTACCATCCAAGACTGCGGAAGGGAGTGTGTGGCTACGAGCTAGGGCAAAGGCTTTCCGATGGCTAGGGATTTCAAGTTGAGTAAGGTAGTTAGCAGAATTAACAATATATTTATTATACTCTGATGATAAGAAATGAGGGGCCTTCTCTAAGTCCGTTTGTCTCTCTATGTCCTTTATCCTTTGCTTCAAGGCCAATTTTGCCTGTTCATAATCCATCCTGAGAATTGAATCTGTAGAAAATCCTAGCTTGGCGAGACTAGATTCAATATCCTTTAACCAAGAGGATTGGAAGTAATCTTGGAAAATGAGTGGTGCTAAACCTTGAGGATAATGCTTGAGTTTTAGCCAAAGATTCAGGGAAGCTAGGCGCACTCTTGCCTCAACTTTTATCATGCCCGCTTCCAATCGAAGGTAAGCATTTGGAACACATTTGGGCATTTGAAATACTGCTCTAATAAATTTTGATTGCACTCTTTCCAGGGATGTAATACTTGAACTTAGAGCACCAACACAGGACCCATAAAGGAGCTGGGCTAATGTCTTCGCCTGGAAGAGTTTAAGAGCTGCTGGTATATAATGCCCTCCTTTACTCCGGAAAAACTTTAAAATGGCATTAGCTGAATTTTGTCCGGAATCAGCTGCATAATCAAAGTGAGGTTTCCTAGATCTAGTGGCATGCATGACTACCCCTAGATATTTAAAGCTAGTCACTTGCTCTATTCTATGCCCATTTATATTCCAAGAACGAAATTTCGGTCTTTTGGCGAAGGTCATTATCTTTGTTTTCTGATAATTTATTTCTAGCTGATTATTAATACAATACTGGGCCACAGTTGTCAAAGCTCTGTTGAGACCTACAGGAGTCCTAGAAAGTATGACCGCATCGTCTGCATAAAGCAGCAGGGCAATACTACGGTCCCCTGTTTTAGGAGGGTGAAAGTCCGGGTGACTTTCACTCAAAGGATGACCCAATGGGTCATAGGGTTGCCTAGTAAATTCTGTAGGTCAGGGCTTTCCAAAGTTTTCCCGCAGCGACACACCAACCGCCGTTGGTGTGTCGCCGCGGGAAAACCCGGAAGTGCCGCCGTTGCGGCAGCGCGCAAAAACCCGGAAGCGCTGCTGCCGCTTTCGGGTTTTTGCACACCACCGTTGGTGTGTCTCTGCGGGAAAACCTGGAAGCGCTGATGATGATCAGTGCTTCCGGGTTGTGTGGCGACACACCAGACTTTGTGTGGCGACACACTTTTGTGTCGCAACACACAGTTTGGAAAGCTCTGCTGTAGGTGATGGAAGAGATTCCCTCTGGGGAACATCTTCTCTCTGGGGAAGCAGCTCTCCAGTCCAGAACTGGCTCTAGGGTTATAGCTGGGGCTACATTTTTTTTCCTATAATTTGTTTTATTTTCCTATAACACATGAGCTACTAAAAAGGGGAAAACATATTATTTCCACAAAACAGTTTACTGTATGTAAGAAACCCCCCCCAAAAAAAAGAAGAAGAAGAAACCAAAAGTTGTGCATGAGTAAAACAAAACCTACACATATTACAACAGAGCAATAACAATGACTTGGTTTTTGAACAAATTCAACCTTGCCCATACAGATTCATATTGATTGCTTTTCCCCCCCAATGGGTTGATAAAGAGCCTATACAAAGGATGAAAGTAAGCAGGATTTTAAGCTTGGATGTCTAGTTTCTTTCCAGCAAGCAAACCCATCTTCTTGGCTATACTCTAAGCTTGTTAAATCTGAAGTTCTTAATAAACTGATGAATCCCAAGTGTTCAGTATATACTTCAACATCACATGAGGATCTTTAAACCTGATTTCTCTTTGCACTCATATTAACAATGGTTTTGAATATCTGCCTAAAATGGAACTACCGTACAGAAAGCCCCAATCTTATTTATCAAGCCTTTCGAAGACTTTAGATCTCCAGTCTAAAAAACATGACACCCCTCCCTTCTTAAACATCTCTGAGGAAATCAATCAACATGAAAAAGAATCTTTCATGTTTTCATCAACATGAAAAAGGATCTTCATGATGATTTTTTTAAAAAAACAGGATATTCTAGCTCTTTATTCCAAATGTTCAATATCTGTCTTAAAAATACTTTTAGTGGCAAATTAAAAAAAACCTGTAGGTTTAGAATCTTCCAAAACATCTTCTAATTAAATCCAAGATGGCGACCGCTAACAGACGCCGATCGCTACTGCTCCGAAGTGAGAATATCTTCTGACCGTTTCTGACCTTCATTTTCAACTTCTACCGGTTGGTCGAGCTGGAGGGGGATTCTAGGGACCCTGGCCGTTGCTTTGAGCTGGGTCAGAGTCGGATAGAAACCCGAATGGAGAGGTGGAGTTTGGCAAAATTACAGCGGACTGTAAGAACGGGAAGATACCTAGGATGCTGGAGGACGAACGATAGACCTTGTCAGACCTCGGAAGTTCCCGTTGACAATGCAGGGGCTTTGGGGGCACAGCCCCTAGTACCGGATGGTGGGCTTGATGTTTTTTGGGCTCACAGTCCGAACCCCCTTATCCCGCTATTTCCCTTAATTGGCGGTGTGTGCTGCTTGAATTGGAGCGGCGCGTGCAGACAAGGTGGGGTGGAACTGTTTGATGGAACAGCTGAGCAGCGCGTTCGCTCAGCAGCAGACCAACCTGACGCCCAGCAGCCTTTGGGAGAGGAGTTGGAGTTGGAGTTGGAGCTGGCTTTAACTGCATGGACTGACTTGGTGTGGTGGATTCCAGCAGTGTGGCAGACTCTGTTGTGACGGGCCGGTTCTGGCAGTCCAGCAAACTCTGGGGACATTTTAGACTCTGGTTACGTGGCTGGTGTGAGCGACTGGACGAACCCAGGACTGCAACTTCGAGTCAGAGCGAGTGGCTTTGTTTTGGGCCACTTAAAGAACATAAGAGTAACATCAGTGGTCCCCCGTTTTCTGACTATGCTGCAGACTTTGCTAGATCTTGGCAGCCTCCAGTGGACCCCTTGTGGCAAGCCCTGTGTCTGCAAGCCTTGTGCTTGCAAGCTTTGTGGATTTATAATATCTTTATAACATCTATAACAAACTTCGTTGCCCTATAACATCTTTATATTTGGTAACATCTTCAATAGGATAACGAGGAAAGAGCTTGGGAAAGGAGGATTTATCATCTATATTTTCCCCCGTCTATTACAGGTAGCAGAGGTTTGGGGTCCCCTTGATGTGAGAGTGGTATTCCCCTGGGTGTGGGAGAGCCAGGGGGAGGCCAGAACTGAGTGATAGTATACAAGAGTGCCCACCCCTGAGTGAGAGACAGGTGGTGGGCAGGAGTGGATGAGGCCCCTCTGACCTGTGAGAGAGGTTGAGGGGGGGCATAAAGAGTGTGGAGTGAGTGGTTCGGGGGTGGTTGGGTTCTCACAGCGCCGAAAGCTAACTGCTGGTGTGCTGGTGGGCCTATTGCCTCCTGAGAGTGACTGGGTACGGGAGGATGTGTGCATGGGAGAGGGGACCCTTGTTTCAATCCGGGGTTTTCGGAGGTCCGGTGGTGGAGGCAACCGGGCCTGAAAACTCTGGGGGCTATGGGGCAGGTTGTTCTATTGAGGTGGTGACGGGTCGGGGATGTTATGGCGGGAGCCGGAGGGCAGGCCATCGTTGGGGAAGACGCCCCCGGTGTTTGTTACCGGTGGCGTGTTCTGGCCCTCCAGGCTCAAACCTAGGCCCTGGTCAACAGATCCTCGAGCACCCTGGATTCCGGCTGTTGTTGCTTAACGCCAGGTCGGTTAATAACAAAGGCCCCCTCATATGTGATTTGATCACGGAGGAGGGGGCCGACCTGGCGTGTATTACTGAAACCTGGCTGGGCGTAGGAGGAGGGGTTGCCCTCTCGGAGATCTGCCCAGCCGGGTTTCAAGTATGGCACCAGCCGAGATATCGGGGTAGGGGAGGAGGGGTGGCAGTTGTTATTAGAGAATCGATGGTAGCCTTCAGGGGCGCTGCTCCACAAGTGGCCGGATGTGAGACCCTGTTTTTCAAGTTGGGTTCCCGAGAGCAGTTGGGAGTGTTGCTGCTGTACCAGCCTCCCTGCTGCGTAGCAACCTCCCTGCCTGAGCTGCTGGAGGCCGTCTCGGGGTTGGCGGTGGAGTTCCCCAGGCTTATGGTTCTGGGGGACTTCAATCTGCCGTCTCTGGGACGGGCCTCGAAGGCGGCTCGGGAGTTCATGGCTACCGTGGCAGCCATGGGCCTGACTCAGATTATTCGGGACCCGACTCGAGACAGTGGCCTCACTCCGGACTTGGTGTTCTTGTCGGAGCAGTGGCAAGGTGATCTGGGGGGAGAGTTACATCTTTCCCCATTGTCATGGTCAGATCATGCCCTGGTGGCCCTGAGATTCTCATATGCTGCCCCACTCCGCAGGGAGGCTGGACCTATTCGATTGGTCTGCCCCCGGCGACTAATGGACCTGATAGGGTTTCAGAGGGAGCTGGGGGTTATACCTGAGGATCTTTTGCACGGTCCAGCGGAGGTCCTGGCTGCAGCCTGGAATAAGGAAGTGGCCGTGGCCTTGGACAGGATCGCGCCTGTGCGGCCTCTCTTGCCCCATCCGACCCGATATTCCCCGTGGTTCACGGAGGGATTGAGGGTTTTGAAAAGGGTTAAGAGACGTCTAGAGCGCTGCTGGAGGAAGACAAAGACCGAATCTGACCGAACACTAGCTAGAGCCGTGGTTAAGGCCTACCTGGTGGCGGTAAGAGTGGCGAAACGTCAATATTTCTCCACTCTTATTGCATCTGCAGAATGCCGCCCGTCGGCCCTTGTTTAGGATTACTCGATCTCTCCTGGGTAAGGTGGGCCCAGTGACCCACCTTCAGGGCCGTGCGGAGGAATTTTCGGAGCATCTGGCGGATAAAATCGCTCGGATTCGTTCTAAGCTGGACTCCAAGCGTGGTGCATGGTCTGGGGAGATGCCAAGGGAACGTCTATGCCCGGTTATCTGGGAACAGTTTGATCCTGTTGAGCCCAAGGAAGTGGACAGAATCCTCCGGACTGTAAGGGCCACTACGTGTCATCTTGACCCATGCCCTTCCTGGCTAGTGAAAGCGGCCAGGGAAGTGACATGTGGCTGGGTCCATGCGATGGTTGTTACATCCTTGGGAGAGGGAGTGTTTCCGGCTGCTTTTAAAGAAGCGCTGGTGCACCCCCTCCTCAAGAAGCCATCACTGGACCCTACAGTGTTGGACAATTTTCGTCCCATCTCCCACCTCCCCTTTTTAGGGAAGGTGGTTGAGAAAGTGGTGGCATTACAGCTCCAGAGGATTCTGGATGATACGGATTATCTAGACCCCTTCCAGTCAGGATTCAGGCCAGGATATGGGGTGGAAACTGCATTGGTCGCACTTACAGATGATCTCTGGCGAGAGCGGGATGGAGGCAGTGCATCCATCCTGGCTCTTCTTGACCTCTCAGCGGCTTTCGATACCATCGACCATGGTATCCTTTTGGGGCGGCTCGGAGAGTTGGGGGTGGGCGGCGTAGTCTTGCGCTGGTTCACCTCCTTCCTCCGAGACCGGTCCCAGTCGGTGGTGATAGGAGATGAGAGGTCCGACCCTTGGCCCCTACTTTGTGGGGTGCCGCAGGGCTCAGTTCTCTCCCCTCTCCTATTTAATATCTACATGAAACCGCTGGGTGAGATCATCCACCAACACGGGATGAGGTATCATCAGTATGCTGATGATACTCAACTATATATCTCCATCCCGGGTGAGTTAAGTGATGCAGTTTCTGCCCTTTCTCAGTGCCTGAGGGCTGTGGGGGTCTGGATGGGGAACAACAGGCTTCAGCTGAACCCTGGTAAGACGGAGTGGCTGTGGATTGATGGCGCCTCGGGATCCAAGGAGTTGTCATCTTTAGATCTGGACGGGGTGGCACTACCCCGTTCAGACTCAGTGCGGAACCGGGGGGTCCTTCTGGACTCATGACTCCTGCTTGAAGAGCAGGTGGCAGTCGTGGCCAGAAGGGCTTTTGTGCAACTTCGAGTTGTACGCCAGCTTCGCCCTTTCCTAGACCGAGATGCCCTCCGTACAGTCACTCATGCCCTGGTCATCTCCCATATAGACTATTGCAATGCACTCTACATGGGGCTACCCTTGAAGAGTATCCGGAAGCTTCAACTGGTCCAGAATGCGGCTGTGCGCGCAGTTATGAGTGCCCCAAGATCGGCACACGTGACACCTCTGCTGCGTGAGCTGCACTGGTTACAAGTTTGCTTCCGGGTCCAATTCAAGGTGTTGGTTGTTACCTTTAAAGCCCTACATGGCATGGGACCAGGCTACCTTAGATACCGCCTCATTCCCAAAGCATCGACCCGCCCCACCCGGTCATGCAGAGAGGGCATGCTACGGATCCCATCAGTAAAAGAATTTCACCTGGCAGGATCCAGGAGGCGTGCCTTCTCTGCCGTAGCACCCGCCCTTTGGAACATCCTGCCCCTTGAGGTGAGGCTAGCCCCCACACTCCTGACCTTCAGGAAGCAACTGAAAACCTGGCTCTGCCACCTCGCTTGGGACGGGATGAGTAATAGCTCTTCCTGGGGATGGCTCGCACCGTAAAGTTTGGTTCGCAAACATCACATACAGCCTCTTGGATTTTATATTTTTATATTTTTAATAATTGTATAAAGTATTTTATATGTTTTTAATCGCTGACTTGATTGTAAACCGCCCAGAGTCCCCTTGTGGGGGGAGATGGGCGGTGATATAAGTTAGAAATAATAAATAAATAAATAATAATACATCAAGGAATTTGGAGATTTCAGAAGCTGCTCATGCATCAGGCCCAAATCAGCCCATTTACTGCTGCACGTTAGTCTATCCAGTAATCTACAAAGGTGGTTTGTTGTTGCTTATTCGTTCAGTCGCTTCCGACTCTTTGTGACTTCATGGACCAGCCCAAAGGTGGTAGCTTTTCATAATTTTAAATGGGAAGTGTCATCATAGTAAAGTCCTTCCTTTATGCACACTAAGCTGTCATCTGATTTACTATGAGTGAATGAGACTCCCAGTGAAGGAGATGAAGATTCATCTCCCATAGCACTTACAGGACTTGATGGCAATGACAGTGACAAAGGCTCTTGCGGGAGTGTTGGTGTGATTTCCTTTTAACCATCTTGGGAGCTATTTGGGTTCATTTTATTGTCTTGTTGTCAAATTGTCTCATTGCTGCTAACCACTTTGGGATAGAAAGAGCAGAGAGAGATTGTTGTCAAATTGTCTCATTACTGCTAACTGCTTTGGGAATGAAAGAACTAATTGAGCTGGTAGGGTAAAACCATTCCTTTGGGTTTTCGTGGCTGTGATGCTGAAGAAATGGGGTCACAGACAGACAAGTGGGCTTCTAGTTTGCCCTTACTGTAATGTTTTCAACATAAATATTGCTTTTACCTTTGAAAATCAGGAAATAAACAATACTATTAGATGAATGCTATGAGGATACCGTAGATCATTAAGATATTAAATAGGGAAGATTTCCCCTGGTGGAGGTTAAAACTATAACAACGAACTAAGTTCACTGGGAAATATTAGCTCCTTTTTCCATCAAACCAACCTCCCTCCTTCCATCCCTCCCTCCCTCCCTTCGGTTCTGGGGAAAAAATGGCCTCAGTCAAGCTTTAAGCAAGGAGAGCTAATAACGTGTAGCAATTGCTCATTCACTGTCAAAAAGCACCCAGATTAGAAGAGCTCAAATGAGCATCCTATCTCAGCTAGAGATAGATGTTCATGACTTGTATAAGAAACATGCATTGGTCTCTCTTGCTAGAATGGAGTATCCATTCAGCCTTCCCATACTTGGTGCTTTCCAGATATCTTGGATTTCCTTAACTCCCAGCAAGCATGGGGCAGATTATCTGAAGGAAATGTGAAGGGTCATTCTTTCATCAAGAAGCAGAAATAGGGAGACCACGTCTCTCTAGTTCAATGGGGGCAGAGACACCCATGTGCACCTGCAGGGGAGGCAAGGGGGTGGGGCCAGGGAAGAAACATGCATCACCTACAAACCAGCAAGTAATTGCATTCTGACTCCCCTGTTCATTTTGACCTATAGCTGAGATAGCAAAGATCTAATGTGGCCACTGTACATATCAAGGTGGTGAACTTGTTTCTCTTGAGAGCTGAATTCCTTTGGGAATCATCTGCAGGGGGCTTCACTCTGATAATGAGGAGGGCTTAAAGAAGTAGCAAGAGATTAAAAAATGGACCAGACCCTATTTTTATCTTTCTTTTACCAATACTTCTTCTTCCCAACACCCAATTCTCTTGCTGTGTCTTCCTTTGCTTCCCTGCACAGAGCACATTGTTTTTGACAGAGGCCTAAATTACTTGCTTGCAGAGAGTTTTTGAAGTTAGGTGGAGGGTCATAGGAAATTAGGCCCAGAAGTCTCAATTTGCCCTTCCTGATGTGCATCTGGTACTCTCAGGTTTCAATGTTGATTTTCATCTTACCATTGTTTGTATCACGGACTTAATTGATTTATTATGTTTTGTGATTTCAACTTTATTGTCTACACCATTTGGTGAGATTGCCCTAAAAGTGGCAGGTCTCAAACATGCAAGTAATATGTCCATATCAGATAAATGCATAACTGAAACTTATCCCAAACATCATGATTAAAAGGGATCCCTGGCAGTCTCGAAGAGCCAGTTGGTGTAGTGGTTAAGGTACCAGGCTAGAAACCGGGAGACCATGAGTTCTAGTCTTGCTTTAGGCGCAAAGCCATCTGGGTGACCTTGGGCCAGTCACTCTCTCTCGGCCCTAGGAAGCAGGCAAGGGCAAACCACTTCCAAAATCTTGCCAAGAAAACTGCAGGGACTAGTCCAGGCAGTTGCCAGGAGTCAACTCTGACTTGAAGGTGCGTGTGCACACACACATTGGCAGTCTCTACTTCTGACTATGCACATTGATAGTGCCCAATTCAAGGTATAAATGCAGTTAATTTTGTCTGTAATGTGTTTACTGGAAGCTTTCAAAGGTTCCATCCAATCCCGTGATCGTACACACTTTTCACCAGTCTGGGGAGGGTAATGGTGGAATTTGTTGGTTAGCATTATGCAAACTTAGGAATGATGGAGAAAATGTTAATGCCTAAGAGCATTTCTCACCTGCATTCCATTGTACTTGTTACCTGGTGGGGGGTGTATTGCCAACAGCCATTTTGTAGCTGTCAGCTGCAGTATTTAGTATACTAAGTCATTGATATTGCTGTGCAATGAGGTAGAGCAAGAGGGCATTTGGGAGGTAATTCTCAAAATTGTAATTGTTTTTGCCAGCTCAATCTTGCCACCATAAGATGATTTTTATATTAGCAGGGAACACTGTGTAAATACTCTAGGAAACTCTAGTGCTGTGGGGCAAAAGAATGTGTATAATCTGATCAGCCATAGGAAGCTGCAGCAACCCAAGGGATTTACCTCAGTTCAGGCTTCTATTTGTTTGATCTTATTAGCACAGGGTGAGGTCCAACCCTTTCACTTAGGCTTCAGTGTTAAATGCAGATGAGTTGCTTCCACCACAGCTCGTATATTGACACTCTTTCTCATGTATCCTCACATTTTCTCAGGAGCATTCCCCACTTGTCTTCAGTTTCCTGGAGTCTGAAAAACCTTCTGAGCATATTCAGAAACTCATTTGGCACGTTGAAATGATGCTCCCCCATCATATACTTGAGTGTGCAGCGCAAAAGGACATCAATAGCATAGCACATAGCTTTCCAAACTGTGTGTCGCGACAAAACACAGAAGTGGACATGCACGGCGGGGGTGCGAGGGCACGCGCGGCAGCGTGCACAGTGATGGCGGCAGTGCACCATCAGCGCTTCCGGGTTTTAGCGGAAAACACAAGGCCACAGCTGCCGCTGTGCACACTGCCACTGCCGTACGCCACCGCCGTACACGCCGCTGCCGCTGTGCGCGTCCCCGCGCCGCCGCCGTTGGTGTGTCGCCAATGATGGCAGTTTGGAAAGCACTGGCGTAGCAGATGTGTGGATAGGCTCACACAATGTGGATTATTTGGCTTTGGCTCTGTATGTTGTATGAATTGAGGCAACATGGTTCATAATGAGTCACTGTATGAACCAGGATATTACAGCTGGATTCACATATTCTGCTAAGCCATGGTTTGTTCAGCAAACTGTTGTGGCCTTGTTCACAAATAACAGTAAACTATAAAACATGGGTAACAAACTACAGTGGTTGGGTTCACGTATCACACTAAGCCAAAATCTAAGAAATCACATTATAGTTTGAGGCCTGATATTTGAATCCAGTCACTATGTGAGCCCCCTGAATATCTTGGGCACTTTTCATAATGTCTGAAGCAACCCTGACACTCCAGAGATGGAATAAGGGAGAGAGAGAGAAAGTTAAGTTGGTTTGGGGCTGTTTTAGCTGAACTTAGAAAATTACAAGGGACAGTCTCCTGAATTTTGAATCTGTTATTGCTCTTCAGGAATGCGCCATTGTGGAATGAGATTTCCACACACCTAAATGAATGAGTGGAAACTACATCTATTAGCCTAGTAAAAATAGTCTTATATCAGTAACACCCATACTTCGTCTCTATTTCTTCCTGTTTGGTTTGAGTGTGCCTTGCCAAATCTGATTGGCATGGGTGGATTGCTTTATGGAGTTGTTGGGGGGAGCTTAAAGCTAAGATGTAGGTCACTGACACCTCAATTGCAGAGCTTATCTGACACAACCTGAAGCCTGGAGCAATTTTCTCCACTGATCTGTGCCCATAGGCTGCTGGACAATGAAGTCTCCATATACTGAAATCGACTCATCTGTCCAGCCATTTAACTGTTGTCTGCTTGGACTAGCAGATATTCTACAGTCTTTCAGACAGGGCTACTTCTCCAGATAACAGGGATCAAATCTAGAATGTAGAAGTGCCTGCATATTAATCCCACGTTCCATCACTTTATCACAGCCCTTCCCTGGTGAAATATTTGAAGGACGCTGAGCAGACGACATAATTATTCTCAGACAAACAAGGATATTTTACTTGACTCTCCATAGAGACACAATTTTTCATGCACTGGCAGGATGCCTATTTACTGGCAGATTTCACAAGATGGAAACCGTCCCATGTATCTGTTCCAGGATAGGTTTCTCCCTCTCTCTGATTTTCCATAATAAACAAAAGCACTTTTTAATGTTGAAACTGCAATGTTATCAGCACTGGTGTTACATTCAGGAAGCTCAGCAGCTTCACAGGAGGAGGATCTGTTTTCCATGGGGTAGAGTTTGCACCATACCTCCATCTCCTGGGATCTGTAATGCAGCATTTCATTTCTGCCTCCCTAGGGGCTTTGTGTTATTTTCAGGGAGCTTGCATTGTCTTCGTGCTTAATATGATGCATTTTTACACCTGATCCTTTTCTCCCCCTCCCCCCAGCCTCAAGAATGGCTTCTCTAATGCAACCTTAAGGTGATGCAACCATGTTTGCAGCCACAGGAAGACTTCTATGTGGTTTCTTACAATGCCATTGGTCTGAAGCTGCTCAACAGAGCGCCTGCAGATTTACTACTCCATCCAGGATGGTCATGGGGCTGCCACACTTAGGGTCATTCTTTTATGTTTTTTGTGACCAATCTTCTTTTACTACTACCATCATTCTAGAGCAGTCTCTGAGAAAGGGTTATGTGTGTGTGTGTGGGGGGGGGGGGAACGGAGTGTTAGAAACCACTAGACACAAAACACAGACAAATAAGTATAAGCATATATAAATCCTGGAGGTAGCAATTGAGTTTATACACCTTTTCAAAAGGGGGAGGGGAAGCATTTTGTTTATTCTGCAGAAGCTCATATACAATATAGAGGCATAAAGGACTTCAGCTAAGGACTGAGGCAACAGTTAGTAGACAAGAGAAGAGAAACTCTGTATATTGGTACAGCAGAGAGTAAGAGTTACAATAAAAAAACACACCAATAAGAGGAAAGAAGAGAAATCCCAGAAAATCAATGGAAAGATTTAAATAGAATATGACAGAAAAGAAGGTACTTACATAAGGAATGGAAAGAAGGAGTCATACCATGCTGACAAAATGATTGCCTCTTTCTAAAATCTCTAAAAGCCTGTCTATTAGAGTTCTTATGGCTCAAGTCTCTAACTTTTTTTTTTTTTTTATGCCATAGGTTCTGCCATATTTTGGGTTTCTCTTCAGATTGTATCTTGGGGGGGCATCTTCCTCTCCCTCCTCCTGATCCCCAAATTCTCTGCATGGTTTCTTAGAGGGTCAATGTGTGTGGTTTAAGAAAAAAAATTGAAGAGGCACAAAGGGACTTAGTGTATTTTCACTTGAAATAAAATAAGATAGCTAAGTATGTATATTAAAACCCTCCTGTTCACACTCAGAAAAATACAAGCACTTCGAATAGTTTTTCTTCCCCTCAAATATCTAATTAGGTTTCTGGAACAATTTCCATCTTCCATATGAAAATAAACAGCATAATGACACTTACTTCACAATGGACTCTTAATAGTTCCAAGCCATTACTTATCAGGTCTCATGGTTAAATGTTGGTTTCACTCCCTTGCTCATTCTTTCAATGTGCCTGATGTTCATACATATTATTTGTGGAGTTGTTTAGTGAGAAATGTATGTTTTCAGCATTTTAATAGGCTTGTATCTCTCCACTCTTGTCTCCTCTATACAAATATTATCTGTGTAAGAGAAGCTTGTCATCATAGGAAGGCCACTGTTTTTCTGCTGGACACTACACTATAAACACTACTAAACATGGGTTCCAATCCACTCACGGAGCAGACTGAGCCTCCTGGTGATCAGCTGACTTCTTCACTGTGTCCTTTCCATTATATTCTGTCATGTTTTCCTGTTGTTGCAGTCACAAGTTGGTTTTTGCCAGTCTCCATTTATAAGAGCAAATGGTGCTGCAGAAGCAGCTATATTTTAGTCTAGTAGTTTGCACAAGGTATCTGTCTGGCCATTGGAGGGGATCTCTGCCTTGCCTCGCCTTCCAGTTCCTGGTCTCTTAGCAACGTAAGAAGGCTTCAGGGTAAGGTAGAGGAGCCAAAACACAGGAAGACATGGTGGGAAGACAATAATTTACATCCTTTTATTTTGGGGGAACCCAGCTGAATAGATGGCAACACATCTCTATGCTTGTTCCAAGCCTAGATAAATGGGGAGGGCTGGAGAAAGACCTGTGACCTCATCTGGGATGATAATCAAAACGTTATGGAAAGGTTTTCAAAGATGGTATTGGAAAGTGGGAGCCCCAAGCTAGAAGGTATCAAACATGTTACTGAGGAAGAGCAACAACATGCTATGAGTAGTCTAGGAGATGTTGCAGAAGGGGAACGCCCCCCCCCCATTGGGGAACCAGAATGCTAATGAAGCCTATGACAAAAGAAGAAAATGAACTGGAAGAAAATGAAGAAGATTGGCATGTGGAATGTATGAAGCATGAGCCATGGGAAGCTGGATATCATCAAGAAAGAAATGACAAGGGGTAAAACAGGCATTCTTGGCATTAGTGAGATCAATTGGACTGGAGACAGCTACTTTCAATCAGATGGGTTTACAGTATACTATTCCAGAAATGACAACATCAGAAGGAATGGAGTAGCATTGGTAACAAATGAGAAAATCACAAAATCATTTGAAAGCTTCTGAGCAGTAAATTACAGAATAATGTTTATTTGAGTCCAGGCTAAACTTTTGAATGTCACACTTTTTCAAATTTATGCACCAACAGATGATCTGAAGAAGAAACAGAACAGTTCTATGCTGACATTCAAGAAGTGCTACAATGAATGCTGAAAAAAGATATAGTATACATCATGGGAAATTTCAACAAAGTAGAAATTGTCAGCAGATTTGGTTTAGGAGAAAGAGACAAAGCAGGTGACCTCTTACCACAATTCTGTCAAGAGTCCAGAAACATGTCCTGTTACAAAAAAAAAAACCCAGTGAAGAAAATGATGTCAAAGGAAACTATCCAAATTATTGAACAGAGAAGGAAAGCTAAAGCCATGGGTAACGAAGATGAAGTAAGGTGTCTACATGCTGAATTTCAATGTGAAGCTAGGAAAGACAAAGAAATGGTAGAAAGAAAACAAATGGAATGAACACTGCAAAGAAATGGAGGAAAGAAACTGAAAAGGGCACACTAGAGACTTTTTTTGCCCTAATAAAGAAAATTTGGATATCATTCTCTGCACACAAAGGAACAATAAGGGTCAGAGATGCAATAGAACTGAATTATCTAAAGTAAATGAAAAGAAGATGAAAGGAATATATGGGAGAACTGTATAGCAGTAGTAATGTTCTTCAGCCATGTAACAAACAGATACCTGTATCAGAGCCAGGTATATTGCTAGATGCAGGGCCGCAACTAGGGGAGACAAGCAGGGCATGTGCCCCGGGCGCTGTGCTGGGGGGTGCGCCAAAATGACAAAATAACCCGGGGGGGGGCGCAGAATCCATGTTTGCCCCGGGTGACACAGACCCTAGTTCCATCCCTGGGTAGATGAGACAACACCGGGACTGAAACAGCTGCCATAAAGAAACCCCTCTGGAACTCTTGTCAATCCATCAGCCGCAATGACAAACTATGTCAAAAGTTATGGGTCCGTCACAAATGAATGGCCAGAAGGCTGGGAAAGGGCCACATTCATCCCAGTCCCAAAGAAGGGTGACAAACCATCTTCTCTAACTACCACACAATTGTCCTACTATCACATGCCAGCAACAGTTGTTGAAAAGCATACAATGTTTGGGCCCGTGGAAGGAGAGTGTGGGACTTTAAGGCAGCCTGAGGAACTCTGGACCACATCTGGTCTCCAATTACAAAAGGAAAACACTATTAGCACCTGAGTGGGTTGGAAGGAAATTTTTGTCATGTGAGAGAGCAGAAGAGGAAGAAATTGCAGGTGAAACAGGGGAGCAGCTGTTAGGACAAAGTGCAGCATAGCAGGCAATTGACAGCGGAGGATTCCAGCAAACCAAGACCTGAACGGGGAAGCCTGGCAGGCGCTCCACTCCAGCAGAGATGCTGACAGCCCACCGGCAGCTAGTGAAGCACCTTTTTTTTTTGCCTGCCCACCCCCCACCCAAGATGGAAAGACTGTGCAAAGCCAGTGTTTCAGCAGCAGTTCAGAACAGCAGCTAGCAGCAACAGAAGCCAACGAACTTGAAGGAGGCTAAAGGGTAGCGAAAGTCTTTATTACAGCACAGGCAACAAAGAAGAAAAGAATTGCTTACAGGACTCTTTCAGGATTTAGATTCACATGTAGGAATAGACACATAGACATTTTGTACCCTGCCCAGAGTCCATCAGAGTTGGGTGGCTATCATGTTGTTGTTGTTTATTCGTTCAGTCGTTTCCGACTCTTCGTGACTTCATGGACCAGTCCACGCCAGAGCTTTCTGTCGGCCGTCACCATCCCCAGCTCCCCAATGGTTGAGTCTGTCACCTCCAGAATATCATCCATCCATCTTGCCCTTGGTCGGCCACTCTTCCTTTTGCCTTCCACTTTCCCTAGCATCAGCTTCTTCTCCAAGGTATCCTGTCTTCTCATTATGTGGCCAAAGTACTTCAGTTTTGCCTTTAATATCATTCCCTCAAGTGAGCAGTCTGGCTTTATTTCCTGGAGTATGGACTGGTTTGATCTTCTTGCAGTCCAAGGCACTCTCAGAATTTTCCTCCAACACCACAGTTCAAAAGCATCTATCTTCCTTCGCTCAGCCTTCCTTATGGTCCAGCTCTCACAGCCATAGGTTACTACAGGGAATACCATTGCTTTAACTATGCGGACCTTTGTTGTCAGTGTGATGTCTCTGCTCTTAACTATTTTATCAAGATTTGCCATTGCTCTCCTCCCAAGAAGTAGACGTCTTCTGATTTCCTGGCTGCAGTCAGCATCTGCAGTAATCTTTGCGCCTAGAAATACAAAGTCTGTCACTGCCTCCACTTTTTCTCCCTCTATTTGCCAGTCATCAATCAAGCTCGTTGCCATAATCTTGGTTTTTTTGAGGTTTAACTGCAACCCAGCTTTTGCACTTTCTTCTTTCACCTTCGTCATAAGGCTCCTCAATTCCTCCTCGCTTTCAGCCATCAAAGTGGTATCATCTGCATATCTGAGATTGTTAATGTTTCTTCCAGCGATTTTAACTCCAGCCTTGGATTCCTCAAGCCCAGCATGTCGCATGATGTGTTCTGCGTACAGGTTGAATAGGTAGGGTGAGAGTATACAGCCCTGCCGTACTCCTTTCCCAATCTTAAACCAGTCCGTTGTTCCGTGCTCTGTTCTTACCGTTGCTACTTGGTCGTTATACAGATTCCTCAGGAGGCAGACAAGATGACTTGGTATCCCCATACCACCAAGAACTTGCCACAATTTGTTATGATCCACACAGTCAAAGGCTTTAGAATAGTCAATAAAACAGAAATAGATGTTTTTCTGAAATTCCCTGGCTTTCTCCATTATCCAGCGGATATTGGCAATTTGGTCTCTAGTTCCTCTGCCTTTTCTAAACCCAGCTTGTACATCTGGCAATTCTTGCTCCATGAATTGCTGGAGTCTACCTTGCAAGATCTTGAGCATTACCTTACTGGCATGTGAAATAAGTGCCACTGTTCGATAGTTTGAACATTCTTTAGTGCTTCCCTTTTTTGGTATGGGGATATAAGTTGATTTTTTCCAATCTGATGGCCATTCTTGTGTTTTCCAAATTTGCTGGCATATGGCATGCATCACCTTGACAGCATCATCTTGCAAGATTTTAAACAGTTCAGCTGGGATACCATCGTCTCCTGCTGCCTTGTTATTAGCAATGCTTCTTAAGGCCCATTCAACCTCACTCTTCAGGATGTCTGGCTCTAACTCACTGACCACACCGTCAAAGCTATCTCCAATATTATTATCCTTCCTATACAGATCTTCCGTATATTCTTGCCACCTTTTCTTGATCTCTTCTGCTTCTGTTAGGTCCTTACCATCTTTGTTTTTGATCATACCCATTTTTGCCTGGAATTTACCTCCGATGTTTCTAATTTTCTGGAAGAGCTCTCTTGTCCTTCCTATTCTATTGTCTTCTTCCACTTCCGCACATTGCTTGTTTAAAAATAATTCTTTATCTCTTCTGGCTAACCTCTGGAATTTTGCATTTAATTGGGCATATCTCCCCCTATCACTGTTGCCTTTTGCTTTCCTTCTTTCTTGGGCTACTTCCAGTGTTTCAGCAGACAGCCATCTTGCCTTCTTGGTTTTCTTTTTCTTTGGGACGTTTTTTGTTGCCGCCTCCTGAACAATGTTGCGAACTTCTGTCCATAGTTCTTCCGGGACCCTATCTACTAAATCTAGTCCCTTAAATCTATTCTTCACCTCCACTGTATATTCCTTAGGAATATTAGTGAGCTCATATCTAACTGATCTGTGGGTCTTCCCTATTCTCTTTAGTCTGATTCTAAATTTTGCAATAAGAAGTTCGTGATCTGAACTACAGTCAGCTCCAGGTCTTGTTTTTACCGACTGTATAGATGTCCGCCACCTTTGGCTGCAAAGGATGTAGTCAATCTGATTTCGGTGTCGACCATCTGGTGAAGTCCATGTATAAAGTCGTCTTTTAGGTTGTTGGAAGAGAGTGTTTGTTATGCACAGTGAGTTGTCTTGGCAAAATTCTATCAGCCTATGTCCTGCTTCATTTTGTTCTCCCAGACCATGCTTGCCTGTAATTCCAGGTGTCGTCTGACTACCCACCTTAGCATTCCAGTCTCCTGTAATGAAAATAACATCTCTTTTTGGTGTATTATCTAGTAGGTGCTGCAGATCCTCATAGAACTGATCTACTTCTGCTTCTTCAGCATCTGTGGTTGGGGCGTATATTTGGATCACTGTGATGTTAAATGGCTTACCCTGAATTCGAATTGAGATCATTCTATCGTTTTTTGGATTGTATCCAAGCACTGCTTTAGCCACTGTATTATTAATTATGAAGGCTACTCCATTTCTTCTGTGGTCCTCTTGTCCACAGTAGTAGATCTGGTGGTCATCTGATGTGAAGTGGCCCATCCCAGTCCATTTCAGTTCACTGACACCTAAAATGTCTATATTTAATCTTGACATCTCACCAATAACCACATCCAATTTGCCCTGGCTCATAGATCTTACATTCCAGGTTCCTATGGTGTGTTGATCTTTAGAACACCGGATTCGTCGTTCACCACCAGCACCGTCGGCCGCTAGCCGTCCTTTCGGCTTTGAGCTAGCTGCGTCATCACATCTGGGGCTAGTTGAACGTATCCTCTGTTCCTCCCCAGTAGCATTTTGACCATCTTCCGACCTGGGAGTCCCATCTTCCGATGGTATACCGACATATCTTTGGTTGTACTGATCCATTTAGTTTTCATGGCAAGAATACTGGGGTGGGTTGCCATTACCTTCCCCAGGGATCATATTTAGTCTGACCTCTCTGCCACGACCTTCCCGTCTTGGGTGTCCCTTCACGGTTTAGCTCATGGTTTCACTGAGGTGCTCAAGCTCCAGCACCACGACAAGGTAACGATCTCCTTTGCTGGAGGTGGCTATCATACATTTAAATAAATAAATAAATTGCATTAGTATAGTCCAAGGGTCGGAAATGGCGGCTTGCGAGCCAAATGCGGCTCTTTGGCCCCTTGAGTGTGGCTCTTCCGCAGGCAGGCGTGGCGGGGCAGGCACGGCAGCGGGCATGGTGTGCGTGGCTGTGGGCATACTAGGCCCAGCCTCTCTTTTTCCTCCGGGGACGGGCTTCACACAATCTCGCGAGAGTTTGGAAGCCTCCGTCTCCGGCAGCCATCTTGACGACGGGCACTTGCCCATCGCCTTAACCCAGGGCTTTCCAAACTGTGTGTCGACACAATACTGTGTCGCCGGGGCCCCCAAGTGTGTCGCGTTACAAGCCGGAAGCGCTGATGAAAATGCCCTCGGTTCTGGCAGGGAGGTGAAAATCGCGTGCGCGCGCGCTGCCAGGCCACCCGGAGTGGAAATTCTCCGTGCCAATCAGCTGTGCGTCGGGAAGCCCGGCAGCCTGCACGCGCAATTTTTGCCTCCCTGCCGGAACCGAGGGCATTTTTGGGGTCCCCGGAGTCTGCCCTTTCGAAGGGGCAGCGGTGGTGGGCCATCAGTGCTTCCGGGTTCCAGGACGCCGCTGCTGCCGCTGCCCCTTTGGAATAGCAGGCTCTGGGGACCCCGAAAATGCCCTCGGTTCCAGCAGGGAGGCAAAAATCGCGTGCGCACGCTGCGGGGCTTCCCGGCCCACAGCTGATCAGCACAGAGAATTTCCACCCCGTCCCCCCCCCCCCACCGCGCCAATCAGCTGTGCGTCGGGAAGCCGGCAGCCTGCACGCACAATTTTTGCCTCCCTGCCGGAACCGAGGGCATTTTCGGGGTCCCCGGAGTCTGCCCTTTCGAAGGGGCAACGGTGGTGGGCCATCAGTGCTTCCGGGTTCCAGGACGCCGCTGCTGCCCCTTTGGAAGAGCAGGCTCTGGGGACCCCGAAAATGCCCTCGGTTCCAGCAGGGAGGCAAAAATTGCGCGCGCACGCTGCGGGGCTTCCCGGCCCACAGCTGATCAGCACAGAGAATTTCCACCCCGTCCCCCCCCCCACCGCGCCAATCAGCTGTGCGTCGGGAAGCCGGCAGCCTGCACGCGATTTTTGCCTCCCTGCTGGAACCGAGGGCATTTTCGGGGTCCCCGGAGCCTGCTCTTTCGAAGGGGCAGCCATTGCCGCCGCAGCCACAACCGCCGGTGCTTCCAGGTTTTTGTGGGCTGGCCGTTGGTGTGTCGCCAACGGCAAAAGTTTGGAAAGCCCTGCCTTAACCTCTTCCTTGCTGCTCTGCTTACTCTTTTTCTCCGTGCAAAAGCAGCACATTTCCACCCCACAGCCCTAAGTGTGCGCAATTGGCTCCCGCCCGCAAAGCCCGCTCCCGCGCTGGATTCCCCACCAGCTTTACTTTGCCTGGACTGGGGGCGTGAGAGGCTCCGGAAGAGAAGCGACTGGAGCAGTCGAGCCTCTCTTTCCCTTCTTCTTCCAAACCTCCCCCGCCCCCTTCCAGAGCAATTTGTCGAAGACACCCGCTTGCTGCTGCTGCGTGGCTGCTGCTCAACTGATCATGAAGGAACCAGGATGTTTACGCGAGCGTGCTTTACCTACCCACTTTTTAACATATTTGGTTCTGCTGGGGGCGGGGAAAGGATCTTGACCGGCCAGGGAAGGCGCGCGGGCGGAGCTGCCTGCCTGGCACTCGGGCGCTCCGGCTGGGGTGCAGCGCGACGGGAGCATCGCCGGCGGCCCGCGAGGACCGGCCAGGGAAGGCACGCGGGCGGAGCTGCCTGCCTGGCACTCGGGCGCTCCGGCTGGGGTGCAGCGGGACGGGAGCTCCGCCCGCGTGCCTTCCCTGGCCGGTCCTCGCGGGCCGCCGGCAATGCTCCCGTCCCGCTGCACCCCAGCCAGAGCGCCCGAGTGCCAGGCAGGCAGCTCCGCCTGCGCAGTCGTGGCAGCGGGCATGGCGGCGGCGGGCACTGCAGCGGGCATGGCGGCAGCAGGCCCTAAGTGTGCGCGATTGGCCCCCGCCCGCAAACCCCGCCCCCTTCCACGCAATTGTCTCCCGTCCGCAAACCCCGCCCCTTCCACGCGATTGGCTCCCGCCCGCAAACCCCGCCCCCTTCCACGCGATTGGCCCTCGCCCGCAAACCCCGCCCCCTGGCTCTCGAGCACTTAAAAATGTGCACGAGCATACCAAAATGGCTCTCGGCTCAAAAAGTTTGCCGACCCTTGCTATAGCAGTGTTTCTCAACCTTGGTGACTTCAAGATATGTGGACTTCAATTCCCAGAATTCCCCAGCCAGCAAAGCAAAGCTGGCTGGGAAATTCTGAGAGTTGACATCCACACATCTTGAAGTCACCAAAGTTGAGAAACACTGCTATATAGTATAGGTCTAGTGATAAGGGTTAAGTTAGAAGTTATGAAATAAGTAAATTTGTTAAGCCTCTTTGTATAATAAAAGCCTCCTTGCAAACAGAGGAAAGAGGACATTACTCTCCCTTTTGGTGGTCAGTACCATTTCCAAAAGAACTTCCTCACAGAGTCCAATCATGGAAAGAGAAATGCCTGAGCTTTACTCTGGTTTTAAAAGAGGAAGAGGCACTCAAGACCACACTGCAAAGGTTCAGTGGGTCATGGGACATGCACATGGATTTCAAAAGGATGTATACTTATGCCTTGTTGGTCATAGCAAAATCTTTGATCCCCCTGAACACAAACAATTATGGAAGGACCTGAAAATAAAGGGAGTTCCAGAATTTTTGTTGTTCAGTCGTTTAGTCATGTCCAATTCTTCGTGACCTCATGGACCATAGCACGCCAGGCCTTCCTGTCCTCCACTGTCTCCCGGAGTTTACTCAAATTCATGTTCATTACATCGGTAATGCTATCTAACCATCTCACCCTCTGCCGTCCCCTTCTCCTTTTGCCTTCAGTCTTTCCCAGCATCAGGGTCTTTTCCAGTGAGTCCTCTCTTTGCATTAGGTGGCCAAAGTATTTGAGCTTCAGCTTCAGCATCTGTCCTTCCAATGAGCAGTCAGTGTTGTTTTCCTTTAGGATTGACTGATTTGACCTCCTTGCAGTCCAAGGGACTCTCAAGAGTCTTCTCCAGCACCACAGCTCGAAAGCATCAATTCTTCGGCGCTTAGCCTTCCTTATGGTCCAACTCTCACAGCCATACATCACTACTGGGAAAACCATAGCTTTAACTATATGGACCTCTGTTGGCAAGGTGATGTCTCTGCTTTTTAATATGCTGTCTAGGTTTGCCATAGCTTTCCTCCCAAGGAGCAAGCGTCTTTTAATTTCATGGCTGCAGTCACCATCTGCGGTGATCTTGGAGCCCAAGAAAATAAAATCTGTCACTGCTTCCATTTCTTCCCCTTCCTTTGCCAGGAAGTGATGGGGCCAGATGCCATGATCTGATTTTTTTTAATGTTGAGTTTCAAGCCAGCTTTTGCACTCTCCTCTTTCACCCTCATCAAGAGGCTCTTTAGTTCCTCTTCGCTTTCTGCCATTAGGGTGGTATCGTCTGCATATCTGAGGTTGTTTTATATTTCTCCCGGCAATCTTAACTCCAGCTTGTGATTCTTCCAGCCCAGCATTTCTCATGATGTACTCTGCATATAAGTTAAATAATAAGTTCCAGAATACTTGATTCAATTAATAAGTAAGATGCCATTAACGATCTAAGACATGCAAACAACACCGCTCTACTGGCAGAAAATGATAAGGATATAAAACAACTTAACCTAAAAGTGGCATCTTGCTTGTTTATTGTCAGAACAATTTATGGAGACACAGACTGGATCCAGATTGGAAAAGGCATACGACATGACTGTACTTTATTGCCACTTCTATTCATTTATACATGCAAGCAGTTTTGAGGAATCTCAACTTAGATGACAGAAATTGGAATAAAAACTTGCAGCAGAAGCATTAACAATCTAAGACATGCAGACAACACCACTCTACTGGCAGAAAATAAGAAGGATATAAAACAACTTAACCTAAAAGTCAAGGCTGAAAGTGAAAAAAATGATTGCACCTAAACATCAAGAAGACTGAAATAATGACAACAGCTGGAAGTTGTGACATCAAGATATGAGTTGACAATGAAGAAATTAAATTAATCCAGGACTTTATTTTTTTCAGTTTCAAAATTGACTGGACAGGAGACACTGGGCCCAAAATTAAACAGAGAGTATCACTTGGGCGCGGTGGCTCAGCGGGCAAGACGCCAGGCTTGTCGATTGGAAGATCGCAAGTTCGGAGGTTCGAATCCCTAGCCCCGCCTGATGGAGTGAGCTCCCGCACTCGCCCTAGCTCTTGCCAACCTAGCAATTCGAAAGCATGCAAATGCAAGTAGATTAATAGGTACCACTTCGGTGGGTAGGTAACAGCGATCCACGCGCGTCACATGGCCAAATGACCGTGGAAGCGTCTTCGGACAACACTGGCTCTATGGCTACCAAATGGAGATGAGCACCGGCCCCTAGAGTCGGACACAACTGCACAAATGTGCGGGGGGAACCTTTACCTTTACCTATCACTTGGGCACACTTGGGCCCTATGATTAGCATGGGGAAGTTCTGGAGAAGCAAGGATATCAGTCTTAATGCCAAGTGCAAAATAGTATATGCTACTGTTTTTCCTATAACTACCTACAGTTATGAAAGTTAGACAATTAAAAATGCAGAAGAAAACTGGACTCCTTCCAGTTATGGGTTTGAGGAGTGAAAATACTTGGACAGCAAAAATAATGAATAAGGAGATTGTAGTTTGCATCAAGCCAGAAATATCACTAGAAGTTAAGACTACTATGATAAGGCTGTCTTATTTTGGACATGTCATGCATTCAAATTCCTTAGAAAAATCAGTTATGCTAGGAATGGTTGGATGTGCTAGAAAATGAGGCCGTCAAAGAACACATTAAAAAGACACCAATAAGCAAGATACTGATTTAAACCTAGAAACATTAAACGAAGTTGTAAAATATTGTCAAGAATGGAGAGAAGTAATCTAAAAGTCTCTGAAAGTTGGATGTGACTGAACAGATAAAAGACAGAGAGAGTGAGAGAGACTTTTGGGGAAGTAGAAATACTTTGGGTCTGTGTGAAATTGAGGGGTCAGAGAGAAACACTAATATACTGGCCAATACTTGAGTACTTAACAATCTCAGATATGCAGATGATACCACTTTGATGGCTGAAAGTGAGGTGGAGCTGAGGAGCCTTATGACGAAGGTGAAAGAAGAAAGTGCAAAAGCTGGGTTGCAGTTAAACCTCAAAAAACCCAAGATTATGGCAACCAGCTTGATTGATAACTGGCAAATAGAGGGAGAAAAAGTGGAGGCAGTGACAGACTTCGTATTTCTTTGTATTTCTAGGCGCAAAGATTACTGCAGATGCTGACTGCAGCCAGGAAATCAGAAGACGTTTACTTCTTGGGAGGAGAGCAATGGCAAATCTTGATAAAATAGTTAAGAGCAGAGACATCACACTGACAACAAAGGTCCGCATAGTTAAAGCAATGGTATTCCCCACAGTAACCTATGGCTGCGAGAGCTGGACTATAAGGAAGGCTGAGCAAAGGAAGATAGATGCTTTTGAACTGTGGTGTTGGAGGAAAATTCTGAGAGTGCCTTGGACTGCAAAAAGATCAAACCGATCCATACTGCAGGAAATAAAGCCAGACTGCTCACTTGAGGGAATGATAGTAAAGGCAAAAGTGAAGTACTTTGGCCACATAATGAGAAGACAGGATACCCTGGAGAAGATGCTGATGCTAGGGAAAGTGAAAGGCAAAAGGAAGAGGGGCCGACCAAGGGCAAGATGGATGGATGATATTCTGGAGGTGACGGACTCGACCGTAGGGGAGCTGGGGATGGCGACGGCCGACAGGAAGCTCTGGCGTGGGCTGGTCCATGAAGTCACGAAGAGTCGGAAGCAACTGAACGAATAAACAACAAAAAACTTGAGTACTGATTGCCTGAAATATTTCTGCTCCCATTATAGGTAGAAAAGGCATATTCTGATTAGCTGTTCTCTATGAGCACTGCAGATCTGCAGACTTGCAGCACAGAAGTATTTGTAGAATTGTAGTAAATAATTGGTGACAATAGCCCAAACCCTGCTCCATTTCAATTTTAAAATAGAAGACATGGGCAAAAGAATGGCTGGTCATCTGAAAGTGCTCCAAGGTGGCCTTCCAGAAGTATTGGTTGTGCCCTCCATGGGCTTCGATTCCAATAATTTATTCTGGTGGAGAGAGATAAGCAACATGTGATCCCCCAGATTTTGCTGAATATCACCTGCTGGTAGCCCTAACCACCATGGCCAGTAGTGAGAACTACTGTGAATTGTGGTTCATGTACATATGGAGGACCAGAGGTTGCCCATCTCTGCCCCATGCCTTCAAACACTGAAAGACATGGAAAATAACAATGGAGAAATGTGCAAAGGAAGCCCTATATTAGTTTATTAAAGTAATCATAAAACTATTGCAAGAGGAATAGTTATATCTGCAATAGAATTTCTTAATTCCAAGTTGTTGATGCAGCTTTCTTTGTATTACTGTAGGTATGCAAAGCTAGCATAGGAGAGAGGGGGAAAAGGAACACTTGAACTCTCCTTTGTTGGATCTAATTTTATTTGGCTGATCTTCAAAACTTCCAGGAAGAGAAATCCCTTGGGAGAATATGGGTTTCTTTTCCCCTACAAGAGTCTTCTCTACTTGGGTCTCTTTCACATGTGTTGGACAGACTAGAATTCCCATGAACCTATTCCTGTACCTACCTCAGGCATATTGGCTGGGAGCCGTGAAAGTTGTGTCCACCCAATGCCTCTGAAGACCACCAACTTGATGCCCTAAAAGGCTCAGAATAGATTACAGTGATTTATTTCTTGTGTTCTTGAATCAGATACCATCTCCACCACCTCTTGCTTCCAAAGGGAATGTTCTGCTGCTTGAGCTAATTTTCCTTCTCTTAGCTGAACTCTACCCAATTCCACTTGAGAAGGATGGCTTCTGATGTCAAAAGCCCAAACAAAGATGGGCGCTCTGTTCTCCAGTCAGTCAGAAGTGGTTCCATTGCCTTTTATACGGGAAACAAGCCCTCCTGTAATGTGCAGATGAGAACCATCAGGCAGGAAACCTTGGCTGACTTTTCTCCCTTTTGTCCTGTGCAACCAGAGATAGCATGGTGAATGGTGAAAGGTTCGGAGAGAGGTAAGAAGTCCTGTGTTTGATTGCAAAGACATACAGGTAGTCCTTAACTTATGACCACAACTGGGACTGGAACTTCTGTCACTAAGTGGTGCAGTCGTTAAGTGACCCACGCCCAATTTATGACCTTTTTTGCTGTGGTCGTAAAGCAAATCACGTGGTCGTTAAGCAAATCCAGCTTCCCCCATCGACTTTGCTTGTTGGAATCCCCCTGGGAAGGTTGAAAATGGCGATCACATGACTTTGGGATGCTGCAACTGTCGTAAATACATGCCAGTTGCCAAGTGTCTGAATTTTGATCCTGTGGCTGTGGAAATGCTGCAATGGTCGTAAGTGTAAGGACCGGTCGTAAGTCACCTTTTTCAGCGCTGTCGTAACTTTGAACAGTCGTTAACGAATGGTTGTAAGTCAAGGGCTACCTATTCAGATCCTAAAGGGAAATAAAGCATATTCAGATTTTTAAAGTTTTCTTTTTAATCATCTTGTCCTTTCCTGAACTTTTCCATCCATCCCCCAATTTTATCTAGCTACCCCCTCTAAGACTCTTGCAAAAAAAGGAGTATTGTACAGTTCCTCTGCCTGTTGATCGGATAAGCCAATTTGTCAGAAGATAACTGCTTTTCACACCACTATTGGGAATTTAAAAGCTCCAACAAAGCAAAGATTTGGAGGGGGCGGGGGTGGATTCCACTCATAGCTTTTTGTTGTGTGAGGTTGGTCCAGCTCCACCCCAAAGGGAGGGGAGCAAAAGCAACCATTATCAGAACCTGAATAACAAGTCAAACATCAGCAGAAAACGAGAGGTCTGGCTGGAGAACGTTTTGCTAGCTCCAACACTACCATCTTATTCCTTCCCAAGCAGCAATCCCTGAGGTATATGGAAGGCTGCCAGGGAAAAAAAGTTCAGCCTTGTGCATTCCACATGTGACCTTTGGCTATTACTCTAGGGCTGGGAATCTTTCATTGGTTGAGAACTACATGTTGTTGTTGTTGTTGTTTTTCAAGTGGCATCTGATGCTGGTGACACCAGGGCACCTGCAAAGCTTAACACCCCAGAAGCAACATTTATATCCATGTAATCCATGTTAGTTAGAAAAACATAGGAAATTAGATATATAAGCTAGTTCCGGGGTTTGAATTCTTAAACTGTCCTTCAGTTAGGGCTGCTTGTAATAAAATGCTTGTTCCAGCATTGGGAGTTCTTCAGACGACTGTGTACTTGATAAAGAATGGGTATTCTTCTAACCTTGTAATATCTTTTTTTGTTTTTTGCAGTCATAAAAGCACACAGTATCCATTTCCAGGATCCTGTTATTAGATTCCAAACCATTAGTATATAATTAAAAAGAAAATGGGCATCTATAAAATTAACGAGTCCTCCAGAACAAAATTAATATGTGAAATAACTTTTCTCCAAAAGGGAGCAGCTAGAGCACAAGATTGCATTATAGGAACTAAATGTTACATTTTAAGCACCATATCTCTAGTATAGCAAAGCCCATCCCTTCCTGTTGGAAGACCTGAAAGACCAGGTTAGGGACAGATTGTCATGGAGAAAATCTATCTAGGTGGTCGCTAAGAGTTGACTTGATGGCACATAATCAATCAATTAATCAATCTATCAATCAATCAATCAATTTCTTTCAGAAAAAAAGATGCACAAATGTCCAACAGGTATAACATGCAGTCACATGATCAAAATTCAGGCACTTGGCAACCAGCTTGCACTTACGATGGTTGCTGCGTTGCTGCGTTCCAGGGTCACATGATCGCCATTTGCAACCTTCCCAGCCAGCTTCTGACAAGCAAAGTCAATGGGAAAGCCGGATTCACTTAATGACCGCAGTGATTTGCTTAACGACCGTGGCAAAACAGATCGTAAAATCTGGCGTGACTCACTTAACAACAACCTTGCTTAGCAATGGAAGTTCCAATCCCAATTGTGGTCGTAAGTCGAGGACAACGGTATCAGATACCAAACTGTATCAGATACCAAACTGTATCAGATACCAAACGGCTATATTGACTACAATATATTGACTGTTGGTGCTGATTTCTTCACGCTTGCTTAAACCAAGTACTTGGCCAAAAGAAATGAAATAAGGGAGAACCCCTCTCTCCTGCACAATGAGCATTCTGCTGCTTGATCTAATTCACTCCCTAATGGACTCTGCATGAGAGGACCTAAATCCAACAGTCAAAGAAAAGGCAGTTGTTAGTCATACTTTTAACACTTGCCAGGAAGGTTGGGAGCATCGATCCCACAACCACTTGCAGACAGTGTGAGCCCTTCTACACCGTAACTGCAGAGGCCAATAGATGGGGGCTGTTGGGGAGAAAGACATGTGGGCTGACACTCATTCCTTGATCTCTGCAGCAACTTATAATGTGATCTAAAGATACAATTTTTGCTTCGGGTGAAAAGGTTCCCTCTCTTAACAAAAGGGTCATGGATTTATGAAATAGTAACATGAAAAAAACATGGACATGTTAAATAACATTCAAATAATGTGGAAATAAGTGGGGCGTGGTGGCTCAGCGGGTAAGACGCCAGGCTTGTCGATCGGAAGATCGCAAGTTCGGAGATTCGAATCCCTAGCCTCGCGTGACGGAGTGAGTTCCCGCACTCGCCCCAGCTCTTGCCAACCTAGCAATTCGAAAGCATGCAAATGCAAGTAGATAAATAGGTACCACTTCGCTGGGAAGGTAACAGCGTTCCACGCGTGTCGGCCACATGACCGTGGAAGCGTCTTCGGACAACACTGGCTCTTCAGCTACCAAACGGAGATGAGCACTGGCCCCTAGAGTCGGACACGACTGCACAAATGTGCGGGGGGAACCTTTACCTTAATGTGGAAATAACATGGACACAGAAATAATAAGAACAACAACAGTAACAATGATGCATGGTGAAGTTAAAAAGAAAGCCAGTATAGAGTATTTAAAATCAATGCAAAAAATTCTAAATTCAAAGTTAAATATGGAAATAAAATCATAAACACATGAGCAATGCCTGTAATCAGCTGTACTGCTGGTATAAGTAAACTGAACACAGCTTGAATTAGGCAATTTAGATTGAAGAACCCAAAAAACAGGTGACAATGCATCATTCATGAAGTGATATTGATTTATTGCACTTACCATGAAAAATAGGAGGTCATGGTTTACTGCAAGTAAAACAGACACCTGAAGAAGAAAAACGTGGATTAAATGATTACATCAAGGCAAGAAAATGAACATGTTTGTAAAGAAAACATCCTGAAAGTAGCTTTTATATGACTATAAATGTGAATTGCTGAAAAAAGATTTAGAAAATTGGAGAAATAAACCAGTACGTACCCAATACATAAAAGAAATTGAAAATAGACCAGGAACTGGCAATGTTTATAAGCTGGCACTATCCAGAAACAGAAGGATTGATTTTTGTAGCTCAAGACCAAGCATTACAAGCACACATGATATAATCAAGGATTCAACATGTATCAAACAGCAGCAAATGCAGGTTTTGTAAAGGAAAGATGAAACCATGGATCACGTAATTACTGGATGCAACAAAATTGCCCTGACTGATTATAAACAACAACATGACAGAGTAGCCACCATGATCCATTGGCATCTGTGCAAAAATGGTAATTTCTGAGTTTTCTGAAGGTCTGAAGTTGGCATAGTTACAAATTGAAAACATTTTTAAAACAATGATGTTAAAATTTTATGGGATTTTTTTTCATACAAACATATGCACCCATACACCCATGTGCATGGGTGTGAATATTCCCACACACAGATAGATTTTTAAGCATGCACATTTATAAACTAAGCCTTCAGCTGTATTGTGATCAAAAGGAAGGCGAGATTTAGCTTCCTGCTCCCCACCTGTCGTTAGTGCTACTCCCACTAATTTGCTGCAAGGCCCACCTCTTTCTGCAAAGCCCAGCAAGCCATTTCAGCGAGGAAGTCTAGCAGCAAATTGTCTGACTTCTGTCCTGAGAGGGCTCTGTGATCAGGCCAGAGTGACATGCGGGGGTGGGAATTACCAGTAACAAGAGTTGGTGCAAGGCTCATCTTTTGCAGTAAGGGACATTAGGAAGACTCTGTAAGCACTAGCTTTGCAGAGATGGGTGGGACTTACAGCAAATTAGTGGCCGTTTTATCGCAGGCAAGCAAGGGCAGGATGACTTGCAGGGTTGGGGGCTGCTGTCACTCTTGGCCATTCATCAGTGCTGTGCCCTCCCATTCTCTCCCTTTATCTGTTCCCTTCTATTTGCAGATGTAGCCTCTGTTGATTTTCTGAGAACCCCTATTTTTGCAAGACTTGCTGACCATACAGCTATTTCTTGGTACAACCCAGTACATCTGACGACCCTGACTTCTGCCCTAAGAAGATGCGGTGGATGCTCGGCCTTGGGGAAAATCTGGGCCGGCAGCAACTTCAGTAAAGAGAGGACAGGCAAGTGGGAACGGAGCAAGGAGCCTCTTACAGACCGTCCTTAGTAATTTCAACAGCATGAAGATCACTGGAATGGGAGGGAAGAGGCGTTGGGCGCACACATGGAAACATAGGCATGCTCTGCATACATGCAGCTCTAGGTTTTACATACACATATGGTCCTTGAGGGAAAAAAGCTTGCTCACCCCTGCTCTAGGGGTATGATTCTTACCGTGGACTTGACAGATCCTGTGCTGAGCAACCGCAGAAGCCTGTGCTTTGGAGGAAAAAGAGTGTCCTGCTTTGAGAACATCTTCTGAAACAATTGTTCTCCTGCCCTTTCCTAACGCAGCCTCATGAACCAAACCCCAGAGAATGGGCTGCGGCTTCCTTTGTTCTGCCTGTCTTCTTTCTTGGCAGGCAACTTGGAGAGAGGGAAGGAAATAATGTCAGCTCTGCATTAAAAGGTCGTTGCTTGTGCAGTGACTGATGCATAGTTCATGGGGGAGCCATCTCATCCTCAATTAGTACCGTGATTGTTGGGTATCTCTGTTGTTGTTAAGGACTCTGCGGGGGGGGGGGGGGGGGGCTGCGGCTATTGCTGTGTTGCTGCTGCTTCTGGTAATCTTATTTATGTGCTGTTAATTTGCTGGGGAGGAGATTGGACCAGTTTGGCTTGCGCCCACTCACCTCTCCTAATCTCATTGTTTCTTCACAGAGGCAGTGGGAGGTGGGGAAAGGCTTGCTTTCTGGCAGAGCTTCTCCCTTTTCAATTCCGCAAGCCGCTCCAAATTTTGTCTCCTCGACTGAGCTATGCAGAGAAGCCTCCTTGAGCAGGGAGCAGGCAAAGATCTGTCTTGTCATGCACCTGGGACTCTGGTTGGGATCGATATAGTGGTTCCGAAATTTCCATCACTGCCATTTTTTACCTCAGCAGAGTTCTTGAACGTAGATGGTGGAATTAATGCCTATTAAAGTTCAGTGTCTTAGAATGAACAGGCAGTTCCAAGCAGAGGTCCTGTTGTAGATGTAAGGGTGATAGGTGATTACTATCTTTTCAAAAATCTCTTGGAAATCAACTTTGGATAAAAACATATTGAACTGGGCTAAAACCTGCTTTCGAAGGACTTGACTATCCAACTCCACAGTTCAAAAACAGGAGAGTTTCCTTTTGATCTCTCACTCCCTCTGCCCCTGTCTCTCTCTCACACACGTAGATTTTTCTGCTCCCTTTTATGTGTCAGAGTCCAGTCTGACTCTGACTCTGAGCTAGGGGAAAACTAAACTTATCAGAGAAACGAAACTTACCTTGTGTAGCAACCGGCGAGTGGAACTCGTGATGGCAGACTCCAATATCTCATCGCATGGGAAGGATATGGTCCAAAAGAAAATTCCTGGGAAGACTCCTCAGATGTGCACGCACCACAAAAGGTCAGACAGTTCCACCACCAATACCCCTTGAAGCCAGGCCACAATCCTCCGGGAGTAGGGGGTCCTGAGGGGGGGGATAGTGTCAGAGTCCAGTCTGACTCTGACTCTGAGCTAGGGGAAAATGAAACTTATCAGAGAAACGAAACTTATATTGTGCAGCAACCGGTGAGTGGAACTCGTGATGAGCAGGTGCAAGGAAACAGACCCAGGGATGACCTAGCAGAGCGGGAGAATCCTGAGGAGCTGATTGGTCCAGAACCAGGAACAAAGTCTAAAGCACCAATCAATGCATGAAAAAGGAGGGCTGAGAAGCGCGCCAAGCAGAAGGAAGCCCAATTGGCTCCTGAGGATAGAAGGCGTTCAGGGAACAGAATAAAAGGACACCAGTGCAAGCACCCGATCGCCAGTGACAAATGTTCAACTGAGCTAACAGCTTGTTCAGGAGAAGTCCAGCCAGAACAGTCTTCAGAGTCCTGCCCTGTAGCCACCACGGAACCAGAGCAAGAGCATTGCATCATTTTGGAATTGACATCAGCTGCTGCAGAATCTCAAGCTGCTCCTTCACCAAGTCAAAAGGGGTCTTATCTCGCAGTCTTTCATCGGACTCCAGGCAATAGCGTTCTCAACGCTTCAGTCCCGTCTTGCCCAGCCAATTCAGCAAAGTTTCGTCCTGCAGCCTTAGTCAAGCAACCCCTTGCTAATTCAGCTATGTTTTATCAGTTCTCTCCCAGGCAGTCTTATAGTGCTAATCTAGTGCAGTCACGTTTCATTGTTCCAGAAGTACCTTGCCTAGTTTTGCCAGTCCAGCCTTGCCTTGTAAATCCAGCCCAGCATTGTCTTGTTGCTCCAGAAGAACCTTATCCAAGGAATCCAGTCCAGCCTTGTCTTGCAGTTCTAGTCCAGCATTGTCCTGTCACTCCAGAAGAACCTTGTCCAGTGGATCCAGTCCAGCCTTGCCTTGTAGTTCCAGTCCAGAGTTGCCCTGTCACACCAGAAGAACCTTGTCCAGTGGATCCAGTCCAGCCTTGCCTTGCAGTTCCAGTCCAGAGTTGCCCTGTCACTCCAGAAGAACCTTGTCCAGTGGATCCAGTCCAGCCTTGCCTTGCAGTTCCAGTCCAGAGTTGCCCTGTCACTCCAGAAGAACCTTGTCCAGTGGATCCAGTCCAGCCTTGCCTTGCAGTTCCAGTCCAGAGTTGCCCTGTCACTCCAGAAGAACCTTGTCCAGTGGATCCAGTCCAGCCTTGCCTTGCAGTTCCAGTCCAGAGTTGCCCTGTCACACCAGAAGAACCTTGTCCAGTGGATCCAGTCCAGCCTTGCCTTGCAGTTCCAGTCCAGAGTTGCCCTGTCACTCCAGAAGAACCTTGTCCAGTGGATCCAGTCCAGCCTTGCCTTGCAGTTCCAGTCCAGAGTTGCCCTGTCACTCCAGAAGAACCTTGTCCAGTGGATCCAGTCCAGCCTTGCCTTGCAGTTCCAGTCCAGAGTTGCCCTGTCACTCCAGAAGAACCTTGTCCAGTGGATCCAGTCCAGCCTTGCCTTGCAGTTCCAGTCCAGAGTTGCCCTGTCACTCCAGAAGAACCTTGTCCAGTGGATCCAGTCCAGCCTTGCCTTGCAGTTCCAGTCCAGAGTTGCCCTGTCACTCCAGAAGAACCTTGTCCAGTGGATCCAGTCCAGCCTTGCCTTGCAGTTCCAGTCCAGAGTTGCCCTGTCACTCCAGAAGAACCTTGTCCAGTGGATCCAGTCCAGCCTTGCCTTGCAGTTCCAGTCCAGAGTTGCCCTGTCACTCCAGAAGAACCTTGTCCAGTGGATCCAGTCCAGCCTTGCCTTGCAGTTCCAGTCCAGAGTTGCCCTGTCACTCCAGAAGAACCTTGTCCAGTGGATCCAGTCCAGCCTTGCCTTGCAGTTCCAGTCCAGAGTTGCCCTGTCACTCCAGAAGAACCTTGTCCAGTGGATCCAGTCCAGCCTTGCCTTGCAGTTCCAGTCCAGAGTTGCCCTGTCACTCCAGAAGAACCTTGTCCAGTGGATCCAGTCCAGCCTTGCCTTGCAGTTCCAGTCCAGAGTTGCCCTGTCACTCCAGAAGAACCTTGTCCAGTGGATCCAGTCCAGCCTTGCCTTGCAGTTCCAGTCCAGAGTTGCCCTGTCACTCCAGAAGAACCTTGTCCAGTGGATCCAGTCCAGCCTTGCCTTGCAGTTCCAGTCCAGAGTTGCCCTGTCACTCCAGAAGAACCTTGTCCAGTGGATCCAGTCCAGCCTTGCCTTGCAGTTCCAGTCCAGAGTTGCCCTGTCACTCCAGAAGAACCTTGTCCAGTGGATCCAGTCCAGCCTTGCCTTGCAGTTCCAGTCCAGAGTTGCCCTGTCACTCCAGAAGAACCTTGTCCAGTGGATCCAGTCCAGCTTGTCCTGTAATCCAGTCCAGTCCTGCCTCAGTGCTTCAGAAGATCCTGCTTCAAAGTGAAACCAGTTTAGTCCTGCAGTTCCAGTCAGCCTTGTATCATTGCTTCAAAGGACTTTGGTCTGTTCAACTTGTTGTGAACGCTAGCCAGTGTTACTGCAGAGCTGCTAAGCTTTTCAAGTGCATCCTGCTGTGTAGTCCAGTTGATCCAAGTCAAATTACAGTTATGTGCTTAAAGGACTTTTGCCATTTGTAAATAGTTCTAATTGTAAATAAAACTATTTCCTTAAAAAGTTCTGGTGGTCTCATACTCCGAACAGAACAGTATAGATAGCACAAAATCCAAAGGATTGATCTGCCTTTGTAACATGGTACATTAAATGCTATTATTTTTAAATTAAGCACTTCAGAATGGCTACAGTTTTGCTTGATGCATAGAACAGACAGTCCATAAATAATGAAAAATCACAATGCATTAAGGTTTCAGTTGCTTAATGAGAATGTGCATTAATAATTCAGATTCCTGTAGGGTCTCACAGCAGACTCGTGGAACTCCATATGGTACTTGTTGCTTAAAAACTTTGACAGTCCTGTTTCTTAGGCTGTGGTGAAATGGGGATCTGTTGATAGATATACCACCTTAGTCCTTATTCAGTGACCTTTAATAAAATCAAGGTCTGTTAAATGAGAAATAAAGCTGTGTATGAATGTCTTTGTATGTGTCACATGCATATAAAAAAGCATTTCTTGAAAAATGTCAATTATAAAGATGACTAAAGTTAGAGCAAAATTAACCATGGCATTCTTATGGAAAGGCTGTCTAAACTGGATATTGGAGGTATTTCATGGTCGTGCTCCATGGTTAGTTAAAAAAGGTAGTATGGCAGATTACTGTTTTACCTTGTGGCATTTATGGATGGGATTCCAGTGAGTTCTATATGAAATGGACTGATCAGGTCATCTGGGGATGTGAGCTATTGTATCATTTATCTCTCCTTTTTTAAACATCCAGATGAGGCACTGGGCATTCCAAATGAGAACCAGGACACAAGGATAAACTGAATGAGGGCCAATAATAGACTGACCATATTTCCTTGAGACAAAAACAGGGCAAGAGGAACAGGCAGGGGTGGAGTGGCTGGTTGGGGGGAGCAGGGGGGTTCGCCTCCGCCTATCAGTGCGTGGGAGGGGCGGGGCTGGCAGCACAATGGGCGGGGCGGAGCAGCTGATTGGAGGGAACCCGGAAGGGGAATCGCCTCCGCCTGTCAGTGTGTGTGGGGGGCGGGGGGGCAGTGCGGCTGGGTGGGGGGGCAGAGCGGCTGGTTGGGGGGGCAGGGGGGTTCACTTCTGCCTATCAGCGCGCAGGAGGGGCGGGGTGGGCAGTGCGATGGGCGGGGGCAGAGCAGCTGATTGGAGGGAACCCGGAAGGGGAATCGCTTCCGCCTGTCATGGTGCTGGGCCCGCCTCCCCCACCTCCTTTGTCGTGCACTGGTGGGCGGGGGCAATTCCTCCTCCGGGTTCCCTCCGGTCGGCTGCTCCGCCTCCGCCTGTTCATGAAAAACGGGACAAAACCGGCATTTATGTTAAAATGACGGGAAGGTTGAGAAAAGGGGAAAAAACGGGACTGTCTAGTTCAAAACGGGACATATGGTCAGCCTAGCCCAAGGGTCGGCAAACCGTGGCTCGTGAGCCACATGCGGCTCTTTGGCCCCTTGACTGTGGCTCTCACAACTACTCTGTGAGAGTCGGGTCACTTACCTGTCTGCCGTCCGACATCCGGAAAGCCGGTCTCCAGAAGCAGCAGGCTTGGCGCGAACCCTGGGGAAGAAACAGAGACGCTGATTGGTGGAGGCTCAGAAGGAGCCAATCAGCACGTGCCAAAGGAGAGCAGAGAGGCGGGCTGAACAACGCGAAGCCCGATTGGCCCTGCTTCCCAAAGGCGCGGAAAATGAAATAAAAGACCGGCGCTACTTACCTCCATTGCCCGAGACAACCTGCACAGAAGCCTCTAGATTCCGCACCGGATCCTGTTTCCAGGCCTCGCCTTACTATCGCACCGGATCTCGCCCTAGGACCCTGCCTTGCTACCACCCCGGACCTCGCTCTAGAGCCCTGCCTTGCTGCCACGCCGGACCCTGACTCCACGCTTTCTCCCGCCATCATGCCAAGCCTAGAATCCAAGCCTTACCTTGCTGCCGTGCCAAGCCTCGTGCCCGAACCGCTGCCAGTCGCCACGTCTTTGTCCTTGCTCCCTATGGAAGAAACCAGCATCGGGGTAAGCGCTGCTACCTTGCCTGCTCCTTGCCCGTTTACCCCGGTTTCCACCAGCCCAGAGCAGCAGCCCAGCCTGACCAACCCCGGCTGCCATTGGGCTGCCTTTGTCGGCCCCCGGTCTACCCACCAGTGGGCAGCTTTTGTCAGTCCCCAGCCTAGCCAGACGGCCACCAGCCCCGACCAGCTGCCAAGTCCAGTTGATGCTGGCCACCAGTGGGCAGCTTTTGTTGGCCCCGGTCTACTTCCAGCCCCAACAGCCAAGTTCAATCCACAACCGCGGTCACCTTACCTGTTAGCTCCAGTCTGCCGCCGATTGCCGCACCTTACGGATCGCCTGCACCCTCTCTGGCCTGTCCTGTCTGGCCGGTCACCCAAGGGACTCGCTGCTATCCAGTCTGTGGAGGTGCAGTGGGTCCGGAGTCGCCCTTTTCGGGGACGGACGCCCCTCCAAGGTTCCCCCACCAGTGGCATTTTCTCTACTCGCTGCCGTTCTGCGCATTTAGGGGCCACAAAATTTCAATCAGCCTGTACGCGCGGGGGTGTCGGTCGGTCGGGCGACGGGAGATGCGGTGCAGGCGGGCCGCGGGATACGCAGCACGGGGGAGGCGCGCGTGGGTGACAAAAGTAAAGTACCTACTCGAAGCATAAAGTTACCTGTATTTTTCCAACCAGCTGAAAACCCTACAGGTATTTTTGTCATCAATTTAAGAATTGTAATTATTTTGTGTTGGTGGCTTTATTATTATAAAATGAAAACATTTTTTTAGGTGCCCTGTTTGACATGGCTACAAAGAAGAAGCAAAGAAAAACGGAAGACGAAAACCGTGAATTTAAACTTGAATGGACAGAGACTTTCGCGTTTATACAAAACTTAAATGGCCTTCCGGGAAAAATTGGTGCAGAACAAGAAATCAAATTTGGAGAGACACTTTACAACTAAACACGTGTCATTTAGTACTAAATATCCTGTCGGTGATGCAAGGAAGAAAGCAGTTGAGGAACTTCAGAAGAGTCAAGAAAAATCAAGTTCTGTATTTAATTACTGGATGCAATCTTCCAACAATGTTAATATTGCAAGTTTTGTGGTTAGTCAAGAGATTGCTAAGAGAGGAAAACCATATACAGATGGCGAATACATAAAAAGTTGTTTTATAAATGCATCCGAAGAGCTATTTCGGGATTTTAAGAACAAAGCAGATATTCTAAAAAAAATTAAAGAGTTACCATTGTCTGCTAAAACAGTGAAAGATAGAACTGTCAAAATGTCTTCGAATATAACCAACCAGCAAGTCGAGGATCTTAAATTGGTTTCAGCTTTATCAATAGCAGTTGACGAGTCTTGTGACATAAATGATACAGCGCAAGTTTCACTTCTTGTACGATTTATTTCACCTACAGGTCCTAAAGAAGCACTTTTAGGATTATTGCCACTCAAAGGTCAAACACGTGGAGAGGATATAGCAAATGCTGTAATTGAGTGCATTGAAAAACATCATATTCCACTCGATAAAATTGTCTCAATTTCAACAGATGGGTCAAAAAGCATGACCAGCGTAAGAAACGGGTTTGTTGCTATTTTGAAAGAAAAAATTAATCACGAGATACTTACTTACCATTGCATCATTCATCAAGAAGCACTTTGTGCGCAGACATTTCCAAAAGAAATTTGCAAAGTTATGGAATTGGTGATTAAGATTATCAACTCCATTTTAGCTAAAGCTCTTAATCATCGCCAATTTAAAGAATTTTTAGTTGAAATGGAGAGTGAGTACGCAGATCTTCTGCTGCATAACAAAGTGCGTTGGTTATCAAGAGGAAACGTTTTGAAACGTTTCGCTTCCTTATTAACAGAAATTAAAGCATTTCTCCTTGAGAAGGGTGTTCACTATCCAGAACTAACGAACGATCAGTGGATCCAAAAATTTTATTTCATGGTAGACGTTACGTCTCATCTAAATCAGCTTAATCGTAAACTACAGGGGAAAGGAAACACAATTCTTTCGATGTTAGAAGTTATTTCATTTGAAAACAAATTATCTCTTTTTGCTCAAGATTTTGAAAGAGGAACTTTGATTCACTTTCCAAGCCTGTTGAAACATCGCCAAGAAAATAATTCTGATATTGACATTTGCTATTTCAAAACAACACTTGTAAATATGAGGGAAGCTTTTCTCAAAAGGTTTCAGGAATTCAGAAACAGCAAAGCGACGTTAGCCTTTGTTAAAAAACCTCTTAATGCTACTGTAACAGAATTAAATTTTTCTCCCTTTAATATTGACATTGCCAACTTTGAAATGCAATTGCTGGATTTAAAAAACAAAGAATTGTGGAGCTCGAAATTTGAACGTCTTTGTGCTGATATAGAAATATTGGAGAAAAACAAATGTGAACTTAGTTCACAGCACAAGTGGTCTGCTTTGAAAGACCAGGAGAAGGAAGATATGTTGATTTTTAACACCTGGAATAGTATTCCTGACTCATATAATCAGCTGAAAAAACTAGCGTTTGCTGTTCTTTCCTTATTCGGGTCTACATATTCATGCGAACAATCATTTTCAAGCATGAACCTTATCAAGAGTAAATTGAGAAGTCGTCTTATTGATGAGAACCTGGAATCGTGCTTAAAATTAAAAACAACAACATACAAACCTGACTTACCCAAACTTTCCCAGGAGATGCAAGGCCATTGTTCACATTAGTGTTTGTCAGTCATTGTCATGATCTAATTTTATGGATACCTTACAATTTAATTTTATCAATAAATAATATTATTAAGTATGATATCAAGTTTTATTCAACACACCTATAGTTTAACTAAGACTTAAAACTTTAAGTAAAGTTTATTAAGTTAATTTTAGGGAGCGTTGTGGAGTGAAAGAAGATGTAGTGTCGAGGACTGAGAAAGGTATGTTGAGATGGTTTGGACATATAGAGAGGATGAACGAAAGGGAAACAAGTATACAAGACGAGTGTGGATGGGAGAGTTGGAAGGGGCCGACCTCAGCGAACGTACCTCAATCAGATTGAGGACGTTTTTAGCAAAGGCCAGCTTAGGAGTACCCTAATTAAGTTAATAACAATGTACCTACCTATATAGTTTAAGTTTAAAAAATTTGGCTCTCAAAAGAAATTTCAATCGTTGTTCTGTTGATATTTGGCTCTTTTGACTAATGAGTTTGCCGACCCCTGGCCTAGCCAATAAATTAAGACTCAATCTGGACAAGTTATGTCTAACTGAGTGGTGTCCTGTTCTGGGTGAAGTTGCAAGCCCCATAAAGAATCAGGATCACATTTAGGGAGTTTTCTTGGAATCAGCACTGTGGCTGAAGGCTTGCCTTGGTGACTTGGAATGCCTTTTATCAGCATAGGCTGTTATCTGACATCTTTATTCAGCATAAGGCAAAGGAGATACTGTTAGATCAGCTCTGTAGCTGTTGAAATCACAGGTTAAATCATCCCAATCAAAGAAGAGAAGCATCCGTTCATTGACATGCTTAACCTACAAACCTGCTCCTTCTAGCATGTTCTCTAGAGCTTTGGTATTATTTCCAGTTGTAAAATGAATGGAATATTTTCTGAATGAAATACTGCAAAAAGAAGTTCGAATTAAAATGAGACTGAGCACAAATATTCAAATGTTCTGCACATTCAATTTCCCATGTTGTTATTCACAGAGTTAACACCTCTCATAAGAATAACCAAATTATCTTTGTGAAGTTGAAGAAGGAAATTGCTCAAACGGTGACAATGGGGTGATAGTACTGCACAGTAGAAGCCACAACGCTGCTATGTGTATCGTGATGTCATCATACAAATGATGTAATTTTCATCAGTTATGTCATGATGTAATTTGCATCATCTGCATGAATGGTATCATACCATGCATGACATCGTTTCCCTTTTCCTGCCCGCAGATGCCCCTGGAATAGAGCCAGACCTCCTGCAGCTAATCTGTTTCCAGCATCATGTCCTGTTTGGACCTATGGTAGCACTGATCCTCTTTCAAATGCTGCCCTGTGTGTTGTTCCTGGAACAACTGTTCCAAATTGTTAGGCAGGGCTACTACACCAACTTCCTCTAGCCCAGAGCTTTCCAAACTGTGTGTCGGGACACGTTAGTGTGTTGGCTGCAGTGTCTGGGTGTGTTGCGGCTGCTGCTGCCTCCGAGCCCTGCCAGGATTCCGCGCAGGTCCTAGTGCCTGCCTTGTGCCTGGCTGCCTCCAAACCTGCCCTGCCAGGATTCCGCGCAGGTCCTACTGCCTGCCTTGTGCCTTGCTGCCTCCAAACCTGCCCTGCCAGGATTCCGCGCAGGTCCTACTGCCTGCCTTGTGCCTTGCTGTCTCCAAACCTGCTGTGATTCCACACAGGTCCTAGTGCCTGCCTTGTGCCTGGCTGCCTTGAAACCTGCTGTGATTCCACGCAGGTCCTAGTGCCTGCCTTGTGCCCTGCTGTAAGAGAGTGTCACGAAATGATGGACGTCTAAAAAGTGTGTCACCAACATGAAAAGTTTGGAAAGCTCTGCTCTAGCCAGTAATAACCATTCAACCGACTCAACAAGTGTGCTGTACTGACATCAACAGAAGTTGTAATGGTTTTCTAGTCAGGGGTAGACACCATGATATGGATACCAGAGTACCCACCCAGGGCAACCTCTTTGATGCCTGCCAGATCCCCTGGCCCATCTGACTCTCATTTTGTTTAAGACACTTTTTGTTACAGTTATATAAACTCAAAGGCTATCTTGGGGCTAAATAGGATAGCGAAAACAAACTCAACAGTTTGTCTTCTGGTAAATGAATGTTGTGGCACTGGCTGTAATCATTCAAGCAGCCATTTTCGGAGAGTGAATACAACATGCTGTCAAAACCAGGGCTTCTGAACCTGAGCTGCAAAACTTTGGGTGACCATGAGGTAGTAGTGGAGAGATGCAGAAAACACTGACATTTTGCTTTCAATTAGTAGTCATCTGCCGCCGAGATATGGTGGTTCTACTCAGAACGTTCCCAGTGGCAACAGTTTTATGACCTACCCCTGCTCTAGGGCCTCTGACTCTAACAGATTTCTCAAGAGTGTTGTGTGGATACTGTTAGAAAGTCAGTGTTAGAATTCTTCCAACAATAGTGAAGAAGGAACGGGATGCATTTAAGATGCTAGAGAGAGGGGAGGGGTATAACCCAGGGAAGGAGGAAGGGAAGGAAGGAAGTAAAAGGAACAGCCTTGTGCATTTTCACATGTTAAACCTGTAACTTCCATTCACTTGTCTCTTTGTGTGCAATTCACCCACATCCTGTAGTTAAACTCTTGTGTAAATCCATCATAGCTCTTTGCAGCTTTATTCACACAGCCGTTCATAAATAATTGCTTGTTGGCATCCCAGGGTTCAAAATGCCAATAGGAGGCAGATGCTCCATCTGACCACATTATTGCAATTGAGCACCTTCATCTCAGGTTGCAGCCTCCAGAGTATTCCGTTGCCTTTCTTATTTTGCGTTAATCCTCAGCGAGCGACATTGTCAAGCCTTTGCAGGTTCTAGGGAAGCAGAGCAATAGATGAAGGGCTCCCAGGCAGGCATCCATGAGTCACGGAGCACTGGGGAAATCTCAGAATAAAGCAGGATCCCTCCAGGACAGGAAAAGAAGGGATGCTTTCCATAAGGGGGCAGGGGAGCTATTGCATTTGTAGAGAGAAAAGAAGCAGAACCTGAAGGTACTGAATAGCTTAAAGAAATAAAGACAAGCAGAAGCCATTCCATCTGTAAGTAACGGTGCATGATTTTTAAAAAAGTTGCAGTGTCCCACATAGGTAACTGAAAACAGGAAAGCATTGCTATGTGTTTACCTAGCCATTCAATATGATGTTGGTTAACATATTGTTTCAAAACAAAAACATCCATGATGCTGTTGTTAAAGAATGGAACCTGGGCATCGTATATGCTGACCGATCCCCAAGAGGTCTTGGCTGCGTTTATCTGTTTGAAACAAGGGTATTTTTAATTAGGATGCTCCCTGTTTGAAAACAAACAAGTGCAGCTTTCAAGATAACCATTTGATTATTTTTAGATGCTAGCTTAATTATTCTTTGATATTCTATAAAGGGAGGGCCTAGGACCAAAATCTATGAGAAGAGGAGCATCTAACATACAGGTAGTCCTTGCTTAATGACCACAATTGAGACCAGAATTTCAGTTGCTAAGCGAAGTGGTCATTAAGCAAATCTGATCCGATTTTATGACCTTTTTGTGGCGGTCGTTAAGCGAATTACCATGGCCATTAAGCAAACCACATGGTCGTTAAGCGAATCACGTGGTTCCCCATTGATTTTGCTTGCCAGAAGCCAGCCTGGAAGGTTGAAAATGGGGATCATGTGACCATGGGACGCTGTGATGGTCATAAATACGAACTGGTTGCCAAGCACCCAAATCATGATCACGTGACGGTCATAAGTGTGAGGACTGGTCGTAAGTCATTTTTTCCGGCACCATCATAAATCTGAACTGAATGGTTGTTAAGTGAGGACTGCCTGTAATCCTTTTTGCTTAAGAGTAACTGTTCAGAGACAGTTTGAAGGGAGCCATAAAGTAAGGCAAGTGAGTTAATCTTCCCTCCACTTTTCTCAATAGAAGATAGCCTTTCCCTTGAAAAAGTGTTATGAAGGGAAAATATTATGAGCATTAGCATTGTACCTGTTTCTCTTCTCTTTGTGGCTTAAAGCAACTGCAATGGCAGTTTAAAAAGCAGGATGGAGAAAGAGAATTTCAATTTCCTCCACAATGCCCTGACCTGAATCCATATCAGTCCAGCTACATTTACATTTAATCCACAAAAAAATGTTGGAAGATCATGGATGCCATCTAATTTACCACCTGCTGCAGTGCTAAAAAAAATCCTAGGGTCAAATTAAACTTGACGTTATTCATACAGTTGATGTAGTGGTTAAAAAGAAATAATAACAGATGAACGTGACTCAGTCCCATGGCTTGGAGGAAGTGACTAACCCACTATAGCCCCAGGCTGCATTGTCTTCCCATTGCAAACAATATTTAGTAAGGCTGGAGAAAAAGTGTTGATCCTTGTGCAATCATAGAGCCTTCTTGCTATTTATTAAAGAAGCTTCACTTTTTTCAGGCTTCCATGTGAGCCTGAAAAAAGTGGCTGCTTTAAGCATTGTGTAACCTTCAAGTCCTTCAAGTAACACAATTTTTTTCAGGCTGGCATAGAAGCCTTAAAAAGTTGAGCGGCTAACAGCAGACGTGCTGTGCTAGTGTCAGCAGGACATCTGAAGTACTTCCTCCAAATCATTTTGAACAGTGCACAACCCTATTATTTACCCCAATTTCGATTGGGACCACTGTAGGGCAAAGGGTTCAAGCATTCATCTACCCATGCGAAGGTCTGAATCAAGATCAGCTCCTACTGCAACTCCTATTAATTTTAAACAAATCAGGCAAGTAGCAACATATAATTTGGCCTTGCTGTAGCGTGTATGACAAAGAACTCAGAAGGCAACTAAAACTGAGCATAAGCAAACGTAAGCATAAGCAAACTTTATCTTGCATATAAAGAAAGCAGAATGTTAAGAACTTAGAGCACTGATAATTTGGATCATCATAAAAGCTGATGGGAAACAGAGGGAAAAAACAGAAGGCAGCACTGTGTGTGTGTGCGCGCACATGCATGTGTGCAAGCAACTCATTTAAAGCAGCCCCATTTTTTGCAGGCTTGCATGGAAGCTTGAAAAATGATGTGACTGCTTTAATGAATAGCAGAGAGGCGTTGCATTTGCACGAGGCTTGATGCACATCTGCAGAATAATTTTCTAGCACCATCCCTGACACACGTCTGTCTCCTTACATTGGTGTAGATATAAAAACTTGTAGTCATTGTCAAAATGGCAGTGATTTAACTTTTTTAAAATGGCCAAAATAGCCTTGACACGTCTGGAAGAAAAGTCAATGTTATAGTATTTTTTCTCTTTTTTCACAAAAAGATCCTACAGTGTTAAGTCTAAAATGTTACCTTTTCATTTATGGTGAATTTTTGATCCAGTTAATGGAAAGTTATACACTGCTCAAAAAAATAAAGGGAACACTGAAACAACACAATGTAAGTCCAAGTCAATCACACTTCTGTGAAATCAAACTGTCCACTTAGGTAGCAACACTGATTGACAATCAATTTCACATGCTGTTGTGCACATGGAATAGACAACAGGCGGAAAGCATAGGCAGTTAGCAAGACATCCCCAATAAAGGAGTGGATCTGCAGGTGGTGACCACAGACCACTTCTCAGTTCCTATGCTTTCTGGCTGATGGTTTGGTCACTTTTGAATGCTGGCGGTGCTTCCACTCTAGTGGTAGCATGAGACGGAGTCTACAACCCACACAAGTGGCTCAGGTAGTGCAGCTCATCCAGGATGGCACATCAATGCGAGCTGTGGCAAGGTGGTTTGCTGTGTCTGTCAGCGTAGTGTCCAGAGCATGGAGGCGCTACCAGGAGACAGGTCAGTACATCAGGAGATGTGGAGGAGGCCGTAGGAGGGCAACAACCCAGCAGCAGGACCGCTACCTCCGCCTTTGTGCAAGGAGGGACAGGAGGAGCACTGCAAAATGACCTCCAGTGGGCCACAAATGTGCGTGTGGCTGCTCAAACGGTCAGAAACAAACTCCATGAGGGTGATATGAGGGCCCGACGTCCACAGGTGGGGGTTGTGCTTACAGCCCAACACCGTGCAGGACGTTTGGCATTTGCCAGAGAACACAAGATTGGCAACTTCGCCACTGGCGCCCTGTGCTCTTCACAGATGAAAGCAGGTTCACACTGAGCACATGTGACAGACGTAACAGGGTCTGGAGACGCCGTGGAGAACGTTCTGCTGCCTGCAACATCCTCCAGCATGACCGGTTTGGCAGTGGGTCAGTAATGGTGTGGGGTGGCATTTCTTTAGGGGGCCGCACAGCCCTCCATGTGCTCGCCAGAGGTAGCCTGACTGCCATTAGGTACCGAGATGAGATCCTCAGACCCCTTGTGAGACCGTATGCTGGTGCGGTTGGCCCTGGGTTCCTCCTAATGCAAGACAATGCTAGACCTCATGTGGCTGGAGTGTGCCAGCAGTTCCTGCAAGACGAAGGCATTGATGCTATGGACTGGCCCGCCCATTCCCCAGACCTGAATCCAATTGAGCACATCTGGGACATCATGTCTCGCTCCATCCACCAATGCCACGTTGCACCACAGACTGTCCAGGAGTTGGGGGATGCTTTAGTCCAGGTGTGGGAGGAGATCCCTCAGGAGACCATCCGCCACCTCATCAGGAGCATGCCCAGTCGTTGTAGGGAGGTCATACAGGCACGTGGAGGCCACACACACTACTGAGCCTCATTTTGACTTGTTTTAAGGACATTGCATCAATGTTGGATCAGCCTGTAGTGTTCTTTTCCACTTTAATTTTTGAGTGTAACTCCACATCCAGACCTCCAGGGGTTGCTTACATTTGATTTCCATTGCTTTTTGTGTGATTTTGTTGTCAGCACATTCAACTATGTAATGAACAAAGTAATTAATACAAATATTTCATTCATTCAGATCTAGGATGTCTTATTTCAGTGTTCCCTTTATTTTTTTGAGCAGCTTATTTAAATACAGTTTTCTGGTTTATCAATTTATGTGATGGAAGAAGCGAACAGAATGTGTCAACAAACTACTTGTGAATATAATTGCTTAAAAAGTCAGCTATGTGAATGCACCCTTTGTGACTATTCTCCATCATCGATTTTGAAAAGGTCATCAGGCCCACTCCCTTGATTAGTGCAGAAGCTCAAATTAAAGCATCTCTAGCAGATGGCTATGTAGCCTTGCTTGTTCTCAACCAGTGAAGATCATACCATCCCCTCTCTAACTGGTTCTACTGCTAAAAAATGGCCTAACCTTGAACCAGGATCTGCTCTCTGGTAACCTAAAACCAGTTTTCTATCTTCCGCACTCTAGGACAATGGAATACAGCTGATGTCTACATGAGAACTGTTCAGGTACCTGAAGAGCGCTTATCATATGCTTCCTTAGTCTTCTCAAGGTTAACCATGCCTCCAGACTCTCAGATTTTTCCTATCAGCTGTGTATCCACTGTCAACTTAGAGGGAAAAATGGTTAGATAGCCCCCCTATGGATCGGGTTTTTTTACTTTTGAAAACAATGCAGCTGTTTTTCATAGCATGCTGCATATTTAGCAACAGTGTTCATTACATTCTTAAACCAATTAACCTATTGGTTGGATGGAAAAGAATTGGGAAATGGCTAACTATACTGGCTAATTAAAAAACAATACACTTCAAGTCACAGAAATACATTTTGTAGTTATCAAACTGGAACACATTGAACACCGTTGTTTATAATCAGATGAGAGTCAATGAATAATGAAAAACCTGTTTTTACATCCATGGAATCCTGATTTTCATAGTAGAGCTGAAATACCCAGGAAAATAAACCAAGATAGAATCCAAATTTATTTTCCTTGCTTATTAACTGACAATAAGCCCAAGTTCCTCAGTTCAGTTGTAATGGGGACTTTTTTTTTAGATGATGTTTTTGCCATGTGTTCATTGTATACTATGGCTTCATAACTTGCTCAGTTCAGAGAGATGCCATTAGTAAAAAAAAAATCCTGCAAGATGAATTCAGTTTGAAGGTGAGGCATTGCTGATTGAAGCCATTTTATTTATTTATTTTTATTTAATCAATTTATTCCCCGCCCATCTCCCATGCAAGGGACTAAGTGGATTGGAGAGAAAGTGATGGAATGAGGACATCCTGGGTGTTGGGCAATCTTTGACAGTAAGGAAGAAGAAAGAAAAAGTATTCATAAAGGATAATATTGAAGCATTGGGGAACTGATGTCTGGTTTCGTTTCATTTATACAATAGGCATTCTTGTTAAGTCTGATGAGGTAGTTTTTCAAGTTTTCCCATCACAGTTTCATTCCTGACATTTGAAGAGGTTATGATAGACGTTCATAATTTTTAATGTAATGTTGAAGTGTGTTTTGAGTTTGCATATTTTATTTGAGTTGTCATTAGTTGACTCCTATCGTCTACTGAAAGATGAATCTGAATTAAATAAATTTTATTAAGACCGCCCAGGCTTTTGTTTGACTGTAAAACCCTTGCTAACCAGAGTTTAATGGATCGTGACTTTTGTATTTTCCATTGTGGTTTCATTTGAATATAGAGTGAGTGATATATTTCATCATTTCCCTAGAACATGTTATCCTTTTTGGATTGATTCCATCCATTTATCAGAGTTTTGGGGAGATGGTATGCCCCTTTTTATTCCCAGTTCAGGCACAGCAACTTCTTGCTGTATGGCCCTGGAGTTCTCCCTTTCTCTATTAAAAGAACAAACCTTTTTGTCTATGGAAGGGATTGAGGGAATTTCCAGAGTTTGTGTCTGTGAAACTATTCATGAGGGAAGGTGTGTATTCAAGCTATCTGGCATTTAGACTGGCAGGGGGCTGGAGCAGTGTGAGTGCTAGCTCATGACAAGAGGCTAAAGACAATTTTGCAGTAGTAGAATAAAACTTAACTTGGCTAAACCTTTTGCTTCTGCATGTTAGAATATAAAGGCCTATGGCCTAGTGCCCCTGCCCCAGCCTTTCCTTAGCTTGGTGCTTCTAGGTAAAGGTTTTCCCCTGCACAGACATGTCCAACTCTAGAGAGAAGTGCTCATCTCCGTTTGTTAGCCAAAGAGCCAGCGTTGTCCAAAGACGCTTCCGTGGTTACGTGGCCAGCATGACGCGCATGGAACGCTGTTACCATCCCACCAAAGTGGTACCTATTTATCTACTTGCATTTGCATGCTTTTGAATTGCTAGGTTGGCAAGAGCTGGGGCTAGTGCGGGAGCTCACTCCGTCACACGGGGCTAGGGTCTCGAACCTCTGAACTTGCAATCTTCCGATCGATAAGCCTGGCGTCTTAACCGCTGAGCCACCGCGTCCCCTGGTGCTTCTACATTGTTGCAATTGCTACTGTTGGAATTCCTTTGGAATGCCAGGGGAGGGGGGGAATAGCCTGCACTTCTTCAGGAATAGGTGTGCAGCCATTCCTTTGCCGTCAACTTTTATTATTTTGAAACTTTAGAATCTATACAACATAATCTTCATCCATGATTTCATATGGGCTACCTACAGACATAAGACATAATGCATGCCAAAGAAATAGAGGCAGCATTGTCATTTGTCAACATAGCCAGATCTTATTTCAGGGGTGGGCAAGTTGGACACTTGCCTAGGACACAAAGCTGAAACAGATACTAAGGTGAACACCAAACTTAATTATTTGTTGAGGGTAGATTATCCACTTTTTAAATATCCAATTTTGATTGGTTTAGATAAGGAAAAACATGGGACAAGTTATATAATCCTTCAATCCCATTTTTGTGACCTTGAAGCCCCTCCAACCATTACCACCAAATTTTGAAAGTACAATTGCCCAAAACGTATGGAGTAGTTTTCCATCATTTTGAGATAAAAACAAGAAATAATATACAGGTGGTCCTCGCTTAGCAACTACTTGTTCAGCAACCGTTCGAACTTACAACAGGGCTGAACGAGTGGTACTTACGAGTGGTCCTCCAAGTTCCAGCCGTCGCAGTGTCCCTGCAGTCAAATGATCACCATTTGCTATCTTTTTTGCCGGCTTCCTACAACCAAAGTCAATGGGGAAGCTGGCAGGAGGTTGCAAATGGTGACCACATGACGTCCTTGCTTAATGACCCACAGTGATTCGCTTAACGATGGAAACTGGAAGTGCTGGGATTTCCATCGCTAAGTGGAATGGTCACGTGGCACTGCACTTTACAACCGTGTTTCTTAGCGATGGAAATTCCAGGCCCAATTGCCGTCATTAACCAAGGATTACCTGTATAAATCCTAATGCATAAACCTTCTCATCCCAGTTCCAGTCTATCCTTTTCCTTCTTCCTATTTTGGGTCACCTCTGTTGGATACACCATGTCATCCACCAAATTGTTCCCTTCATGGTGTACAATAGAGGAGGGATCACCCAGTGTCCTCCTTTCCATTTCTATTCAACTACCATTATGAACATAAAAGGTTAAAGTTGGAATAATCAAAAGCCACTCGCTTTGGGACTCTCCAGTGTGTTCACATAACACACTGAACTAAGATAATGTCCTAGTGCAAGGGTCGGCAAACCGGGGCTCACGAGCCACATGCGGCTCTTTGGCCACTTGAGTGTGGCTATTCCATAAAATATCACATGCGGGCGCACACAGGCAGGCGTGGCGGGGGCAGGCGCGGCAGCGGACGTGGCAGGGGCAGGCGCAATGGCAGGCATGCTGGGCGTGGCAGCGAGCATGCTGGGCATGGCAGCCAGTGTGGCGGCAGGCATGGTGGGCATGGCGGGGGCAGGTGCGCAGGCGGGCATGGCGGCAGCAGGCCCTAAGTGTGCGCGATTGGCTCCTGCCCGCAAACCTCGCTCCTGCGCTGGATTCCCCACCAGCTTTACTTTGCCTGGACTGGGGGCGTGAGCGGCTCTGGAAGAGAAGCGACTGGAGCAGTCGAGCCTCTTTCCCTTCTCCTTCTTCCAAACCTCCCCCGCCCCCTTCCACGTGATTGGCTCCCGCCCGCAAACCCCGCCCCCTTCCACGCGATTGGCTCCTGCCCGCAAACCCCACCCCCTTCCACGCAATTGGCTCCCACCCTCAAACCCCGCCCCCTGGCCCTCGAGTGATGTTATAAATGTTATAAATGTCAAAATGGCTCCTGGCATAAAAAAGTTTGCCGACCACTGTCCTAGTGGATGTATGCTGATAGCGTACTAAGCTTGTGATCCCTTCCTTCCTTCCTTCCTTCCTTCCTTCCTTCCTTCCTTCCTTCCTTCCTTCCTTCCTTCCTTCCGTGTTGGGTGGACCCAGCCCTTTTGGTAAGTTTATGGTTCAGCATTGTGCAAACCCAGAAACGGGTCATCTCATTAGTCAAGTTCAGGGTGCTGGGCAAACACAGCCAATGGATCACCCCCAATCCTTTCTGCTCCCCTAATTTTCTTCCCCTTCCAGGCTGCATCATCCTTCATTGGGGGGGGGGCAGTTAGATTATTGGACCCAGCAGCCCTTGCTTCCTCAGCCTTTTCTGGGAAGGTAATAGTTCTCCCTCTGGAAAGAGAGGTGCTACATCTGTAGAGGTATGTAAAAGAACAGCAGGAAATATAACGAGGAGGAAAGAAGACTGAAGGAGAAGCTGTGGACTGACTGATCTGAGAATTTGAGCTGGGAAGCACCAGCAACTGATTGCAGAGCTTTGTGAAACTTCACTCCTGGGCAACTTTTCAGAACTGACCATGGCAGGAAGAGGCCAAAGACTCTCATCATACAAAGCTCTGTTTGCTATAAGGCTAGCCTCAAGAGTTGGGCGACCCTGTTTGTTCTATCTGACCATTGTTTTGTCACTATTTTCTGCTCTCTCTGTCCCTGCTAACTTAATTAACCCTACCCAACTGCTCTCTCTCTCTACTGTTTTTGCAGATGCTTTTAACAAAGTGGCTAGATCTGTGCATTTCTGAGATTCAGCTACCTCTTCTAGATCTTCCAAAAGTAAAAACGGTTGAGTGGGAACGGGCCTCCGCCTGAACTGGCTGTGGCTTTGGTTCCCATCCCAGGGTGGAGATGGTGGTCACCAGCACTCCCAAGTTCTCTTCTGCCATTCTCCCCATGCCTTTCTCTGCATTGCCTTAGCTGGACTGAGTGAGTTGTCCAGCACCATTACCTTCTTGGCTGCCCCTTCTGCGCTCATTGTGGCCCTGGCCGCTACAGAAGCTAAGATACAGTATATTTTTATTTATTTATTTATTTATAAAATTTATATCACCGCCCATCTCCCTCCACCGGCGGGACTCTGGGCGGTTTACAACAAAATGATAAAAACGAAAAACATAAAATATACATAGAATATAAAATACAAATTATAAAACAAGATTAAAATCCAAGAGGCAAGAGTGGTAAAACGATCTAACTTAATCCAATGTAGGAGAGGAGCTCTCTAAGGTATTAGCCATCCCCAAGAGTGACTATTCCTTCCTTGGTCCCAAGCAAGGCAGCAGAGCCAGGTTTTCAGGTTCTTCCGGAAGGTCAGGAGCGAAGGAGCTAATCTCACCTCCGGGGGCAAGTTGTTCCACAGGGCGGGAGCTACTGCAGAGAAGGCACACCTCCTGGACCCCGCCAGATGGAATTTTCTTGCAAACGGGGTCCCCAGCATGCCCTCTCTGCATGATCGGGTGGGACGGGTGGATATATTGGGGACGAGGCGGTCCCTCAGGTAATATTTTGAAGGCTTGATGTTCAGTCAGCTCTTTTTCCCATTCATCTTTAACTACCAGAAAAATCCTTTGGTTTGAAATGTGGAGGAGAGTTTTTACAGTGGAAATAAATAGAGCATCATCTTTCTTAATGTCCTGCCAACATCTGAAGGTTTGTGGATGGAACACAAAAAGTGGTCTTCCCCATGATGGTATCCAAACTCTGGAGTTTACTTCCCACAATGGCCCAAGTAGGTCTTTCTTTGTTGTCCCCTGTCAGTATTATGTGTGTCCCCCCCCCCCCCAGTTGCCTGCTCTTTTTATTTATTCTTGTGCATGGGTTCTTTCGGTGTTTTATTTTTTTTTACATGGTTGTATACATCGCTGGTTTCATTTTGCCTTGGGAATTGTAAGTGGTGGGAAGAAAGAGAATAAATGTAAATAATCAATAGAAGCCGAAGAAAAGCCTCTGGCAATGTGTAATAGAAGGCAGAATCGAAGCAACGAGCCTTATATGAAAATGTAGGTGTTTTCTGTATGAAAAGTCGGCGGATATGTGAGTCAGACTTTTGCCAAGTCCGTCTCTAAAAGGTAGCAAGGTTAGGCAGGACTCCAAGAGGAGCAGAGGACATGGCACTGTTTTGATTTGGGGTTTGGACAGAATATCCAGGAAGATCAGATGCAGCTAGGGGGAATTTTCCATCTACCTACTTCATCTCTGTGACGTTGTGGGGACAGGAACTGCTAGGGGGAATGGGGTTCCATGGCATTCAGATCCCTGGGGCTAGAATTATCTATGCCAGCATTTTTCCAACTGTGTTCCACAGAGCCCTCAGGTTCCACAGAAACCTGATGGGTTCGTGAGAAACTAAGGGGGGGGGGGGGAAAGGTCATGGAAATGCAACCAGTTTTCTATCACCAGAGCAGTGTTTCTCAACCTCAGCAACTTTAAGATGTGTAGACTTCAACTCCTATACATGCTGGCTGGGGAATTCTGAGAGTTGAAGTCCATACATCTTAAAGTTGCCGAGGCTGAGAAACACTGCACTAGCACTTTGCCTCTTCATCAGACATTCTGGGATTTTTTTTTTAAAATAAACAGACAGGTTCTGTGACTTGAGAAAGTTTCAAAACCCCTGGCCTACTGTATGCGTTGGTGCTGGTTGACTCCGGTCCCTTCATTTTGAAAGACCTAGAACAAGAGATTCCACTGAAGTACACTGCTAATGGGGCAGAAATGCTCCTGCTTTATGGTTATCCTAAAAATATTCACATGCTGCCTTTTGTATTCTCGTAGTTTGATTTATAAAGCATATATAGCTGGGATAAGTTCTTCAGAGTGGTCTGGCCTACAGTGCAGTAAACCCCAGGGGAACATTGTGATAAAATAACAGCATTTATCCCCTTTTGATTGTATCTTATGTAATCTATTTACAACTACCGAATCCGTTTTGTAGGGCCAGATGCAAGCTGGCTTATTAGCTTCAGTTTTAGCTAAAGAACAGTGGTAACTCCCTAGTGGCTTAAACTGTTAGGACTTTGCAATCTACAGCCATCTTTTGTATGTTCTTGTTATTGGAACTACATATTGGAAGAAAGAGGTCACTTTTTAGGCAGTTAGGTTGGGGTGTGGGGAATTTGCAAGGTTTAATTGCACAGTAATTGATATTGATATTGTGAGTATCAATATTATTCCTAGGGGAATATATTTTTTTATAAAAAACATTTATGTGACATCTTTTAACCAAATTTGATGAAATTCAGACATCTAGAATCATAGTTAAACCTGTCTCTTTTTAGACTAGGGTGTGACTTTTGTGGCTTTTAATTGCTCTAAAGAGCCACTACCTGGGGAGTTGTAATGGGAAATTACACTAGAAGGGATTTTAGACCTGTGCAGGATCAGCTAAAAAAAAAAGCTTTGAAAAACAAATAATTTGCCCTCGCTAAGCTCCAACTCCTGTTACAGAAACTGTTCTTGTTCTTAGAAAAAGATGGCTGAATGTATGTTATGATGCAAACATATTTATAAATTTGATTCATCTGTCCAAATCAGGAGTAACCAACCTTATTGGGCCAAGGGACACATTTGTAAATTTGGAAGCATGTTGTGGGCACTTGCACAAAGTAGTTTACTTCAAGGTGCATTTACATTTATACATTGCTGTTGCAGATAGAATTTTTTTTTTAATCTGTTCAATCGTGTCCGATTCTCAGAGACTGCCTGGACAAGTCCCTGCAGTTTTCTTGGCAAGGTTTTTCAGAAGTGGTCTGCCATTGCCTCCTTCCTAGGGCTGAGAGAGCATGACTGGCCCAAGGTCATCCAGCTGGCTTTGTGCCTAAGGTGGGACTAGAACTCACGGTCTCCCAGTTTCTGGCCTGGTGCCTTAACTACTGCATGTACACTTATACATTGCTGTTACAGATAGAATAGCCAGTCACAAAATCATTTACTAAGAGGCAAACTGGTGGGGTTACTTACTAGCTCAGCTTACTTTTATTTCTTTTCTGGTCAGGTGGTCACATTTCCAAATAAAGCACTGGTTGAATTACTCAACATATTTATTTTCTAAGAATGTCTATGGGGACCATATAGGGTCTAGAGCAGTGTTTCTCAACCTCAGCAATTTTAAGATGTGTGGACTTCGTGGCTGGCTGGGGAATTCTGGGAGTTGAAGTCCACACATCTTAAAATTGCTGAGGTTGAGAAACACTGGTCTAGAGGGATCCTTGAACATAAAGATGAGGCAAGAGATTGGCACTTTGCAGGCTGCTAGTTTCCCATGTAATAATTTTTAAGTAAAGATATCTAAATGTTTGGTAGGACAGGGAGTCTGCCAAGAGAAGTATACACTGGTACCAAATTATCTACCCATGAGTTGTTGTTTTTTTATTTTTTTAATGCCTTTAGTTTATAGAATAGAACAGGACAAAAAGAATACAACAAAAAAGAAAAAAACAATAGTAACAAAATTATATACTATATATATATGTGTGTGTGTGTGTGTGTGTGTGTGTGTGTTTCTTATGGTTAGATAGATATATCTGTTTTATACAACAGTTCCAATAAAGGATGGCTCTATTTTATTGTAAGCATCCAATCATAATCTAAACCAGGGCTTTCCAAAGTTTTTCCCGCGGCGACACACCAACCGGCGTTGGTGTGTCGCCGCGGGAAAACCCGGAAGTGCAGCAGCGCACAAAAACCCTGAAGCGCTGCTGCTGCTTTCGGGTTTTGCGCGCTGCAGTTGGTGTGTCGCCGCGGGAAAACCTGGAAGCGCTGATGATGATCAGCACTTCCGGGTTGTGTGGCGACACACCAGACTGTGTGTGGCGACACACTTTTGTGTGGCGACACACAGTTTGGAAAGCTCTGATCTAAACTTTTAAACAGCTCATTCGTAAATTGCAAGTAACATCAGTCCTTCAGTCCATTGAGTAATTGGGGCCATACATTTATCTTTCCAATGTTGAAGGACTAGTCTCCTAGCAGTAAGAAGAGTGTGGAGAATCCATTTCTGTTGTCCAGAAAATTGCCATTTAATAGGCACTAGCAAACAGTTGGGTTAATGGTCAGGGAAATAGTACAATAAAACCTTAATTTAAGAGACCATTTGGGGGAGGGTTTGACCTGTTAAGGACAAATCCAGACTGAACAGATGACCAGACCCCTTGCGTCAGCCGAGATCTTTTGGTTAAGTCCATTTGACCTGGAGAGTCAAAAAAAACCAAGCCAAATTGGGTACAGCAAACTTTATTCTCTCTAGTGGAAAAAAATTGTGTTCTTTAAAATAGAAAGACAGAGAAAGTACAGAGAAATATATATAGTACAGTAAGGGGGTGTGGTGGCTCAGCGGGTAAGACACCAGGCTTGTTGATCGGAAGATCGCAAGTTCGGAGGTTCGAATCCCTAGCCCTGCGTGCGGAGTGAGCTCCAGCACTAGCTCTAGCTCTTGCCAACCTAGCAATTCGAAAGCATGCAAATGCAAGTAGATTAATAGGTACCACTTCGGTGGGTAGGTAACAGCGTTCCGCGTCCGTCATGCGGCCACATGACCGTGAAAGTGTCTTCAGACAACGCTGGCTCTTTGGCTAACAAACGGAGATGAGCACCGGCCCCTAGAGTCGGACACGACTGCACAAATGTGCGGGGGGAACCTTTACCTTATATAGTACAGTAACCTAAAGTAACCCATCAAAAGGTAACACATTACATATGCTGACCCCAGACACCTACCAACCTTTTGACCAAATATGGTACATTCCTTAGACCTTTTTATCACCTCCTTAGCCTCCTTCATATCCCATTCTGCCTGGTACATCCTTTCCCAAAACTGTCTCCCTGTCCTTCTCAACTTACTTTGCTCATAAACAAAAACCACATCTGCTGCCTACAAGATTAATCATAGTAACACCTTGGAAATTGTCTTGTTCCTTTGTCAGGATGGAGGTTGAGTCTGATTCAGAGGAAGAGGGATTGTTAGTAGAGAAAGCCGGAGTGGGTGAGTTTGGCGCGAAATTCGAATCAGAGATGAAGTCGCTGGTTGGAGACAGTCTGGAGGAAGTAGTGGCCCCGCCTATCAGCACGCGAGAAAGGAGGTGGGAAAGGCGGACAGAGCAATGCGAGGAGCGATTGGCTCCCGCTCACAAACAGTGTGAGAATCAAAGAGATAAAAGGCGAGTGCAGCGTGCACCCATTGCCAGAGACAACCGTTCACGTTCCTTACTGCAACCTGGAGTGAATCGCGATCCCTTAGCGGTGTCAGAATCCCCACTCGGGCCTTGCCTTGCCTCTACGCCAGAGCCTTGCCTTGCAACCCAGCCGAACTTCACGCCAGAGCCTTGCCTTGCTGCCCAACCAAGCTTCATGCTGGAACCTTGCCTTGCTGTCCAGCCATGCCCCACGCCAGACTCTTGTCTTACCTCCCAGCCATGCTTCGCACCGGAACCTCGCCTTGCCGCCCAGCTGCGCCCCGTGCCAGAAACCTGTCTTGCTGCCCAGCTGTGCCTCGCACCAGAACCTCACCTCACCACCGCGCCAAGCCTCATGACACAACCTTGCCTCACCTCCGTGCCAAGCCTCATGCCGGAACTTTGCCTCACCCCCGCCCCGCCAAGTCTCACATTAGAATCTTGCCTCGCCGTTGCACCAAGCCGCGCACCAGAATCCTGCCTTGTGGTCCCTCCAAGTACTGGGTTGACTTCTTGCCCGGGGGCCGACACAGACTCAGTACTGTCACCTTGCATCGCTGCCACATGGTGGCCGCCCGTGTGTGCGCCACTATATTCCACCCGTTCCTGCTTTGAGTCTGTTGGTTCAGGACATCCTTTCCCTTCCACTCATCCCTTATAGCCTGTTCTTACTGAATGTCTGTTAAATAGAAAATTACATTATCACGGTGATTTATGTCATTTACAGAATGGCATATTTATGGAAATGACATAAATCACCATGAGTATAGTATATTTAAGGTTAAGTGCCTCACTCAGACTACCTCAGATATGATTAACTTATCATTATTTCAGGGGATATCCAGATGGAAATTTTGACGGATGCATTTGAAATCTGCTAAATGGGAGTCCATCAAATCAAGGTTTCACTATATATATATTTTGCACACTATGGATTTTCATCATTCTGGAAAATATGAGCGTGTACATTCCTCACCTCACCTCAATCACCTCAACTGACCAGACTGTCGCCGGACAGAGTCCCGCTGGTTGCAACTCGCTTTCCATTCAAAATCAGGCATATTGGGATTTTTTTCTTCAAGGCTTTGATTTTGTATTCCAGTAATTGGGGATTTAGGATGGGAGCCTAAACCCATCTGTCTCTTAATTATGTTTTCGCTAATTAACTTTATCTCCTTAATTCATCAGTAATAATTAAGATAAAGAGTTTGAAAGTGATTCTGGTAGTCTAATGCCAAGGAGAAATTCAACAAAGTTGATATCTAAAGATTCTAATTCAAAAATTCTATTCTGAATTCTTTTTCTATTTAGAAATCATAGCTGTTTCAAAAACTTCAAATCTTTGTATTTATTTATTTAATTTTTATCCCGCCTTTATTATTTTTATAAATAACTCAAGGCAGCGAACATACCTAATACTCCTTCCTCCTCCTATTTTCCCCACAACAACAACCCTATGAGGTGAGTTGGGCTGAGACAGAGTGACTGGCCCAAGGTCACCCATCCGGCTTTCATGCTTAAGGTGGGACTAGAACTCACAGACTCCTGGTTTCTAGCCCAGCACCTTAACCACTAGACCAAACTGGCTCTTATAAATGTAGCTTCTAACCTTTCTAGCTCTTATAATTAAGGGCATGTATTGGATTGTGCCAAGGTCTGGATCATCAGGCAGAGGCAAAGGAATTAGGTACAGATTTTGTCCATTGGAACCATTCCATTCTGATTCTGACCCTTGATAAAATTCAATTCACAGTCTGTTTTTCTGGACTCCTGATTTGTGGTGGTGCAGCTGCCACACCCACACAACAAGAAAAATAACCCCAACTGTACTATTATGGAAAGAGGAGTATCTTCACATATACAATATAGCAGAGCTTTCCAAACTTTTCATGCTGGTGTCACACTTTTTAGACATGCATAATTTCACGACACACTCTTACAGCAGGGCATCATTTTGTGACACACTCTTACAGCAGGGCACAAGGCAGGCATTAGGACCTGCGCGGAATCACAGCAGGTTTGGAGGCAGCAAGGCACAAGGCAGGCACTAGGACCTGCATGGAATCCTGGCAGGGCAGGTTTGGAGGCAGCAAGGCACAAGGCAGGCACTAGGACCTGCATGGAATCCTGGCAGGGCAGGTTTGGAGGCAGCAAGGCACAAGGCAGGCACTAGGACTTGCATGGAATCCTGGCAGGGCAGGTTTGGAGGCAGCAAGGCACAAGGCAGGCACTAGGACCTGCGTGGAATCACAGCAGGTTTGGAGGCAGCAAGGCACGAGGCAGGCACTAGGACCTGTGCGGAATCCTGGCAGGGCTCGGAGGCAGCATCAGCCACGACACACCCAGACACTGCAGCTGACACACTAATGTATCCCGACACACAGTTTGGAAAGCTCTGCAATATAGGAATCGAATTGTCTATATAACAGAAAACAGAAGATGGAGAAGAGAAATCCAGTAAGCCAAGACACTTCTAGGTTCATCTTGTGAAAGAGATGATGGGTTATTGCTGTCAAACATAAAGGTTAAACCTGAAACATAAAAGAGAGTAAATGTGCCAACAAGATTTGGCCTGAAGGACATACAGTGAGAATCAATACAAGGAAGAGTTGCAGTACACTTAACATGCCAAACAGAACCTCTGGAGCTGTGGCAAGAAATAAGAGGCATTGTAAAAACTAAGTGGAAAAAATTTCCCCAAATTTCAGAAAGTCAAGAAGCTTTCAAAACAAGCTGCCCTAGTACACAAAGAAAGCCTCAGGCCACAAGGATGTATGATTGGATGCAAACTTTCAACATCAAGAAAGGATAAGGAAAGACATCTCAACCAAGAATGTTAGTAAACAGAGGAAGATAAAATAAAAATGAGTGATTTTAAGATGAACAAAGAAAACACAGGAAAATTAATAGCTGAAGTAAGAATACTCAAAAGTAACCATGGAAGAAATCTAATAGAGGCAAATGAGGTTGTCCTAAAATCCTTTACAAATGGGATTTAGAATTACAGAAGCATTTGCAGAGAGAGACTTCACTACAAACTGGGGAAGATCAAGCAATATATCAGCTGTCGAATAGGAAAGCACCAGGCATAGATGACCTGTTGAGCTGCAGGAGAAGACGCAGTTAAAGCTCTACATCAATAAATATGGAGCAAGGCTGTCTGGCTACAGAATCAAAAAGACTGATACATACAGTATATATGTACCAAAGAAGAAGATGCAAGAGAATATGGAATGTATTGAACTATTGCATTAATTCCTCACACAGCAAAGTTTTGCTTAAACTTTTCAAAAAAGAATTGAGCCATACTTGGACTGTAAAATGGCCAATAAAGAGGCAGCTTTGGGAAAAGGCAGAGGGGCACAGGATCAATTGCTAACCCAAGGTGGGCAATGGAGAGACTAAAAGCATACAAAAGGGAGGTTTAACTTGGCTTTTTTGACTACAGCTACAGCTACGCCTTTGATTGAATAGATCATGCCAAAATATGGAATATATTAAGGCTAATGGGTGTGCTGAAACACTTATTATGATTATTCTGAGGAATATTTACAGAGAACAAGAGGCTAGTTTAAGAAGTGAATTGGAGAAATAGTGATTCAGAATGGAAAGGGAGTGAGACAAGGATGCATATTGTTCCCATCTCTGTTTACTCTATACCCTTAATGTATTATAAGAATGGTAGGGTTGGAATTAGTGACAGCTGGAATCCAAAAAGGAGGCTGAAACACTTATAATTTGAGATATGCAGAACATCTTACATCAGAAATAAGGAAGAATTAGGAGTGGTCACTATGAAAGTGAAAAAATAGAAAGTGAAAATCTTGGTTTATATTAAATATTAAGAAGACGAAATAAATGTCAATCAGCATGCTTAGCGAACTTACAGTTGATTGCAAAGAAGTGAAGATGGTAGATAGTTTATTTGTAGTGGTAATATATTGCTTTAAAAGCTGGATACTGAGAAAGTGAGAACAAGACATAAATCTTCAAATTATGGATCTGGGGAATATTATTAAGAGTACCAGGGACTACAAGAAGCACCAGTCAGTGAGTCCTAGAACAAATAAAGACTACCACTCCCAAGCAGAAATTCACAAACTTCGGACATATGATACGAGTGGATAATGGATTAGAAAAACAGGTTATATTTGTCAAGGTAAATAGAAGAAAGAAAAGACAGTGTATAAGGGGGTTGGATGGGATAAAGAAAATTACAGGAAATTGGGTTCTTGTTGTTGTCTGAGCTTGGTTTTCTTCTTGCATATTCATTACCAGACTAAGTAACATCATCAGTGTTGTGACGTGGGGAAAGTTTGCTGGATGTTTAGATTGAGCACCGTGTCTTCCCAGCCTTGTGTTGGTTTAGGCAGGATGTCTTGATTAGATGCCTTGTTTCTTCTTTGTAGGTCAGATAGGTAGAAGATTGGTAGAAGGCATCCATGAACATCAACTGACAGTCAGAAGACATGATGCACATTCATTAATTTCACAGCACGTAGATAAGTTCAACTGTAATTTCAACTGGGAAGCTGTAAACAATTTTAGGTCTACAAATGTAAGAGAATTTCTAAAAGTTTGGTGCACTGACAAATTAGCAGTCCGTTATAGAAATAAGCCCCATTTATGAACTAATTAAAAGGAACAAGCAAAAGTCAAAGAAAGGGGCAAACAGCCCAAGGACATCTTCCCTCTTCACATACCCATTAACCAATACCCAAATAAGCAGAAACCAGCAGCTAATCACCATCATAAGCCTGAGACAACAACGTGCTAATCAAAGAAGAAACAGCACCACCATGGAACACATCCTGCCCAAACCCACACAAGGCTGGGAGGACAAGGAGTTGTATCTAAACAGCCAAAAAAACTTCAGTTCCCCATGTCAGAGAACTGACAATGTTACCTAGTCTGGTAATGAAACATCTGCAAGAAGAAAACCAAACTTAGACAACACCAAAAAAGCAACAATTCAACTCTGAGCAGGGCCTTCCAGTCCAGGAATGGGCGCAACTGGCTCACAAGACGTAGTTGTACAAAGGCTCCCCTGGCCACCGTTACCACCTGGTCTTTGAACAGGAGCTGTGAGTCCAGGAGAAGCCCCAGATTGCACACCAAGTCTGAATGGGGCAGTGCTACCCCATCTAGAACCAAAGATGGAAACTCTGCAACTCCCATATCTGGGGGACCCAAAACTCATAGCCACTCAGCCTTGGCAAGATTGAGCCACAACCTGTTTTTCTCCACCTCACAACCTCCAGACACAGGGAAATAACCTCAACAGCTCCACTTGGACGGCCAGGGACTCCAGAATCTTAGCCAGGATGGCCAGAGGCTGATGTAGGAATAAAACTGTCTCCTAATATGGGGTATGAAGGTGCCTGCTAGACCAGTAGCAGATTTGATGGCAAATACTGAAAAATGAATCCGCAGCAAAGAGGCTAAGGATTTGGGGGGCGGGGGGGCGGGACAACATGAGTTTTCTTTAAAAAATACAATCAGGGTAAGAATGGGAGCTGAGAGCTTCCTTAAAACTCCTGCCCATACTCTCAAAATGGTCTAAATTGTATTTCCAAACATTGGGCATTTTGCTTCCTAATTTTACTGATATGATTTTGGACCATGTGGAGCCAGTTTATTGGTGGAAATGGCAGTAGCTTGTCCCAAAGGAGGCTGTCCCTCCCAGTCCCACCTTAACCACTACCTCCAAAAAGCCAAGAAAACGGGCTGAAAAAAACAGCCTCACCCCTGCTGGTGATAGCTCTGCATCACAGGAAGGCATCCTGCAGTTCTCCAGCCAAAAAGAGGAGTGAATTGCTGCCCCTGGCCAATAAAAGTTGGCACCCCTGATCTAGTGGTGTATAAGTGATAGTCAATGTGGTGATGACTGAGTTGAGTTGTATTTTTTTCTTCTTACTCAAATTACCGGAAATGAAATTTCTCGCACCAGCCTTGAGGTTAGAATAAATGTGCAGCCGTGTCAGCATGGCATGGATTAGAATCAGTATTATTTATTTATTTGATTTAATTTATACCCTACCTTTTATTCAAGAGCTCAAGCCAATGTATATAGAGCTTCCTCTTCCTGTGCTTTCTCCTGTTTTGCACATTTTCTGGCCCATTGATTCTGTGATCTGCTTTCTTGGAAGTCCTACCGAACTGAACTCAGTAAGGCTGAGCCCTGATTATGCATGCATTAGATTGTATGATTCCACTTCTCCTTCTGTCTCTTCTCCCTGCCCCACCTCAATATGTACTGTACTGTACTGTACTGTACTGTACTATACTATACTATACTATACTATACTATACTATACTATACTATACTATACTATACTATACTTTAGTACAATTTTGAATAAGGCTAATTTGGATTTTGGCAAAGCACTGATATTTACTTTAATATTTTGTCCAAAACTTGACATATCAAAACAGTTGGTTTAGCTCTGAGTTTTATGGTTTTAAAATAAACCAGTCCTTGAATCAATTTGGATCTGGATGGATTGTGCAACTTTTTACATCTGGCTTGTGGGTTTTTTGAAGCCTTGTTCTAGTCATTACGAGTAGACTTAGGACAACTTCTAGACGGTTTGGTTGATACTGAACCAAGTAGTAGATTTAGTACAAGCTAAATTCCTAATGTTAAGTTAGGGCAATCTTTGAATAGGATAGACAGTTGATTTATCGCTCTATATAGTTTTAGTGTTTGGATTTCTGTGATCCAAATTATTTTAGGTGCATTATTTCTTTAAAACAGAGGGTGGCCAAGCTTTTTGGCCATGGGGCTGCATCTGGTGCTTTGGGCCACACTCACACACATACCTATTTAAACACTCACACCCACCCATGCTCATACCCACACTTAGATACCACATTTTTGTGGGGGAAGAGAGACCTCACCTGGGAGAGCTAGTTCTGGCAAGGTCAGAAGCAAACATCCCCAAAACCTGACAAATCCATTTCTCTGGTGGTGGACAGGCGGAAACTGTTCCTCCAGCCCCAAAGAGAGAAGCCCCAACCCCACGGTATTGGGTGAGCAGGAGAAAAAGGTAGAAGAATCTGAACCTTGAATTCACCTGCATTTGATGCACATCAGTTGCTTGAATTCTTTCACAGCAGCTCCATTAGTTCTCTTGATAAACTTATCAGAAAACAGGGTCCTTGGATGCAGCTTCCAGTTCTTGTGCTTGTCAAGAGAAGCCTGATCCTCTCCTCCTCCCTCCCTGCCAATCCCGTTGAAGATCTGCTTCTCCAGTGCAAATGGAAAAGCATCAACCGCATGATTGCAGGAGAGAAGTGCGAGTGAGTGAGTGATCCTTCCAGCACTTAACAGGATCAGGAGCATTTGGTTCGTGGTTTTCAAGATGGCTTCCCTGCAATTGTCAAAATGGTGCAAGAACACAATTAAAACACAGCAAATCGAGGTTTAAAAAAAGGCATAAATGTTTCAAGACAGCACCATAGACAGTAAATTGAAATAATAAAAACAATTCAGTTAACTTTCACCATCCAAAGTTTAGGAACCCAATGCTAACTGAAATGCCTAAAAAAAAAGCAGGATAAATAAAAGCACCAGATTAATGTACTTGGGGAGAGTATTTCATCACAAATTTTCCCTCCCAGAAAAGGGACACAGAATAATATCTGAAGGTCAAGATTTCTCTGACAACCATAGCAAAAGTTCAAACTGGAGAAAACTCTCATTCTTTTACTATAAGCCAGTCATAGTAAAGGGGCGTGGTGGCTCAGCAGGTAAGATGCCAGGCTTGTCGATCGGAAGATCGCAAGTTTGGAGGTTCGAATCCCTAGCCCCGTGTGAGGGAGTGAGCTCCCGCACTCGCCCCAGCTCTTGCCAACCTAGCAATTCGAAAGCATGCAAATGCAAGTAGATGAATAGGTACCACTTCGGTGGGTAGGTAACAGCGTTCCATGCGCATCATGCCGGCCACATGACTGTGGAAGCGTCTTCAGACAACGCTGGCTCTTCGGCTAACAAACGGAGATGAGCACCGGCCCCTAGAGTCAGACACAACTGCACAAATGTGCAGGGGGAACCTTTACCTTTTTAAGCCAGTCATAACTCCACAGGCCATGAAATCTATGCTTTTGTATACTTCTCTCAGATATCCATCCATCCATCCATCCATCCATCCATCCATCCATCCATCCGTCAATCGATCGATCTATCACAATTTTTTTTCTTCTAATATTCTCTTTCTCTGGTTTTGTTGTTGTTGTTCAGTCGTTTAGTCGTGTCCGACTCTTCGTGACCTCATGGACCATAGTACGCCAGGCCTTCCTGTCCTCCACTGTCTCTCGGAGTTTACTCAAATTCATGTTCATTACATCGGTGATGCTATCTAACCATCTCATCCTCTGCCGTCCCCTTCTCCTTTTGCCCTCAGTCTTTCCCAGCATCAGGGTCTTTTCCAGTGAGTCCTCTCTTCGCATTAGGTGGCCAAAGTATTTGAGCTTCAGCTTCAGCATCTGTCCTTCCAATGAGCAGTCAGGGTTGATTTCCTTTAGGATTGACTGGTTTGACCTCCTTGCAGTCCAAGGGACTCTCAAGAGTCTTCTCCAGCACCACAGTTCGAAAGCATCAATTCTTCGGCGCTCAGCCTTCCTTATGGTCCAACTCTCACAGCCATACATTGCTACTGGAAAAACCATAGCTTTAACTATACGGACCTTTGTCGGCAAGGTGATGTCTCTGCTTTTTAATATGCTGTCTAGGTTTGCCATAGCTTTCCTCCCAAGGAGCAAGCGTCTTTTAATTTCATGGCTGCAGTCACCGTCTGCGGTGATCTTGGAGCCCAAGAAAATAAAATCTGTCACTGCTTCCATTTCTTCCCCTTCTATTTGCCAGGAAGTGATGGGACCAGATGCCATGATCTGGGTTTTTTTAATGTTGAGTTTCAAGCCAGCTTTTGCACTCTCCTCTTTCACCCTCATCAAGAGGCTCTTTAGTTCCTCTTCACTTTCTGCCATTAGGGTGGTATCGTCTGCATATCTGAGGTTGTTGATATTTTTCCCGGCAATCTTAACTCCGGCTTGTGATTCATCCAGCCCGGCATTTCTCATGATGTACTCTGCATATAAGTTAAATAAGCACGGTGATAATATACAGCCTTGTCGTACTCCTTTCCCAATTTTGAACCAGTCGGTTGTTCCATGTCCGGTTCTAACTGTTGCTTCTTGACCCACATACAGGTTTCTCAGGAGACAGGTAAGGTGGTCTGGTACTCCCATCTCTTTAAGAATTTGCCACAGTTTGTTGTGATCCACACAATCAAAGGCTTTAGCGTAGTCAATGAAGCAGAAGTAGATGTTTTTCTGGAACTCTCGCTTGTTCCATGATCCAGCGAATGTTGGCAATCTGATCTCTAGTTCCTCTGCCTCTTCGAAACCCAGCTTGCACTTCTGGTAGTTCTCGGTTCACATGCTGCTGAAGCCTAGCTTGTAGGATTTTGAGCATAACCTTGCTGGCATGTGAAATGAGCGCAATTGTACGGTAGTTTGAACATTCTTTGGCATTGCCTTTCTTTGGGATTGGAATGTAAACTGACCTTTTCCAATCCTGTGGCCACTGTTGAGTTTTCCAAATTTGTTGGCATATTGAGTGCAGCACTTTAACAGCATCATCTTTTAGGATTTTAAATAGCTCAGCTGGGATACTGTCTTCTCCGCTAGCTTTGTTGTTAGTAATGCTTCCTAAGGCCCACTTGACTTCACTCTCTAGGATGTCCGGCTCAAGGTCAGTGACCACACCATCATATTTATCAGGGATATTAAGATCTTTCTTGTATAGTTCTTCTGTGTATTCTTGCCACCTCTTCTTAATCTCTTCTGCTTCTGTTAGGTCCCTGCCTTTTTTGTCCTTTATCATGCCCATCTTTGCACAAAACGTTCCCTTGATATCTCCAATTTTCTTGAAGAGATCTCTAGTCTTCCCCATTCTATTGTTTTCCTCGATTTCTTTGCATTGTTCATTTAAGAAGGCCTTCTTATCTCTCCTTGCTATTCTCTGGAATTCTGCATTCAGTTGTTTATATCTTTCCCTTTCTCCCTTGCCTTTTGCTTCCCTTCTTTCCTCAGCTATTTGTAAAGCCTCATCAGTCAGCCACTTTGCTTTCTTGCATTTCTTTTTCTTTGGGATGGTTTTAGTTGCTGCCTCCTGTACAATGTTACGAACCTCCATCCATAGTTCTTCAGGCACTCTGTTTACCAGATCTAATCCTTTAAATCTATTCCTCACCTCCACTGTATATTCATAAGGGATATGATTTAGGTCATACCTGATTGGTCTAGTGGTTTTCTCTACGTTCTTCAATTTAAGCCTAAATTTTGCGATAAGAAGCTCATGATCTGAGCCACAGTCAGCTCCAGGTCTTGTTTTTGCTGATTGTATAGAGCTTCTCCATCTTTGGCTGCAAAGTATATAATCAATCTGATTTTGGTATTGACCATCTGGTGATGTCCATGTGTAGAGTCGTCTCTTGTGTTGTTGGAAAAGAGTGTTTGCTATGACCAGCGTGTTCTCTTGACAAAACTCTATTAGCCTTTGCCCTGCTTCATTTTGTACTCCGAGGCCGAACTTGCCCGTTATTCCGGTTATTTTTTGACTTCCTACCTTAGCATTCCAGTCCCTTATGATGAAAAGGACATCTTTTTTTGGTGTTAGTTCTAGAAGGTGTTGTAGATCTTCATAGAACCGGTCAACTTCAGCTTCTTTGGCATCAGTGGTTGGGGCATAGACTTGGATCACTGTGATGTTGAATGGTTTGCCTTGGATTCGAACTGAAAGCATTCTGTCGTTTTTGAGGTTGTACCCCAGTACTGCCTTTCCCACTCTTTTATTGACTATGAGAGCTACTCCATTTCTTCTAAGGGATTCTTGCCCACAGTAGTATATATAATGGTCTCCTGAATTAAATTCGCCCATTCCTGTCCATTTTAGTTCGCTGATTCCCAAGATGTCGATGTTCAATCTTGTCATCTCATGTTTGACCACATCCAGCTTACCTTGATTCATAGATCTTACATTCCAGGTTCCTATGCAATATTGTTCTTTACAGCATCGGACTTTCCTTCCACTTCCAGACACATCCACAACTGAGCGTCCTTTCGGCTTTGGCCCAGCCGTTTCACACTTTCTGGAGCTACTCGGAATTGCCCTCCGCTCTTCCCCAGTAGCATTTTGGACACCTTCCGACCTGAGGGGCTCATCTTCCGGCGTCATATCTTTTAGCCTTTTGATACTGCCCATGGGTTTTCTTGGCAAGGATACTGGAGTGGTTTGCCATTCCCTCCTCCAGTGGACCACGTTTTGTAATAACTCTCCATCATGACCTGTTCTTCTTGACCTGACTTCATTGAGTTACGCAAGCCCCTTCGCCACGACAAGGCAGTGATCCATGAAGGGGTTCTCTGGTTTATCTGCCCATTTTACATGCCATGCAGTTTATGGCTAATGTACCATAGTTTTCATGGAATCATTCCTAATTGTATTTATTTTGTCTCGCTTTAAAGGCTTTGTTTGATGTTTTGGTACTCGGCTAGCTTTAATGAAAACAAAATAATCCACGGGATAGCAATTTCACATTCCTAGAGAACACAGAGGGTAACCACTGTTAATAGCTCCCTTGTGTCCCATCAAGAAAGAAGATACAGGAAGCAAAAGATACCCAGGCTGCAGTTGATACTTATTTTTGCAGGGAGGAACTCTTGGGGCCGGGAGAGAGAAGACACAATTGGAGGACCAGTAGCTAAATTCCTCTGTGTGGATAGCAGAGTGCAGATGTAGAAAACTAAAGGAGACTCTTGCCTTCACATCTTTATTGTTTGATTTAAATTTAGCATGTAGCTTGGCTTATTTGTATATGTTACACATTCAGAAGAAAGCTGCCTCAGTTTATGAGACCTTGGCACTCCATTCCTGGATGGTTAAGGATGTTCACTGTTTTCTCTTGCCCAGGAGCATCCTAACTGTATAAGATGACTTAGTTTTCCCTTCCCTTCCCTTCCCTTCCCTTCCCTTCCCTTCCCTTCCCTTCCCTTCCCTTCCCTTCCCTTCCCTTCCCTTCCCTTCCCTTCCCTTCCAATAGTACAGGGTTTTGCCAATTCTTCATGTTCTCAAAGGCTTATTTCTTTGCCTTTGTGTCCCACCTTCTAAGACTGGGATGAGGACAGTGAGAAGTGATAATGAGTCCATCACCCCTTACTCAAATTGGAGTTTCAAAGACATCCCTAAGACCACATAAGCAAGGGATCTTGCTACCATTTGTCTTGTTACCTGCAAGTTCTAGATATGAGTTCTAACAGCCAGGCTTTGGATGGTAGGGCTGGAATAAATGAGGATAGTTGTATACACATGTAACATTAATGAAAGAGGTTGTCACTGATAGCTAGGGAAGTAGAAGTCCCAGTCTTCTTTGGTTAAAAACAAAACAACAACAACAACAACAACAACAACACTACTACTACTATGTACACCTAGCAAAGGAAACAAGGAGCTCTGTATCAGCTAGATCAGCTTTCTGGTTGAAACGGGGGATGCCACAGGCTCCTTTTTAATTTTTTGTTTGCTTCTCATACTAGTGGCAGGGTCTGAGAAAGCATAATTTGCATTTGGCTAGAATTACGTACTGTTAAAAAAAGAGACTAATCTTATTTACTGGGTGATCCAGGATCCCTAATCTACTACACAGGGCTGTTGTGAGCATAAAACAGAAAATTCTCTTTTGTTCTTTATACCGAGCTTAGAGGATAAGCTGCATTCATAAATAACATAAATATATCTAGGATCAGTACCTTACCAGTTTAGTAATTTAACAAATTCAATAATAAACATGAATAAGGTTCCATAAAATAGCTTTTGTGTGAAGAAACAGGTTATTGAAGTGGCTGAACCTGGCAATGTTATTAATTTTTTTTTCTAATATATAAATTAGTCAACCATATCTCCTATTTAGAATCTGGAGTGTTTTTGCTATTAAATCTGGAAGAGAAAAATAATTGCATTTTGGAATTGTTTCATCTGAAGAATTTTCTAGAGGTAAGCTCTTTGATGAATCATATATTTCTTGAAGGCATTTATCTATATCTATCTATCTATCTATCTATCTATCTATCTATCTATCTAATTTATATAGCCACCCACCTCACTTTTACATGTGACTCTGGGCAGCTTACAACAAAGACACAATCACAATCATATGTAAAGGATAATTCAAACTTTTTGAATCTTCTATAAAGGAACTTTTTGTAATGAAATGCAAAATGAAATAGAAATGTAAAAGTTTCGCTCAGATTGTAAGCTCTTGCCTCCTGAAGTAGCTTTTTAATAAATAATATAATAATATAATATAATATAATATAATATAATATAATATAATATTATATTATATTATATTATATTATATTATATTATATTATTATATTATATTATATTATAATAGACAAAAATAATATATTCCAGGGTTTTTTTTCCCTGCTACATTCCTTAGAAGACTTACCTTTTAACTTGCTTTTAGAGGTCTGTGGTGGCTGGCAAGATTGGTTGATCCTTCTGTGCCTGTTCCTTTATTAAGGAATGCAAAAAACATAAAAAATCACAGGAAAATATTATAGAAAGAATTTTATTTATTTATTTCAAACATTTACATAGCTCCCCATCTTATATCGAACTCTGGGTGGCTCCCAACCAACAGTTAAAACAACATCAATATACCATTAATACATACAGTACATATATCTATTAAAACCACAAACATTAAAACCTGGCAGCAAAGTTGCAGTCCCTCACTAAGTCCTCTCGTCAAGCTCACCCTATCCCAGCGCTTGGGGGGAAAGCCAGGCCTTGAGTGCTTTTCGGAAGGCTAGGAGGGTGGGGGCCGGCTGAACCTCAGGGGGAAGGGTGTTCCATCGGGCAGGGGCTTCCAGGGGAAAGGCACGCTTCCTAGATCCCATAAGATGGCAATGTTTAAGGGGAGGGACGAGGAGCGTGCCCACCCTATCTAATCTGGTTGGATGGATAGATGTCCTCAGGGACAGGCGGCCCGGCAGAAATGCCACTGATCCATGGATGAGACAAAGAGCTTGAGAAGCATGAAGAGAATATCCTTTTCCCAGGGATCTAAAGTTCCAAGAGGGGGCACTGTTGCTCTCTGCCAGGCAATAGTGAATTTCTACTCTGAAATACAACATTTTCTATATATGCTAAATCACATCAGTTTAGCATCAGATAGCTTCTATCCATATTACATTGTTCAGCTTACTTTTTTTTTCTTTTCAAAATTATAACCCAAGAAGAATGTATTAATTGTTCTAGCAGAAGCTAATATGTAGAGAAGAGTTCTAAATGATTGACATATGAAATCTAACCAAATTATTTGATTCTTAGAAGACGAAACCATAGTCCTGCTCTCACAAATTCAGGCAGCAATCATTTCCTTATGTTTCCTTCTGTGACTGTGATCCTTAACATCCACAGTGGAAGTCTTCTGATTCTACCCCACCTCCCATCTTCTATAGAATACACCCAACTTCTCTTCTTTCATTTGCAATTAATTACAGCATATTACATAAGTTACAAACAAGGTCAACCCCAACCTTTCCAAGTACTATTTACTTATTTTGAGAAAGATAGACTCTCTCTCTCTCCAATAAATTGTAATGCAACAATATTGCTTTTTCCCGAGCATCGAATGAGAAGGGGTGTTGGGAATAAAAGATGTAGATTAAAAAAAGAACACTTGGATTAAAATAAAAGAGTATGAACAGGATTGGTCCAATTAACAACAACAAAACAATTAGTAACAAAAAGAGGAAAATAAAAAGAAATATCCCAACATTAAGTAGAATTTCAAGCTGGAAAGTGAGAGTTAGAAACATATCATAACTAATGTGGTTGGGCAGAGAAGATAGAAATGGAAATACTTGATTCCATTTTCAAAATGACAAGCAAAGGTGGATGGATATATCTTTTTATCATTATGCTCTCTGGTCTTATTAAGGAAAAAAGGGGGGGGGCGTATCTCTCTTGAAAAGTTGGATGTTCTTACAACATCAATGCACACCGTGCATTTTTTCATGCAGCTGTTAATAAGATGCATTGGCTTAGTTCTCTTTGGCAGCACCCACCAGACAACCTCAGGTCTCCATGCTATCACAGCTCAGTGATAAAAGATGTCTTTGCTTATCGTTCCAGCCACTCACATTACTAAACATAAAGAATCACCTATTATTTCATTCCGTCAGTACTCAATATATCAGGGAATGGATATTTTATTCCAATGTACTTCCCACATTCTTTCTATGACAGAGATCAGATTTTTGCCTCAACCAAAATTGAATAAAATCACAGTACTCTTCAAATGGGGTTTTATTATTGGGGTGTAGAGATGTATGTATTTTTAGATATTTGGCAAAGGGAACAATTCCCTCTACGCACTAGGTTAAGAAATGTGAATTAGATCAGTCCAGTGAAAAATGCAGACAATTTCTCCAGCTTGCTTAGTGGAATGTGTTAGTTGCAAATTCTTTTGTGAAATGATCTAATCTGCACCTGTTAAATTAATGTGCAATCTGGCACTTACCTATCTACCAGGTTTTACCTTTTGCTGTTTGATGCAACACCATTTCAGCAGTTTAAGTAGAATGTTGAGATATCATTTAATTTTAATACACCGTGAATGCATATGAAAATACTGTTTTGAAAACAGTATTAGCAAATATATTGTCATTTATCATTATCCTAGTGCTCGGAAGTTCATCAAGTAACATCCATGCTAAGTTTCAATCATAATTCTGATCTGTGTGGTTTTTTTCCTGCTGCCTCATCTGTGCCATACCTGAAGCTACTCTAAAGCTTTGCACAGTCTAATAATGGTGTAGTAGATGTGCAGTCTCAGCATTGTTCAAGATTTTAATCAGAGACGAAGGATTGTTTTCTTCAATATAAGATACTAGAAAATACAATCAATCAAATATAGATCAGTATTTTGACCAAGATTTTTCTGCTCAAGCCCAAATTACTAAAACCCTAATAGCACAGTCTCATTGAATTTGAAATGATAACATTTACATATGGGAGATGGTAAGACTGCTATCCACCCAACTGATAGCTGAGTTGGGAAGACATGGAAGATAGTCAGCTTTTACAGAAAGAATTTCCCAAACCCCTGTGTTTTGGCCACCCAGTTATGGAAGAAACATGGAGTTAAGTTTTGATTTGGGTATTTGTATCTGGAATCCCTTGATAAATTATCTACTAGGACTCTAGGTACAGAGGTCTTAGAAATGTGCTCAAGCTCCCAATGAAGTTGGATGGTTTTGGGCAAAGTTATTTGGGTGCAAATCGTCCTTTATCCCTCACCATAGCCCCCATATGTATGCTAATCATGGAACCTAAAAGCTTATCTTTGAGTTAGGATTCCTAAACATGGTAGAATGCTGTGATTGGGTTTTGATTTCTGTTGTTATTCTGAAATGGCACTGGTTGCCTAGGTAAGGACAGCTATATTTTAACCTTTTCCTCTCTCCTTGAAGTTAGCGGGAGGGACATTTCCTGTGCCAGATCACGGATTGAGGTAAAGTAGTTCCATCAATGCCAATGGAACAGGGATTTCATTTATTTTCTATTGTTGTTGAAGAGAGTGTCTCTGAATAAGAATCTCAGTTCTTAAAGCAAGAATGTTGGAAACCATCTTCTTCATGTATTTGAGTCCAAAGCCATTTATGGCTTTAAAGTTAATTAATTAATTAATTAATTAATTAATTTTCTATTCCGCCTTTATTATTTTTATAAATAACTCAAGGCGGCGAACATACCTAATACTCCTTCCTCCTCCCATTTTCCCCACAACAACCCTGTGAGGTGAGTTGGGCTGAGAGAGAGTGACTGGCCCAAGGTCACCTGCTTCTTGCTTTAAATCAGGAAGGAAACAAGGACCAGTGAAAATCACTCATAGTTGGGTTAAAGCACACAAACCAGGGCCATATCAGTCAGATTTGAGAGAGCCAGTTTGGTGTACTGGTGTCGGGGTCAGGCCAAGAACCACGCTGAGTTGATGTATTCCAACTCTAGTTCTTTATTTGTTCATACCATACAGGCAGAATCTTGCCAGACTAAAGCTACCTAACTAACTGAAGGGTAAATAGCCTAGGAGAGGCCTTAGGGCGGAGCCACCTTGAACCTCTTAACTTTCCCAGCAACACAGTCCGGGCTGCAAAGGCACTAATCTGCCTGGAATGCGTTCCCTCCCTGGGGACCAGTGGCAGAGCTGGAATCTAGGTGCTGGCCTAGAAACCAGGAGACTGTGAGTTCCAGGCCTCCCTTAGGCACGAATGTTGGCTTGGTGACTTTGGGCCAGTCGCTATCTTGGCCCAACCCACCTCACAGGTGATTGTTGTGGGTGGGGAATATATATTTTAAAAAAGGGATAAAAATCTAATGATAATTTGGTGAGCATGATCTACTTCAGTTGAAGTGACTAATCCATCTTCACTCCACATTAGGCTGACCATACGTCCCGTTTTGAACAGGACAGTCCCATTTTTTAAACAATTCCCGACTGTCCCGTCATTTTAATAAAAATGTCCATTTTGTCCCATTTTTAAAAAAATTTGAAAGTTCTCGTGAACCTGTCTGTCAGGATGGAGGCCAAGTTGGAAGAGGAAGAGCTGCTGACGATGGACGGTGAAGGCGTGGAATTCAAACGGGAGCCAGAGCCTCCGATTGGAGAAAATCAGGGGCTGGAATCTCCACCGCCTATCAGCGCGCGTGTTAGGGCCGGGGTGCCACTCCCTGCTCCCTCGCTGCTGGCGAGGCTTTGTTAGACGGAGTGTGTGCGTGCGTGCGTGCATGCGCATGCATGCCCACTTTTCTGGCGAGCCGTGGGTAGGTTAGGGTCCCGTTTTTGTCTCAAGGAAATATGGTCAGCCTACTCCACATACAATGTCTTACAGTAAGCTAGCTGAGAGATTCCTAAAGCATGGGTCAGTCACAGCTGAAGTTGTTGAAAGACACTTAGTACAATCAAGGCCACCTGAGCATCTCATGACAAAGTTTGATCTACCAATACACCAACTCATTCAAGGTTAGTATGACCCCAAAACAACAATTGAACAACAATTACCCAGAGCTGAAACTTATCTAAGCATTGTAATCTTCCAGGATTCTGTTTCAGGTTTTGGCCTTCTTCCAGTCCATTTCCACATCTAGACATCACTTCAACATCTTCACAGACTTGCTTTATTCTGATGACAAGTGTGTAGGGATGAACGGATCTGTCTGTTTGAATTTCTCAGTTGTTGTTTTTTTTGCATCAGTCTGAAGGATCATTTTAAAGCTCATATGAATTTATTTTTTAATCTGTTCTTGGACAAGTCCCTGCAGTTTTCTTGGCAAGATTTTTCAGAAGTGGTTTGCCATTGCCTCCTTCCTAGGGCTGAGAGAAAGTGACTGGCCCAAGGTCACCCAGCTGGCTCTGTGCCTCAGGCGGGACTAGAACTCAGGGTCTCCCAGTTTCTAGCCCTGTGCCTTAACCACTACACCAGACTTGCTCTCAAACTTCATATGAATACTTGTACACATTTTTATATGCATTTCTCCTATTATTAGCATTTTGAATATCAGACACGAGGAATTTTCAGCCACTAGACCTAGTAGCTATTCCCTATCCAGTCCATAACTCCTTCCCCCTCTTTCCACGCCTCCCCACCTCAGACCATTCATTAATCCTTCCTGGGAATTGCACCCACAGAGTACTGAAGCTCAGCAGCACAGATGAGAAGCTCGCTGCTCAGAAATAATCTTGCTTCAGAGGACCAAGTAGGGCGTGAGGCTTCCTTTCCTTCTTCTGCAGAAAATAAAGGCTGCATGAGACAAACTGGCCCTGATAGTTCTGTGCCTCTTCCTGCAGACAGAAAGGGGTTAGATTGGGAGGTGAGCCTTAGAAGACGGGATGGAATTTCTCCTTACGTGGAGCCTGATATGATCCCCTTGTCAGGATGTGGGACCAATATATGCATTTGTGTGTGCTTTTTTCATAACCAGTGGCTTCATAGAGATATGGCAAATGCGGAAGCGGGGGAGGGAATGAAAGCCTGCAGGTATCCATAACAGAAGTGCCTTAGAGCCAAGCAATACACCTGTGAAAGCCGCAATCTAGAACCGATTCTGCAAATGGGGAGCAATCTTTGATTTCTTTTCTGGCAGTGGGCATCCACCAGGGTGATCAAAGGTATGTCCAAAATCAGAACTGAAACTCTATAGAAATGCATCTGGATAATCTTTGGTATCTAAGAGTGACAGGAGTTGAAATTTAACCTCTTCTGTGCTGCCCCCCACCCCAGGATTATTTGTTACTGTGGAATAATTATTACAAAATCCTGAGACATGAGATTATAATCATCACTGCCTCCTTCAGTAAGCCTGCGTGTTTCCAAGATCAATATTGTCAAATGAATTATGAGATGGGCAAGAAGCAGTAAGTACTTGGATAGTTGCCCTATCCCCTCTGACTCCCATGCATATACTGTATCCTCAATCCACAGAAGCTGAAACTGTTCCTATACAAGCAGGCAGGACCAGCTGCTGTGGACTGTGGACTGCTCTCTTGCTCTTGAGCCTCTACAGCAGTGTTTCTCAACCTTGGCAACTTTAAGATGTGTGGACTTCAGCTCCCAGAATTCCCTAGCCAGCATGGGGATCCATGCATGAAGTCCACACATCTTAAAGTTGCCAAGGTTGAGAAACACTGCTCTACAGAATTCTTTCCAACAATGGTGTCAAGATTGGAGCACATATGAACCATTTTATCCATAAAGTGTTGGGCCAACTAGTCATAGCAGGAGATTCAGTGTTTATTCATCATCTACATGAAACCGCTGGGTGAGGTCATCCCCCAGGTTGGGGGTTCAGTATCAAAAATATGCTGATGATACTTAAATATATCTTTGAATATATAGTGAGGCTTCCAAAGTCCTGTTCCAGTGTGCCTGGATGGGGAAGAATTGTCTCCAACTCAATTCTACCAAGACTGATGGCTGTGGAAATTAGGGTCACCAAGATCTGGGGAGATTCCATGTTTAACCTTGGATGGGGTTGCACTTCCCCATTCAAGGTGGTCACAACCTGGTGGTCATCTTGGACTTCCTGATTCTGCTCTCTGAGCAGGTGGCAGCTGTGGGCAAGAAGGCCTTTGTACAGCTTCATCTGGTGCACCAGCTGTGCCCCTTCCTGGATCAGGAGGCCACAGATGTTCTTCCCTGAACTTCTATCTCATTTATACTGTGTTGTGTTTATGCTGTTCTGATAATGTAGCATCACTGGTGGGAAGATTCTTCTGGTAATATATTCCAAGACATCTCGTAGCTTTTTTGTCATAGCTGCAGCATTTCTCACATCTTGGTGGAACAGCAAGGCTATCTTCCAAACCTCACAGCTCCTTAGCAGGTAAATCTTCCAGGTACTATTAAGCTATTAGTCACTCACTGCATACTTTGGTCAGACTTATAGCTACATGCTATTTTTCTAACAGGACAATCTGCTTGGATCCTGGGGTTACTTGTTGACATATAAAATTTAAACATCTGACTGCATACAGTATATGGCCAGGACCATTTCTCTAATGGTAATTTCTAGAGTCTGTGATGTTGTGGTCATGGAAATTGCAGTAGGTCATCTTTTTTCATACATTGTGTTTATACACAGTATGGGCACATGACCAAAACCTGTCAGAACGAAATACAGTGTGTGAGCTGGTTGTTGGGGCATGAGTGTATATTGGGAGGTACCTTTATTTCTCTTTGAGAAAAGAAAAAAAAACCCTTTATTTACATGTCTATGAAGGTTCTCAGTCATCCAGGTGGAATTGTCTGTAGCTTGAATCATGTCAACTGGATTTCTATTTTCTCAGTGGAAACGTTTTGCTCCTTATCCAAGGAGACAAAGCAGGAAGGAAAATAGGTGAAAGATTGTGCCTGAGGCCCCCACCTCTATTCAAGGGAGGATTTTCCAAGTTGGCATAAATGGATTCCTGCTTTGTCTTCTGTGCCTAGGAAGATTAAGACCATTTCGCAAGCTCAACAGCAGCATGGTAATCTTAACGATCCTCCTTTAGATGATAAAGGGACTTAGAAATAACATCTCAAAATAACCATGACCTGGCCCCAGGTGCAAGGTCACACAGCCAGCCTAGAAACATATTTAAGGATTCCCTTACTAACTTTACTCAGACTGAAGAAGCTCCTTGGATAAGGAGCGAAACGTTTCCACTGAGAAAATAGAAATCCAGTTGACATGATTCAAGCTACAGACAATTCCACCTGGATGACTGAGAACCTTCATAGACATGTAAATAAAGGGGTTTTTTTTCTTTTCTCAAAGAGAAATAAAGGTACCTCCCAATTTAGATGATAAAGGGACTTAGAAATAACATCTCAAAATAACCATGACCTAGCCCCAGGTGCAAGGTCACACAGCCACCTAGAAACATATTTAAGGATTCCCTTACTAACTTTGCTCAGACTGAAGAAGCTCCTTGGATAAGGAGCGAAATGTTTCCACTGAGAAAATTGAAATCCAGTTGACATGATTCAAGCTACAGACCTTTATTTACACGTTCTGCTTCCTAGATAAAGCTGAATTAATTGTAGGGGGAGGTGAAGAGCAAAGAAATATTAGAAGTGCTGTAGATCATTTTCTGGGGAATTTGATGAAAGTACTAATATCTGTCTCCGTAGGGCAAAGGCATCTGCTGCTGATCTCTTGAATTCTTGAAAGCATTATCTGACATAGGGACTTGATGGATATGTGGAGTAATGTAGAGCAGTGATATCTTGTTCTAATGTGCTGCACCAAGAATTGAGAGTGTCGGGACTAAAGCTTTCTCAACCCTGAGGCTCACTGGGCCGATTGCTATCTCTCAGGCTAATACTGTATACTTCACAAGGTGGTGAGGAGGATAAAATGAGAGAAGGACAAAGTCATGTATGCTACTTTACATCCCTGGAAGAAATATGGGATATACTGTATCAGCATAGAGGAATCTGCAGGATCCGATGATTTAGCTGCCCAGGGTGATGTATTTAAGATGGATGGGCCTATAAATTATCTAAATACATAAATAAATTTCATCACAAACAATATTATGCCATCACAATGTAAGCTCTGCCCCTTTCATACATGTATATGATAACATGTACAAAATGGGTGGAGCTTGGATCACAATGACGCAGCACTGCTTTCATCATTTGACCCCCACTTGAGATCCTCTGCAGACACTTACCTATGAGGACCACATGTATAAATAAATGTGGTGTCCTTGCAATGTGTTCAGCTATAAATCCTGTCACCCCCAGCCATCTTCTCATTGTCTGTTCTTTTAATCATATATTACCTGTGGCAATTAAACATCATACGTGGCTAGAGATATATAATCTTCATGAAAGGTGTTATAATCAAAGTAAACATGGAACAAATGTTTACCTTCCTCCTAGGATTTATTTTTCTCTTTAGGACTGTGAAACAACACCAACTTGAGATTGCTATTTATTTATTTATTTTATTTATTTTTCAACTTCTATCACCGCACCATCTCCCCCAAAGGGGACTCTGGGCGGTTTACATTTGACAGCCAAAAGAAAATTCAAAGAGACAGTCTGAATTTCCCTTGAAGCTCAAATCTAAAATAATTTCCCTTTCTGCAGGCATTAGTGCCTGATAGGATATTCTGAGAGCACCTCAGCTGACACTAATTCCCAGTGTTATGTACCTGAGAAACCTTTGCAAAGCCAGTCTCCCATGGTATGTATTGGACTGCAAATCCCATCATGCTGAGCCTTTACACCACCAACCTCTTTGTTGGGAAAGACAGGTTTAGAATAATAGATATGTAAAGGGGCACAGAGAGAATCTTCTAGCTGTGCTCCGGTCGTCTGAAGATGCCAGCCACAGCTACTGGCGAAACATTAGGAACCAAAACTGCCAGAACACAGCCATACTGTAAGGCACTCCATCAGATATCTGTAATCTCCCTACTCTAGAGTAACTCACAGACGCATGAGTTCTTAGAAGTAGGATAGTTTATTACAGGATACAGAAGCTAGCACGAACAAAGACTGGAATGGCGATTCTGGGAACAAGCAGCATATTTAAACCTTTCCCTCCCCCAGGGTCCTTTGCTGCTGACACGTGTGGTCAGGTCTACCTGGTTGCTCCGGCAACCGCCTCCCAGATGTGTATTCCCGTGCGTCGGGTGGATGTCAGCTTCGCGCCACTTCCAGGCTTCTGCGGAGCTCTTTGTCTGCCTGCCCTTTTGGCAGAGATCGGATGATCTCTGACATGCTCCCGCCCCAAAACTCACCCCCCCGGTTCAGTGGGGTTTGTCTGGGAATTCTTTATGGAACTTCTTGACTAATTTAGGGGCGCGTGTGTGTTTGGCGCTGACCCATTCCTTGTCTCCAATTGGTAGGTGGTGCCACTTCACTAGGTACTGTAGCTGCCCCTTGTGTCTTCTGGAGTCCAGGATTCTATCAATCTCGAAATGTGGTTCGCCCTCCACCAACAATGGGGGGGGTTCCTCTGGTTCAGGGTGCCAGTGTTGTGAACTGTGGTGTTGTTTCAATAAACTGATGTGGAACACAGGATGCACCTTTCTTAGCGCTTTTGGCAATTGTAATTTTGCCACTACTGGGTTGATGACCTCAATGATTGGGAATGGACCTATGAATTTTGGTGCCAATTTCCGTGATGGTTGTGTTGTCCGCAGATTTTTTGTTGACAAATACACCTTGTCTCCTACTCTTAATTCCCATTCTTCCCCCCTCTTGCGGTCCGCATATTTTTTGTAACTAGCTTTGGCTTCCTGCAATGTTTGCACCATGACTGGCCAATTGCTGCTTAGTTTCTCTATCCATTCATCCGCTTTTAGGGGTTGTGGCAATTCCGTGTTGTGTGACATGGCCAGTTCGGGGATAGTTACAAAGTCCTGCCCTGTGGCGACTTTGAATGGTGAAAACCCCGTGCTTTGATGTACCGCGTTATTGTAAGCAACCTCTGCGAACGGCAACAGTTCCGCCCAATCATTCTGTTGGTAGTTAGTGTAACATCTAAGGTATTGCTCCAATGTAGCGTTCAGGCGTTCGCTCGCACCATCTGTGCAAGGATGGAACGCACTGCTGAGCCCCTGTGCCACTCCAATTAAAGTCAAAAAAGCCCGCCAAAATTTGGAAGTAAAAGTACTGCCGCGGTCGCTGATTATGCGTTCCGGCGTTCCGTGGGCTCTATAGATGTGTTGTATGAACAGTCTAGCTAGTTTTTGAGCATTCGGTATTCCTTTGCATGCGATGAAGTGTGCCTGCTTGGAGAATAGATCAGTGACTACCCAAATTGCCGTGTTCTTTTTGCTCACCGGCAAATCTACTATGAAGTCCATGGCAATTTGCTTCCATGGCTGTGAGGGGTTTGCTACTTCCTGCAGCTTCCCTGTGGGTTTCCCAATTTTCCTTTTGGCCATTGCGCACACTGGGCATGAGCGCACATAGTCTTTAACATCAGTGCGCAAGGATGGCCACCAAAATTTGCGTCGGATTAAGTGTAGCGTTTTTACGAAGCCAAAATGCCCTGCCGTTTTGTGATCATGATGCATGGTTAAGACCTTTTGCCTTAAGGGCTCAGGGACATAGGCTTTGTTGTCCTTCCACCCCACTCCATCCTTCTCCACTAGGTTCTGTTTGTTCTCCCCCCACCAGGTGTCCGTTACTGTTGCTTTCAGCCGCGCGCTTCGCGGTGCTGCGGGTGATTGCCATGTTGCCTTCCCCCCTCCCTTCTGTTATTGCTGAGCTCTGTGCCTCCACAGGCTGGGAGGGGATGAGGGATTCAATGACCTCTTCCATTTTGCTCTCATGTTGCGGCAAGCGTGATAATGCGTCTGCCAAGTAGTTTTTCCCCCCAGGAAAATACTTCAACGTGAAGTTGAATCTGCTAAAAAATTCTGCCCACCTGAGGTGCTTAGGGTTCAACTTCCTGGGTGATTTGAGAGCTTCCAAATTTTTATGGTCCATCCACACTTGGAACGGCTCTGCTGTGCCTTCTAAGAGATGTCGCCACGTGCTTAGGGCATGTTTGACAGCGAAAGCTTCTTTTTCCCAAATATGCCATCTTTTCTCCGTCAGGTTAAACTTTCGGGAAATGTACGCGCATGGCCTTAATTTCCCCGTGTCATCCTCCTGCAAGAGTATGGCCCCCACTGCGCTAATAGATGCATCTGTGTGTATCACAAATGGTTTGTCAGCTTCTGGGTGCTTGAGTATGGGTTCTCTTGTGAACATTTCTTTTAGGCTATCAAACGCTGCCTGGCATTCCTGTGTCCATACGAGTTTCGTGCTCGGTGATGGGGCTTTCGCATTTGCTCCCTTGCCTTTTGTCTTTAATAGGTCAGTCAGGGGCAGTGCGATTTGCGCGAAATTCTGAATAAATTGCCTATAGAACCCCGCAAAACTGAGGAACGCTTGCAGCTGTCTGCGAGTACGGGGGGGCTGCCAGCCCAGGACCGCTTTGACTTTCTCAGGATCCATCTCGATGCCCTCATGCGAAATGCGATACCCCAAGAAGTCTAGTTGTTTCCTGTGAAATTCACATTTCTCAAGTTTTACATAAAGCTTAGCCTCGAGTAATTTCTCAAGCACCCTCTTAACTAGCTCCATGTGTTCCTCCAGATTTTCAGAAAAAATCAGTATGTCATCCAAATATACAATTACCCCTTTGTACAGAAATTCATACAATACTTCGTTTATGAACCTCATGAAGATTCCCGGTCCCCCCGCAATCCCAAACGGGAGCACCCTGTATTGGAAAGACCCCAATGGGCAATTGAATGCAGTTTTCCATTCGTCACCCTCCCTTATGCGAACACGATAGTAAGCTTCCCTAACATCTAGTTTTGTGAAAATTTTCCCCTTAGATAGCTGAGCTAACATGTCTTTCAGTAACGGGAGAGGGTAATTTCTCGTAACCGAAATTGCATTAAGACCCCTGTAGTCAGTGCAAAGTCGGAGGGACCCGTCTTTTTTCTTCCTGAACAATACCGGGGCTGCAAGGGGGGAGTTGGCTGGCTCAATGAACCCCCGTGCCAAATTTTTATCTATGAATTTGCGCAATTCTTGCAGTTCTTTTTGCGTCATGGCATACATCTTGGGCTTGGGAAACGGTGCCCCTGGGATGAGGTCAATGGTTGCGTCTGACTGCCTATGGGGGGGTTCTTGCTCACATTCCTTCTTGTCGAATATCTCTGCTACCGGGAGGTATTTCTCCGGAATTGTGCTTGTGAGTGTGCCACCCCCTTGGTCCTGCTCCCCCTCCTCAATTTCCATCCCCGTTGCCCCCAGTTCAATGCCGCTAGGTGTGCTCTCATTGTCCATCTCGTGATAAGTCCCATCCGTAAAGTCCAAATCTCCTGAGACCCAATCCACCTTGGGGTTTCTTGCCCTCAACCATTTCAGTCCTAACACAATGGGTCGTGTTGCAATGGGAGCCACTAGGAACCGCAAAGTCTCTACATGCGTCCCCAAAGTCATTTGCAGTCCTTCGGTGTAGAACTCCACTGGCCCCCCCTTCAGTTCCGACCCGTCCAATTGGCAAAATGTGATGGGCGTTTTAAGCTTAAACAGGTCCAGTCCCATCTTTTCAGCTACGTTCGGGTGCATTAAGTTTCTAGAGCAACCTGAGTCTAGCATTGCAACCCCCGCATACTTTTTCCTCCCACCCAAAGTCCTCAACTGTACCTTTAGGTGCATTGTTGGGGTGTTGCGGCTACTTCCTTTGCGCCCCTTTGTGGAGGTCTGTCCTGTGGCGCTCATCAGAACAGACCTGGCTCGTTTCCCGCCGTCTGGATTTCAAAGTCAGAGTCATCGCTGTCTTCTTCTAGGTCCGGATTCTGCCATGGGTTCACAGTTGCCGCAGCCGCTCCTTTTCCCTTGGTGAGTGTTGTTTTGAGGGTACTTCTGTCAGCTGCCTTTTTCGCCGGAGGTTTTTCCTTAACGCTTGTTTTCCCCTGAGGGCAAGCGCTTCTTCGGTGTCCCTCCTTCCCGCAGCGGAAGCACAGTCCCTCTCTTGTCCGGCGATCCTTCTCCTCTTCCCAATTCCGCTGTTTCACGTTCGAGCGGGGCTGGTTAATGAAAGTCCCCTCGTTCCTCTGCCTGGATTGTACATTTCTGATACTTTGTAACTGTAGTCTGTTACTCTCAATTTTCCCAGCTAATTGGATCCATCCCTCTAAAGTTTCAGGGTCATCTCTGTCTAAAGCCTTTTCCAGTAAGTCCTGTTTTAGGCCATATTGAAAGTGTTCTATCTTTATCGATTCCGGCCAGTCCGGCAGATAGGATAATAATCTTTTAAAGTCCATAGCATATTCAGCTACTGTCCTAGGTCCCTGCCTTAAGTTCCGGAGTCGGGCCCTGGCTGAGACTTTGGTCAGCGTATCTTCAAACCGTTTTCGGAGGGCATACATGAACTCTTGGAAGTCCCTTAGTTCCCTAGCCCTCCTGTCATGAAGTGTTACCAGCCAGTCCCCTGCCTCACCTTCCAGAAAACTGGAGACGTATCTAATTTTGCTCTCTTCCGTTCGGAAGGTGTATTCGAATTCGCTCATGAACCCTTGTACGTGAGTCAAGAAGCATGCTAAATTCTTGGGGTTGCCGTTGAATTTCGTTTTTAGTTCACCCATTCCAAATGGTGTATGTGCCCCCCCTGGGGTCATGAATTGGTTGTATGACGGGGTCCTGGGTGCTCTGTTGTAGGGGTAAAATTCCTCCTCTTCACTTTCGATGTCTCCCTCTCCTTCGGGTGGCCCCAGGTTCAGTTCCCGCCCTTTGGGTTTATCTACATTGTCCATTAATTTCTCAAAGGCATTGCCCAATGAGTCCATTTTATTCATCAACATTCCTATATTTAACTGCACATTGGCCATCTGTTCCTCCAACCTTACGATGCGCTGGGTTGGGGTGACCTTCTTCTGGTTTCCTTTTGCCCCTTCCTGCGCTAGCCCTTCACCTACAGCTATGGACCATCCCGCTAGCCTTGGTTCGGTGCTGCTTAGAGGAATGGGGGTTTTGGTTACCTCTATGTGGTTTTGCTTCTTCTGTGCTTTCTTGCCCTCTCGCTCACTGGCAACTCCCTCCATCATCTGGGCGCTAGTTGAGCTGGGTCCGGCTTCTTTGCTCACTTCTGCCGCCTCCACCGACTCCATTTTGTGGTCTCTGCTGGTCGCTGGCTGCTTGGGAGCGCTGGTCGCTGCCATCGCTTGGCCTCCACGTGGTCTCTGCCGCTGCCTCTCAGCTGCTTGGCTTCCTAACAGCTGCTGGGGCCGCCGATTTCCACCGCTGCGCTGCCGCCTCCTCTCAGCTGCTTGGGCGCCGATTACTCGCTGCTGGGACCACCGGGGGCCGCCGCTTCGCTGCTGCCGCCACTCAGCTGTTTGGGCGCCGATTTAGCTGCTGCTCTGCCGCCTCCATTCGCTGCTTGGGCTGCCGGTGTCCACCGCTGCGCTCCTGCCGCCGCTCACCTGTTCCGGATCACCGCCTCTCAGCTGATTAGCGCGAGCTGCTTGGGCCGCCGGTGTCCGCCGCTGCGCTCCTGCCGCCGCTCAGCTGTTCCGGATCACCGCCTCTCAGCTGATTAGCGCGAGCTGCTTGGGCCGCCGGTGTCCGCCGCTGCGCTCCTGCCGCCGCTCAGCTGTTCCGGATCACCGCCTCTCAGCTGATTAGCGCGAGCTGCTTGGGCCGCCGGTGTCCGCCGCTGCGCTCCTGCCGCCGCTCAGCTGTTCCGGATCACCGCCTCTCAGCTGATTAGCGCGCCGGTTTCCGCTGCTGCTGGAAAAGCCGGTTCCTCGCTCGCCTGGTCCCAGCTGCTGGGGAAAGCCATTTCCTGCTTCTTCGCTGCTGCCAGGGATCCCCGCCTCTCAGCTGTTTGCGCTGCCGGGGAAGCCGGTTCCTCGCTCGTCTCGCCTGATCTCCTTCCGAAAAAAATTTTCCCCAGGTCTCTGCCCAGTGGGTGTAGAAGCCGGTCTCGACCGTGAGCTGTTGGTTTCGCTCCCGGGAAAACCGGTTGGTTTTTTGATTCCAGTCTTTATGTAAGGCACTCCATCCGATATCTGTAATCTCCCTACTCTAGAGTAACTCACAGACGCATGAGTTCTTAGAAGTAGGATAGTTTATTACAGGATACAGAAGCTAGCATGAACAAAGACTGGAATGGCGATTCTGGGAACAAGCAGCATATTTAAACCTTTCCCTCCCCCAGGGTCCTTTGCTGCTGACACGTGTGGTCAGGTCTACCTGGTTGCTCTGGCAACCGCCTCCCAGATGTGTATTCCCGTGCGTCGGGTGGATGTCAGCTTCGCGCCACTTCCAGGCTTCTGCGGAGCTCTTTGTCTGCCTGCCCTTTTGGCAGAGATCGGATGATCTCTGACACATACAGCCCGGAAAACCCACAACAATCATCGGATTCCGGCCCTGAAAGCCTTCGACTATACATAGATATGTAAATGTTTTATTTAAATAAGGCTCCTACAGAAACCTTCAAGGCACAATATCTCCTTCTCATGCAATAGGATTTCAATCCCAATTGTATATGTACTTGGGATGGAGAAACAGCATATATTAAAGAATGTGTTGAATGGCCTGGCTGAGGAATGGCTGGCTGAGGGATTCTGGGAGTGGAAGTTTAAGACAGAAGTTTAAGACAGCTTAAAGTTGTTGAGGTTGAGAAACACTGCCTTAGATTAACAATAGATCTGTAAATTCCTTTTTTCCTGTAGCGCTGGCCCAAGACTTTTGCTACCCGAAGGGGCACAAATGGTGATACTCCTAAGGGACCAGCTTTGGAAAGTTTTAACACAGGTATTAATCCCTGCTAGGGAAAACTCAGTACCACAAAAGAGGGCTAAAATTAGCATACCAAGGATTACAAACATTTGCACATACAGCTGCAAATGTATACATAACTAGAGTAAAGAGTAATACTGTACATCACATTGGGGAGAACATGGCTAGGTGATCTATGTCCAGTTGCTAACTGTAGATGCGCAAATGCAGACCCTCTATTCTCCCTTCTCATAGTCCTTTATCTTTAAATGAGATATGGATGCAATAGTCTTTAAACAAAGGATGCTTTCAAATAGAGGAGAGTCCTAAACAAAGATACCTAATTCCTAAGTCCTTCTTGAACTTCTGCTCCTTAGGCAGGTAATTTCTCTTGATTTTATCAGAGGCCAATCCTGCCTTCGCTTCCCAGAAATCTGTCTTCCTTGGGATATTTCATTGCCATTTTTTTTACAACCAGTCACCTAAAAGGGCCTGGTTTTAGTATGTACTGTAGGTACGGCATCTGTGCCCTGTGAAGGACCACAGAGCAGGTGGTAGCCACTGCGGCCTTTGTCTGTCACCTGGTTAATACACCTCTGCCAATTCGCATGGTATCAGCAGAAAGACCATTGGGTCTGCAGGCCATGTGTCCCGTAGAAGGCAAATGAGGCTGACGAAGGGCACTCGGCTAAGCTCTTGCAGGTTTCTAATATGAATCAGCGATTCATGATCATGTGATGGTGCTCTTTTTCATAAGGTCACCCCTAGCCTTGGTCCATATTAGTCTTATGCTGATAATTCTAAAACCGCTCTGGTTAACTATGGCTCATGATGAAGAAGATGGAAATTACTCTGTTTATATTTCAGCGATGTTTATTCTGGATTCCCTTGCCTTTCTTTAAAAAAAATTTTTTTTTGCACACTTTTCCAGATTTTTTTTTATTGTCACGTGTAAAGCATTTGAAAGGCAAATAAGAATACAAGGTTGATATTATTTTAAATGTATATTGTATTTGTCTCCCCGACACTGGTTTCTCAGTGCGGTGAATGGCATAGTATGGAGCCAGCCTATTAAACGGCCTGTTTGTGCAAGGAAATTCTGAGTCCTCCTGCAATATTCTGTTGCTTACTGTGTTCTTCCAATACGCCTGGCATTCCACGGCCTAAATGATCATTTGTTCAACGAATTCATGCTTTTATTAGTCAAAATATAGAGAAAACAGAAGCCCCCCTATTTCAAGGTATTTGCTAATGCACGGTTAATTATCACATCTACCTTTCTATAATTCATTTTACAGGGAGACCTCCTGCAGGTAACATACTCACAGTTTCTGAAGCAAAATAACCTCACTGTGGATCAGGACTGTTCCACCGCTGGTCAGACGGTTAGTGCTGCTGGGCCTTCTCCCTTCGCCTTGCTAATTTGAACAAGGCTTTATTTTTATATTGGTCCTCGGCAAGACTGTAGCCGGGTTGTTCAACCTCTCCCAGGCCTAATTAGAGCGGCAATGCAAGCATTCATAATGAATCGTGTCCTGAGCTGGAAGAGGTAGCTGAAGTGCCATGGTGGCTTCCTGGCAGACAGTCCTGGGCACACTAAGGCCAGGCTTGTGGCTTGCTGTATTAAGTGACTGTTGAAATGTGTGGATTTGGCCGCGCAATTACGTGTCGAGATGACAACAAGCTGGCACGGTTCTCTGAGGGTTGCAGTAAAGGGGGCCATTTACATTTTTATTGGGGGATCAGAGTGATGTAAAATGGAAAAAATGGCCCATGTTGCAGGCCTATCTGTTTCGAGGGTTATACTGTAGATGATAAATATTAAAAAGGAGGGGCTATGCCAGTCATCTGAAATGACAGGATCTTTCCCTCCTTCTATCCTCACTCCATAATAATGGATGTGAGTGTTTCAGATGTTGTGCGTGGAAACCCTTTGCATTGTCCTTATGTTTCATTTAATGCCCATCAAGGCGGCACTTGAAAAGGATTGCACTCTGAAGGGACATAATGGAACAATGATCAGATGGCAGCTTGTGGTTTCAGGCTGGTGTGCTATTATGAGGCCAAGAGTGTCTGGAGAGGCTGTCTTGAACTGTCTCAGTCTGCTAAGAGACTTGGCCAAAAAAAAAAAAAAAATGAGCCCAGCAAACTTTTCCTTGCAAGTGATTCAGCTGGCACTCTGGATCAAATTTAGCCAATCTGATGTTGTTGTTGTTGTTCATCAAACTTCTCCCTTCTCTATGTGTTGCACAAAGAATTGATGACAATGCCAGAAATAGTTGTAAACAGGGTTGCCAACTGTTGAAATTGAATGACAGGTTACCCAGTTACTGTAGTTGATTTTTCTTTTAAATTACAGTAGGTTTTATTTTAAAGTCACAATAATCTTCTTTATAAATATTTCTAGGCATTATTGCATGGGGAAAAATAGGAAAAAAGGGGGAAGTTTTACAGCATACCCTGAGGATCTAGACCTGAGGGGCCAATGTATTTTCCCTTTTAAAAAAAAGCATGTACATAAAACAGTTCTAACTTTTTATGAGCAACTAATTCCTTCCTTTATATTTTATCTGTATCATTCTTCATAACAAGTCATAGAAGAGTTTATGCAAAGCACAAGCAGCGCTGAATGGTAGAATAAGAACCCTAAGCAAACATTAAATCCGGCAAGCAGTAAGAGATAGGACACATCAGTATTTACTGCTTAAGCTGTTCCTGCCCTGTGCTCATGCCAGCTTGACTCTAAGCCAGTTTTTTTTTAAATCCTGTCTGGATTGAGACACTTTGGCAACAGTTTGTAAAGTACTGATCCCAGACTGTAGACGACCACGTCCTCCCACTGGACAATCCCCCTGTTTCTGTGCCCTCCTATCTTTCACTTCCAATTGCTGTCTTTCCTGTAGGTGGGTCTCCTTATATATGTTTGTGTGTGTGTGTGTGTGTGTGTGTGTGTGTGTGTGTGTGTATAGAGAGAAATTGATACATACACAGTTTTAAGCATAGTACTACAGTGGTCCTGCTCCTTTCTCTGGGGCCAGTTGTAGTTGGTATTGATAGGGGAGGAGAGGTTGCGCCCAAGTCCCTGTTAGATGATGGTGGCCTTTGGGGTTTCAGGCTTGAAGTAATCCAAACAACGTGTTGTAAGGCTAACAATATCTTTATTGATAGCATAAGGCAATAATGGATGTATAGTGCATTATTGCAAAAAGGAAAAATCAAAGCATAAGCAGAGTTCCATCATCAGAATGGAAAGAAAAACATCATGGTCTGTGCAAAGACCAGGCATAGTTACAGTTCAGATACAAGTACATGTAGATAGCAGTCTACATAAAGAAAGCATAGGAAGAACATAAGTAAGAATGAATACCCATGGTTCATAGCTGAAATATACCCATGGTACACAATTCTGATTGGTTAATATGGGCTAGGCAACCAGTTCAGCTTCACAGTTGTACTTACTATAAACCGTCATGGGGTGGCGGTGTTGCACATTGGCTTTCCCTCGAGATTCAGTTCTCCTGGGAAAAATACTGATAAGGTCTTGTTTTGGCTAGATAGACAAGCACCTGTTATTTACGAGCTACTGTGTTATGGAATCGTGCTTGCAACAGAGGGACTTGTAAATTTCCACTTTCAGGCCAGGTTCATAGTGAAGAAAATGCCATGCGTTTGATTCTGCATAGCATAACTTTACCAAATAACTTTAACAGTCCCCTGCTTTATGGTGTGCCTCAGGGCTCTATCCCCTCCTTGCTCCTATTTAACATCTACATGAATCCATTGAGTGAGGTCATTTGTCAATATGGTGTGTGGTATCATCAGTACGCTGACGTTACACAGTTGTACATCTCTGCCGTGGGCTGACCAGGTGATGCTGCTGAGGAGCCTGGAGGCTATGTGGGCCTTGATGGGAGAGAACAGGCTCTGGTTCAACCCTAGCAAGACTGAGTGGTTGTGGGTTTTAAGCACCCTGGCTCTGGAGATGTTCCATCTTTAATGCTGCCTGGGGGTATGCTTCCCCATCAGAGTTGGTGCACAGTTTGGGGGTCCTCCTGGACACACGGCTCCTGCTCAAAAGAGGACCCCCAGGTCCTGTGGTTTGGTGAACCTTTGCACAGGTTTGTCATGTGCCCCAACTGTGCCCATTCCTGGACTGGCAGGCCTCACTCAAGTGACTCATGCATTAGTCACCCCCGATTTGAACTACTGTAATATGCTGTACATGGGGCTGCCTTTGAAGAGCATTTGGAAGCTGTAGCTGATCCAGAATGCAGCAGCCCAGACAGTTTTTGGTGTTTCTTCTCGTACCCACATAACACTGCTGCTCCACAAGCTGTAAAAACTCCCTGTAGGCTTCCAGGTGCTGGTTATCACCTATAAAGCCCTACACAACATAGTGCCAGGCTATTTGTGTGACTGCCTATCTCCCATTGTTTCTGTTTGGCCCACCAGCTTTAGCAAGGAGGGGTCAGGTCCCTTCAATCAGAGTGTCATCTGGTTGGACCCAGAAGTTGTGACTTCTCTGTGGCAGTGCCTGCAATGTGGAGCAGCATCCCTCTGGAAATCTGGATGACTCTGACCTTCGACAATACATTGACTCTGACCTTGTTAGCCTTTCACAAGGCACTGAAGACCTGGCTGTTCCCCCAGCTGTTTGGGCCAGGAGGTTAGGTTTGCTCTGCTGGAAATGCTGCTTTCATGAGTTGGGTTTATTGTTTTGACCTCTGGCATTGTAGCTTAGATGGTTAATGGTTGTTTTAACCTTCTACGCTTCCCAGAGTCACTGTTGTGAAATGGGTGAGATGGGTGGTCATATAAATCATTTAAATAAATAAAGCATCAAAATATACATACACAACAACAAAATCCATTCTCACTACAGGTAGTCCTCGGTTAACAGCAGTAATTGGGACCAGGAACTCTGACTCTAAGCAACATGGTTGTAAAGCGCGAAGTCATGTGACGGTGCCAACTTATGACAGTAGTTCTGGCATTTCCAGTTGTGGTCAAGTGAATCCCACATGGTCATTAAGCGCAACATCACGTGATTGTCATTTGCAACCTCCTGCCAGCTTCCCTGGCAGTGAAGATTGCAAATGGCGACCACGTGACCGTGAGATGCTGCGACGTCGTAACCGCGAGCTGGTTGCCAAACACCCGAATCACAATCACGTGACCGTGGGGACACTGCAACAGCCACAACTTCGAGGACCAGCCGTCAGTCTCGTTCAGTGCCATCATAACTTCAAACGGTCGCTGAACAAATGGTTGTTAACCGAGGACTACCTGCACTGTATTTGTTTCTAAAGGCTTTTTGACCCATCTTTAACATGATTGTTGCAATTGTACAGTGAAAGTAACTCTTGTATCCTAAGTCAAAAGTTGCTGGTTCAAAACTCAGCAGGAATTCTTTTAATTATAATTTTTCGTTCTGAGCTTCCTACTTCTCTCTTTGCAACAATAACAATAACAATAACAATAACAATAACAATAACAATAACAATAACAATAACAATAACAATAACAATAACAATAACAATAACAATAACAATAACATACAAGGTTCCAGTCACCTTAGATGGAAGAGTTTCATCTCCACCTGCCACTTAGCCCACAGAGCTCTGATTTTGCACACTACTCAGTTGACTAGCAGCAACATCGTTCACCAGCTAAGTAATACTGTGCGTGTCTAATTCCAAAGCTGCAATCCTATATATGTTTATTAAAGTAGCTTCATCTAGCCCAGTGGTGCTTATTCCTAAGTAAATATGTAGACAATAGCAGTCTGAAGATAAACCTTTGTTAAACAAATGGATCATGAAGAGTCAAATATAGAGAAAAAGACAACTGAACAGAGATATGAGGGAAATAAATGCTTTCTGCACATGTATAGCAAGTGTTTTGCTTTTAAAATGTGCCAAATTATTGTGTGAGAAGCCAATGAATCCAATTACATGACAAAACAAAGTAGCAGCTTTTCACCTCTTAAAAGCTGTACCACACTGAGTATAAAATATAGTTTTAAATGTGTTTCACATAAGTGTAAACAAGATGAATAGCTCTAGTGGTGTGCACAGAAAGAGAACAAAATTTACTGCGTGGCTGATGTACTGTCAGTTGTTACAGTTTAGGAACCGAAAAACAGATAGTCTTCAGAAAGAACTTCCTTTCTTCAGTAAGAGAGAATTGACGCCTATTCTGGGGTAGCAATTTTCTGCTGTTCGGAAAAAATGTGCCAACTATTCCCATATTCCCACAGGGGACCCTTTGATCCCTGTGAAAACGGGGAGGGTATTTGGAGGTTTCTAAAAAATGCAGTTCTTAACCATTTTTAGCAGAGGGGTATTAGATGGCTCGCCTGCCCCTTTTGGTTTAAAAGGAAAAGTTGGCTTCCTCTCCCTTGAAATAGCAGATTGCTGTCGCAGCAGCATTCTTGAGAAAGCCTTAAGAACAATGCTAAGCCATGATATAATATTGCTCTGAGGGCCATTCTTGGAAATGCTGGTTCGATCTTCCCTGGATAGATAGGCCTGCTACTGTTAGCCAAATTATTTTAAGTAGCAGTAGCCTCCAGCAGGCTTCACTTGCCATTAAGAGTCTTTTAATTAAAAAAGAGAGAAGCTGGCATGCTATAAAACACAGGGCATCATCTTTATTTACCAGAGTGCCTCAGGGGCCCACATAGGCCTCTTAAATAAAACATGGGGGTGGCCCGCCAGCCCAGTAAAGAGAAGCTGGGGAGGTCAGGGACATCCTGAGGGGCTACAGGAAGTGGCAGGGAGCACCCTCTCGTTTGCCTTCTGATCAGTGAGGGGTACTAGCTTGGGCACACCCATCCTCAAAGCCAGTGGGCAAATCTCCCCTCCTTGCTGCCATTTTGGGAGATGGTCTCCATGCTCTGCAAATTCCAACTATGTCCCCCTGCCCCAGCCCAGCAAGTCTATTTTTGGAAGTTGCAAGGTTTTATTAGTAGCGGAAGCAGTAACAGAAAGAACAAGAAGGGAAAATCCTTGGCTACTTCATGTTTAAAGGTAACATCTCCCAAAGGTCTTAGAATTTCAAACCCATTCCACCTGAGAAAGATTCTCCCATTCCCCACAAAATGTCGTCCCCCCCCCCCCGCCATTCCAGCAGAACATTCCCTTCGTCCCTTTATAGCGTTCTTCGAAACAGTTTTTCTCAGAGAGGTTTATAATGCCCTAAAATCATAAAATTAAAAAAAAAGCAGGCAATAATTAAATTCACGATAAAATGCAATAATGAAAACACACAATATAAACAACAAAGCAATAACAAAAAACAGCAGCTAAAGGTTTTCAGGCTGTGCATGCTTCAGATTAGCACACTGATGTATAAGCATTAAAATTTCCTTGCATGGCATCAGTAAGGCAATAAAGTTGATGCCAACTGCACCATACTGGAGAGAGCTTTCCAGGAGGGGCTACTACTGAGAAGGCCCTGTCCTAGATACTATTCATTGCACCCCAAAATTGGAGGGCATGATTTCCGCCCCCCCCCCATGCCTTTCATGAGATAAGATGCTTCTTTGAAATTTCCACTCTCACCTCTAAAGTTGAAGAAGCAAATTGCCTTCTTATTCAATTTTCATAATGTTTCAACAGAGCAGGGGGCGCCAACCTAACAGGTGGTAGAATGCACAAACACATTCACACATTCACATACACACACGCAATACAGCCGATTTAGCATTTACCTTCTAATTCTGAAAATAATTTAAAGTCCTCTGGTGGTCCTTGAGTCATAATTTAGGAACCTGTGGTTTAAGAAAAAGGGGGCAACTGTTATTTTGTTAAGTAACAACACAGGCTTTTATGTACTTTAATTGCATTACGTTTTGGAGGTTAATAAGTGAATTATGAGTTTTGGAATCTGACAAGAATAATTACACCCAAAGTCTCACTTGGGACATGATCTTGCTTGAAAGTCTGAGCAAACAGTAGCTTTAGACTTAGAACCACCACCACCATCATCCCCCGCCCTGCGAAGTATTCTATTTTTGTTTTTAAAAATATCCACTAAAAACCTGACTGACATCCCTTAATGGAAGGCTGAATGAATGCATGCAGAAATAAAAGAGTTATGATCCTGCCTCTAAAGCAATGCACCCAGCATTTATAAAACTATTCCATCAGAAAACAGATTATTGTTAGAGGGAAAAGTGTGCTGATCATATTCATGCCTAAGCATGTATGTAGGGGAGTGTCACATCTCATCAAACATTTGTCTGCCCTGACTCCAGTGAATGCCACTCATGGAGTAGGGAACCGCTGAATATGATATTACCCAATGATTTTTTTAAAAAATGAGAGAAGCAAACACTATACATTTGGGGGGAATGAAAGACGTGCTTGTATGCTCCATAATTTGTTGTTAAGTCTTTGAGACTCCCTAGTTTGGTTCCTCAACTCTGTCTCAGCTCTGGGCTCCTGGTTTCCTGCTCCTGACTCACTTCTGACAACTGTGCCTCAGTCTTTTCCCAGAGAATGCTTAGACGAATCAGCCTTAGAGTCACAGATAGAGGTAATTCCAGCAGATTTCAAAGTTCATAAAAATTCAATTTCCGAAGAACACATAACCACCCCAGCAGAGTATTGACTCAGAAATTGCGTGCAATAGGGACACAGGACTGGCTTCCCAGCACAAGAAAACTATCAGAAATTAAATTTGTCAAAATTCAGTGGGACAGGTAGGAGTGTAGCGTCAGAAACAGTCTAGAGGCCTCCATGAGAAACCCAGTGCCGGAGAGGCTACGTTCCATTACTCTTACTATTAACAGAATTACTATTCTGTAATAGTAAGCCAGATCTTTCAGGAATACCAGAGACCGGTACTATGCTCTGATCAGTTCTGTGGATTTGATTAACAAACTCATATGGAAGCATCCACGGTTTATCCATTGCACTGAAGGTGAAAGAAGAACTCTGTGTGTATGTAAGAGCGCTCCCTTAGAGCTCTAAGGAAATCTAACCTGAGCAAGTAGTACTGAAACAGGTTTTGTAGTTATAAGAGAAAGAGTTAATTACAGGAGAAAAATTATAGGGAAAGGCAAAGCCTAGTACCTCGTTAACTACACCCTGCCAGGAGGAGAGTCAGAGAGCTTGTGCTCTATACATGTGACTCTGGCAAGGAAGGCTGAAGGAAGGGAGATTAGCAATCTCCTAGATAAAGAGCAGGAAGAGGGACAAAGAGGGGACACTATGCCCCTAACTATTTATTCCTCCCCCCCACGCCCTGGTGGTCATTTCATGCTAAAGACTTAGTGGCACCGAATTCACCCTGCCAACGTGTTTTTCATCGAGTCTGGCTTGTCTCTGGATCCTCTATCACGGTAACCAAACCATGGAAGGACCCGTCCAAAGCTGTTAGGAGGAGGAACTAGCTGGCACTGTAGGCACACTGTGCACTGCTGCATACTATTGTGTAGAGCTAATAATGACATTCGGTAAAGATGCAGACTTGTGCTTTCCAGATACACTATGTAGAATTGCAGACTTTTAAGTCTTTGTTATATACCTTAAGTAAAAATGTATGCCCTGGTAAACAAATTAAAATTAATCTTTGAATGCCTTACAAGACGTTGCTGTCAAAAGCAGTATTTTCCTGAATCAAACTCCTAAGGGCTTCTTTATCCGTGTGCTGTGGATAAGAGAGGCTAGCAGTGGCCCGGCAGCACTCTAAAAGCAAGTGTTATTTCTAGGAAGGCAATCAAATGACATTCTTTCAAAACAATTACCATCATTAACTGGATCCCTAAAGCAAGTCCAGTTTCCCTGAAAAAGTAGACAGCTGAAAGATACTAACAGACAGATGATCAATATAATCTAATTTTCTTGTTTGATTAAGATTCCAGCATTGTTATTCTTTGTGGGCATCAGGAAGATATTCATCTAACTTTAATGGTCCTTCATAGGAGAATTTTTAAAAGAAATCGGCAAGGGTGAATATATGACAATAGGTAATGACTAATAATTATTATATAATACATCAATGGCTAAATCACTTACTTAAATACCCATCACACTATTTCCTTTTGAGGATAGCAGCATTTTGTAAAGCACAAAGAGTGAGAAATAAAACCAACCAATCGAACAAAAAGGCAGGAGATAAGAAAAGGAAATACGGCTAAATCTAATTTCCACCAACACCATTCACTATGCCTCTCTGTATCTTTCTGAACTGTTCTTCTTTCCATCATTCATTCTCTCTATATGACCTCATATACTTCAACATACTTCTGCACTAGTCACTTACTTTGCATGCAATCTACATTTATTCAGCACCCAGTTTGGTCTAGTGGTTAAGGCACCAAGCTAGAAGCCAGGAGGCTGTGAGTTCTAGTCCCGCCTTAGGCATGAAAGCTGGCTGGGTGACCTTGGGCCAGTCCCTCTCTCTCAGCCCAACTCACCTCACAGGGTTGCTGTTGTGGGGAAAATAGGAGGAGGAAGGAGTATGTTTGCCGCCTTGAGTTATTTATAAAAATAATAAAGGCGGGATAGAAAATAAATAAATAAATAAAAAATAAAAAAAATTCATTCCTGACCCTATTTCTTCATGTTTTATTATGCACACTTAAGTACCCCATTGCCATTGCATTCTAGTTACTTTGTACTCCTCCCGCAATACCCAATTCTCACTATAATATAGTGGGCAAAAGTATAACCATTTTTGTTTCTTTCCATAAACAATCGTTGCTGACAAGAGATTCCACATATTACCCATTACTTTTCTATAAGCATTTACACTTCTTAAAATTTCTCCATCCATTTCCCCATGTTTAGTAAACATTCTACTAAGGCACACAAATGCATCTCCTTTAGTTTTTTTTTCCAATTTAGGTATAATTTGAAATTGTCTATTCCATTTTCTGTGCCAAATGCAATTACCTTGGTTCTGATACATTAATTTTCAGATCCATACTCCTATCAAAAATTTGCAAATTATTCAAGTTCTGAGCCAGCAACATAGCATCATCTGCACACAAAAGTATCTATACCACTGCTTTCTGCTAAAGTGATTTGCTTAATCGGTTCCCAAAGCTAATTTATCTCCAGTGGGGAGATTTGGATAAGACCCAAAATTCTTGATTCTTATAGTACAGTAACTGAACTGAAGGAAATTTGAGAGTGTTAATATATGCCATTTCGGAAACTCCCCCCCCCCCAATTCTGGCAACGTATGAGAGTTAAACCAAGAGCCAAAGGTCCTCAGAGCAGAGATGTCAGTTATGTCAAGAACTCCGTTTCAAGGCTTTATTTACAGTCATAGACCACAATAAGAAATTAGGTACAACACATAAAACAAATAGCAGTAGGTTAGGAGGTGAATATAAAAAAGCAAAGAGGGAAGAAGGTAAAAATAGTGATAGTAACATTAGCAATAATAATAGTAAAAAGTAACAAGAGGTCTACAAAGCTTCATAAGTCTGTGTGGGAACTGTGGGCCCAAGTAATCAGACCCAGTATCTTCTAATTGTGGTTACGATGGCACAGATTTTCACAACTTTCATAGGTACTTCTCTAGACTGGCTGCTTAGTAGGAAAAGCACACTTTCTGATTGGGGCCAGCTCAAGCATTGGCTGAACACTGGGGTGATTAACACAAGGTGCCAGTTGTGATACAGGGGGCATATCCAAAGAACATGTGATGGACTCAATCTCTGTGTCTGAACATATGTAAAGGTGGTGTTGATAAGGGGTGTTGTGAAATCTCCCCTCCATCTCCTTCGAAGTTGGGGCATCCACTCCTGCCAAAATAAATGCCCTTCTGTGTGGGACTGAGACAGCATTATAGAGATATTTGGGGATAACATAAGAAGCCCTGATAAGGGTGTTATAGTGGTGAAATGATGTCCTAGCTCTATCATTCTGTAAATCTGAGTCACATGCTCTCTGTTTAACCTCGGCCATGGCTTTTTTCTAAACCCGGGATAAAGTATGTAAGGCATGGGTCCACAGTAAGCCATATCCATGAAGCATTAAAGCAAAGAGACCATGGGAAGGTATGAAAGGCAGACAGAAAAAGCTACAGGTTTAAACAACCAAAGAGATATGGGAGGGTTGAATTCTCATACCAATAAAGGGCAATCAACTTATGGTTTCTTTCTAGTTTGCAATAAATATTCTTATCAAGAACCACCATTTTGAGTGTTTCAAGTAATTTAGCCAAGTTTCAGCCTTGTTAAGGTCTGTAATATAAAGCCAAAAAGAGACAATAGAAAAGCCAAAAGACCAGAACACTGCCTCACCAGCAATCAACACCCAGATATGCAAAGAGTAACACCAGGATTAACACCAAATGAACAATCAAACAGTACACTAGACCTTAATCAAGGAACTATTAACACAGTCGATCATCCCCAAGCAGTAAACAACAGCCCAATCAAGGAACTCCTAAGGAGAGAACAACACCCCCACCAACACAAGCAGGGCAAACCACTGTATATAAACTGAGAGCAAACACCACTCCCTTTTCACACTGAGGATGTTGCCTAGTCTGGCAATGAAATGTCTGCAAGAAAACAATAAGGCTCAGAGAGCACCAAGGACTCCATAAAGCCAAGTCCTGGTACGGGCAAAGTAACACAGTATGAATTTAGCTAAAGAACTAAGTTCCTTCAATTAACTCAAATCTTTTGGAAAAAATCAGGAAAGAATCTAGCTATATTGCTCTGCCAAATCATCAACTCTTCCATCTGCAAATCATCCCCAGTATGCTTAAAAAACAATCCATGCTTCTTCCATTTCATCCTCACGATCTCTGGATCTTACACACATGTGACATGGGTCTCAACCTTGCAGTCCTTTCAGCCAATTATTGCTCAGTCTAACTATTCAAATATCAAGCTCATAAAAAGCCTACCAATCACTGGTATTCTCATTTCTTCTTTGAAGTGGTATTTCTGTGTGGCAGATATTCTGTCCAATCTGAAGATAAATAAATACCTACAGATATAGAATGGACCTGTTTGAATACAAGTTTCATCTATCACTGAAGGGGGAAGAAAATACCATTTTTGGCAATCAATGTCCTTAATTCTTTGTTTTACTATTGATTTGGCCTTCTCAAGGGTTAACTGGCCTAAATATTCAGCAGAGAGGCCAGGCTGCAAAATTCTTCTATACAGGTCAGTGCCAATGAGATTGGTAGCTGTCTGACAGCAGCAGAGGCAACAGGCCTGTAGGGTCAAACATGGTTCTGAGTCCTGAGATTAGAATCCTGGTCCAGGCCTGGGCCTTAATGCTTGGCACATTAGCTTCAAGCCTCAAGACTGCATTAGGGGTGCATTTTGGGGTACCAAACTAAATCCATGGGTACATCAAAAATTGTGTGGGTGGGTAGCAATTATCAGAGACCTTTCTCACACTTATGCATATAAATTATTGTTTCCAAAAGTGGGACTCTGGATCTTTTATAGCCCGCATACATGCCTTCCTTTTATGTACATGTACGCATATGTGGAGGGGGGCGTGGTGGCTCAGCGGGTAAGACGCCAGGCTTGTCGATTGGAAGATCGCAAGTTTAAAGGTTCGAGACCCGAGCGCCACGTGACGGAGTGAGCTCCCGCACTCGCCCCAGCACTTGCCAACCTAGCAATTCGAAAGCATGCAAATGCAAGTAGATAAATAGGTACCACTTCGGTGGGAAGGTAACAGCGTTCCGTGTGCGTCATGCCAGCCACATGACCGTGGAAGCATCTTCGGACAATGCTGGCTCTTTGGCTAACAAATGGAGATGAGCACCGGCCCCTAGAGTCGGACATGACTGCACAAATGTGCACACACAAACACATAGACCAGGGCTTTCCAAAGTTTTTCCCGCGGCGACACACCAACCGGCGTTGGTGTGTCGCCGCGGGAAAACCCGGAAGTGCCGTCCTTGCGGCAGCGCGCAAAAACCCAGAAGCGCTGCTGTCGCTTTCGGGTTTTGCGCGCTGCAGTTGGTGTGTCGCCTCGGGAAAACCCGGAAGCGCTAATGATGATCAGTGCTTCCGGGTTGTGTGGCGACACACCAGACTGTGTGTGGCGACACACTTTTGTGTCACGACACACAGTTTGGAAAGCTCTGACATAGACAGAGACTCACAATAACCTAAAAGAGCAGGACAGAATAAATCAGAATAACCTACCCTTTAGAGGGCAACCTGTCACTTGTCGATCATTCCTCCCCAGCACCCTGACTGCCACTAGATCCATCATCCTCATGTGTGCCACTGAAATTCTTGAGAAGCTGAACTATGTGAGGTCTAATTGCAGCCTTCACATCTAGTTGCTTCCTAATCAGGTGGGTATAGGACGGAGGGCACAGTGCCTGCAACAGTCCCAGAAGGCTGCTTGGGTGGATCCAAAAGAGTTCCTGTCATGTGGAAATCATAACCTTTTTTAAAAAAACTGAATGAATAATGCTACTGCTTTTACACAGTCATTACTATTATGGAGAAGTTGCTTTGTACTTTCTAAGGGTAAAATCCTTGTTGTCATTGAGTCAGTGGGTTTCTGACTTGCAGGAGTCCAGCAGTGTTGTAAACAAGGTTACATTATTTCTTGGTGAAAAAGATGGCTGTCTCCATCTTCACTTCATATTAAGGTAAGAAAAATTCCCACATGAAGGAATTATGTCCAACAGTGATTTGATCTTTGAAGAATATATTTTTCCCAGGCTCTGAAAATATCTCCTATCCGCAAAGCCAATTTTACCATTACAATAAACACTAATAGCAGGATAATTTTTAAAGTAACCATTTTAAAAAGCAGGCAGCTGTTTGTAATTTAACACTATTCATCTACAAGGCAATTATTCACTGCCTGTAGGCTTTCCTGAAGCAAAAGGTTTTTTAACCATACAGTGGAAGGGCCATTTCAAAAGCAGCAAGGTAAAGATAAAATCAGAACTTAAGATGAAGCCACTAAAATGTTTTTGCCTTAAAAAGGATAGAGCATTAAACAATTCTCAATATCACAGCATTAAACAAATCTCAACATCATCAGTATATATGATCCTTTCATGTGATGGCCAACCCTGAATTATTGAAACTGTATATCCTGTTATTCTGAGTAATATCCAGTAGACATTTGTCACAATCAACATGCTTCCTCAAAGTTAGGAACCCATCTATATCTGTGGCAAATATATTCTCACCCATATTCCTTAGATATTGATAGTGGAGGTCTGGGGAAGGCTATTCCAGTGGTGGATGAGGCAAAATCCTTCAAGGAAGGTACAGGAGATTTTGGTTAAATAAAAGGATTAAAAGGATTCTGGATTGAAAAGCAATAATGAATTCATTTAAGCTGGTCTATTATGGGCCGCTGGAGGAAGACAAGGACTGATTCCTACCAAACACAGGCTAGAGCTGCTATTAAGGCTTACCTTGTGGTGATAAGAGTGGTGAAACGTCAATATTTCTCTGCTCTTATTGCATCCGCAGAATGCCGCCCGACAGCCCTGTTTAAGATCACCCAATCCCTTCTGGGGAAGGGGGGTCTAGAAACCCACCTACAGGGCCAGGCTGAGGAGTTTGCCAGGCATCTGGAGGATAAAATCGCTCAGATTCATTCCAAGTTGGATGCCAAGTGTGTAGCAGGGTCTGAGGAGATGATTAGGGAGTGGACTTGCCCGGTTATCTGGGGACGGTTTGATTCTGTTGGGCCTGAGAAAGTTGACAGGGTTCTTGGATCTGTAAATGCCACCACTTGCCAATTAGATTCTTGTCCCTCCTGGCTGGTGAAAGCAGCTTGGGAGGTGACATGTGGGTGGGTCCAGGCAATGGTGAATTCATCCTTGGGGGAGGGAGTGTTTATGGCGGCCTTTACGGTGCCTCCTCCTCCAGAAACCGTCACTGGATCCTACCATTCTGTACAATTTTCATCCAGTCTCCCACCTTCCCTTTTTAGGGAAGGTGGTTGAGAAAGTGGTGGTGTTGCAGCTCCAGAGGGTTCTGGATGAAACGGATTATCTGGACCCTTTTCAGTTGGGTTTCAGGCCCGGATATGGGATGGAAACAGCCTTGGTCGCACTTATGGATGATCTCTGGCGAGAGCGGGATGGGTGCAGTGCATCCATCCTGACTCTTCTTGACCTCTCAGTGGCTTTCAATACCATCAACCATGGTATCCTTTTGGGTGGGCTCAGGGAGTTGGGGGTGGGTGTTGTTGTTTTGCGCTGGTTCACCTCCTTCCTCCAGGGCCGGTCCCAATCAGTGTTGATAGGGAGGGAGAGATCCGGCCCACGGCCCCTCCTTTGTGAGGGGCCACAGGGATCGGTACTCTCCCCGCTCCTTTTTAACATCTACATGAAACGGCTGGGTGAGATCATCCATCGCCACGGGATGAGGTATCATCAATATGCTGATGATACTCAACTATACATCTCCATCCTGGGTGACGTAAGTGAGGCTGTGACCACCCTCTCTCGGTGCCTGGAGGCTGTGGGGGTCTGGATGGGGAACAACAGGCTTCAGCTGAACCCTGGCAAGACGGAGCAGCTGTTGGTTAGGGGCTCCCGGGTATCCGGGAACTTACCATCTTTGGTTCTGGATGGGGCTGCACTGCCCCAGACAGACCCGGTGTGGAACCTGGGGGTTCTCCTGGACTCATGACTCCTGCTAGAAGAACAGGTGGCAGTCGTGGCCAGGGGAACCTTTGCACAACTTCGTGTTGTGCACCAGCTACGCCCTTTCCTGGATCGGGAGTCCCTCCGAACGGTCACTCATGCCCTGGTCACCTCCCGTATAGACTACTGCAATGTGCTCTACATAGGGCTACCCTTGAAGAGTATCCGGAAGCTACAGCTGGTCCAGAATGCGGCCATGCGAGCAGTCTTAGGAGCCCGAAGGAGGGCACATATATCACCATTGCTGCATTGGGTACCAGTTTGCTTCCAGGTCCAATTCAAGGTGTTGATTATCACCTTTAATGCCTACATGGCATGGGGCCAGGTTACCTGAGGAACTGCTTCACCTCTGTTACATCAACCCATCTCATCTGGTCAGGCAGAGAGGGCATGTTACGGACCCTGTCCATGAGGGATTGCCAATTGGCAGGGTCTAGGAGGAGGGCCTTCTCTGCCATGGCACCTGCCCTCTGGAATAAGTTACCCCCAGAAGTAAGACATCCCCCACTCTCCCAGCCTTCTGGAAGAGGGTGAAGACATGGTTATGCCCCCTCGCTTGGGATGGGAGGGGGGATATCCATTCATGGGGGTGGCTGGAACCGTGATGGTGCCAAGGATAAGATCCTATTGCCATCTTGAATTTTATATTTTATATTTTTCTATTTTTATACTTGTATTTGTATTTATGTGTATTTATACTTGTATTGATATTATATTGTAGTGTTTTTACTGATTGTCATGTTATTATCTGTAAGCTGCCCAGAGTCGTTGTATAATTTGACAAATAAATAAATAAATAAACAAATAAATAAATATTAAACTGATGTCTGTATGGATCAGCCCTTCCATCACCATTGCTGTTACTCTAATTTTTGGGAGTGAATAGGAAGGAGTTTGGGTTAAAAAAATCTGTTAAGGAATTGTTTACTGGTCTGATTAGTATATAGGCTTAAAATTAAGACTGAATAGTCATAATTGTCAGTGCGATATAACGCTATTCCCTGACCAGGTTGGACTAGACCCACTTTTAATCCCTGCACAGCTGTGAGGCTCATTGGGTGACTTTGAAACAGGCACACTCTTTCCAACTAACCTACATCATAGGGTTATTGTGAGAGTAAAAGAGGTGAGTGGATGCTGTTGTGAGTGCTTTTGGCTTCCTGGAAAAAAGACTACTGTATGGTACTTTATATCACACATTGCATCTGTCAGGATTTTCCTTTCGCATTTTATTCTTCAGGGGTACAAGTCAAGTGAGAAAGAGCTGTACATCTCAAGGGAACCAATGTTTCTCCATAATATTCCAGGACACTGAAATGATGCTGTGCTTCACAAATAAAGGGAGGGAGGCCCTTTTCTTCCTGCAACAAAGCCAACTGGCTGCACCTGTCACTGTTCAGAACCATTTGTCCTACTAAACGCCTGCTCCCTCACCTCCCGATTGAGTAAAGCTGCCATAAAACCCCACTTAGCTTGAAAGCCAAGCTTCTCCACACGTCTGTTAAAGGAAAACATTAAGCAGTGGCTGAGCTGAGGTATCATGAAGCATTAGCATAGGAATGTCAAACTCAAGGCACTCACAAGCCTTCAGAAGAGCCTCACGTAGAACCATGACATTATTAATGCTAGTTTCTTCTCACACCCATGCCCACACACGGCTAGAAATCACCCAACACTGTGCGAGTGGAGTTTATTTATTTACTTTAATAAACAAGCAGCAGAGTCTCTAGAATGAGGCTATGGAAAATCATGTTAAATTGCTGCTTGGGGGGACCTGTCAGTCAACATTTTCACTACAGATGTCTGTCTGCTGTTTATTATTCAGGACAAAGACATTAAAAATAAATATCTGTCTCCAGGTGAAAAATTTAAGAAACTAAGACATGACTGTATAACTGATCTAGAGAGGACCAAGCCGGGGGGTGGGGAGGGGAAAATGCAGACACTACAGTCTCATTGATGTTAACTGCCTGTGGGGAGCAGCCTTTAATTCGTATAAAGAGGAGTATTGTTTACATGTTCTTACAGCTAGCACAGGTCCTAGAATCAAATTTCCCTACCCTCCATAGGTGGTGAATGGGTAGAAAGGACAGGGGCAAACACAGCTTGCTAGCAGTCCACTCCGGGGATGGGGGATTGACAAGCCAACCCTTTTTTTAAAAAAATAGTGAAATTCCTGCAAAAAGGACTGAAGATTAGGAGAGCTCTCCTTTGCTATTAACATGTGCTCTCAGTTCAAGTAACTAAACTGGTTCTAGACGTGGTTGGTGGCCGTGCCCAGAATTTTACATTATCCAATGAAAAATATGCAGCATTGGGAGGAAGCTAAAGAAATTGCACTAGGAAGAGGCTGGGAAATGTGATTCCTTGTCTCAAAGGAGGGAGGGCTCAGAATAAAAGTTGGATTTCTTTCCTCTAGTCCAGTGTTTCTCCATCTCAGTAACTTTTAAGCTATGTGAACTTCAGCTCCCAGAATTCCCCAACCAGCTGGGGAATTCTGGGAGTTGAAGTCAATGCAGCTTGTAGTTGCTGAGGGTGAAAAACACTGGGCTAGCCTACTACTGGGCGTGGAGGCTCAGCGAGTAAGACGCTAGGCTTGTCGATCGGAAGATCGCAAGTTTGAAGGTTCGAATCCCTAGTCCTGCGTGCGGAGTGAGCTCCCGCACTAGCCCCAGCTCTTGCCAACCTAGCAATTCGAAAGCATGCAAATGTAAGTAGATGAATAGGTACCACTTCGGTGGGTAGGTAACAGCGTTCCGCGCGCATCATGCGGCCACATGACTGTGGAAGCGTCTTCGGACAACGCTGGCTCTTCGGCTAACAAACGGAGATGAGCACCGGCCCCTAGAGTCGGACATGACTGCACAAATGTGCAGGGGGAACCTTTACCTTTTTAGCCTACCCGCAGGCTGACCAGTTGTGGGATGTGTACTTAGACTATGGTTTTGGTTTCTTACTCTGAGAACTGACATATGTTTTCCAGATGGACTATAACTCTCACAGTAGCCATGAGAGTGGGACTTATGGGAACTATAAACCAAGGTATAATCCAGATGTGGGAAGGTTGCTCTGCATTGTTTTCCTGCTGAGGATTTGAGCACGGGAGTGGCCAATATTCACAGTACTCTAGAGAATCTAGGTTAGTTTCAGGGGCCAAAACTGTGGTGACTGGACCTTCCATGTGTTTTTCTAATTGATCCATGGATCCCAGGAGATGGGACTTGGGCTTGGAGTAGTCTTGGGCTACAACATCCAACCCTTAGACCTGCCTATGTGTGTAACTAAAAGGTTAGCCATGATTTATAAACCACATGCAACCTTCATGCAGCATGCTAAGTCCTAAACCATGGTTTACTAACATTAATGGCTTAGTAGATAGTATGGGCCTAGCATTCTTGCACAAGGGTCTTTCTAAAATGATCCTACAATAAGGCGGATGGTTTTGCTTGGTGAACCAAAATAACACCACACAAGTCAGAGCTGCTTTGCCACCCTCATTTTCACCCTTATGCTCTTTCTTCACAGCAACAAAGCAAAGAAGTGCCCACGGTCATTCCTCTAGCAAAGCCAGCCTCAAATGTTTAGGGCACTCTCCAGAGAACATCCAACTGATACATCTGAAACCACAGTCCCTCTGGAAGCCTGATTAAAGATTACTCCCCCCTCCAAAACTCAGATTTTAAAAATCATCATCATGATTTCTTCCTTGAACACCACACAGTTGCCTCCTTTCCCTTCTCACTCTGCGGTTGCTGTTTGCAGTACTTGAGAATCAGATTGGACAGTGAGGCTTAACCTAAGCAGACCAAGGGAGTGGTTCCCTAGCAACGGGAACCAGATGAAAGTTCTCAGAAAGCTCCTCTTCTCCCTATGCCCATTTCCTTTCGACTTACTGTAGCATCTTTGGCGCAACTGCATCTCGTTGTAGATACCTGGGCTTTAAACTGCAGTAGACCTTTCAAAAATCAATAACAGCAACAACGGCATGGAAAGTCAGGTGTTCTACATTCAAAGTGGAAAGAAAACTGTGGTAGTGGTTGGTGAGTAAGATGAGCTTCCAAATGCAGGAATGAAAAAGTCGGTGCCAGCGCAGTTCAGATTTCTCTCTCATTTCTCTCTTTCTCTCTGAAAGATTATTGTAACTTAGAGTTGGAACAAATGTTGGAGTTATGGTGTCACCATATCTCTGTTGAAAAATTTGCGGCTTTGAAGTGCGGAAGAAGCAGTCATGAGATATGATGTACATCTGACTGAGTCTGATCAGCCTTAGCAAACCAGCAGCTTTTTAAACTGGAACTTCAGCTGCATCATCTGTGAAATGGATACCCTGAACTAAAGAGCCAGGTTTGTTATGTGTCATTTTATACCATTTAAATTCACTCATGCTATAATCCTGTGCACACTTACCAAGAAATAAGCCCCAGCAATGCAGTGAGATTTACTTCCAAGTAACATGCAAATTGTAGGGGACGTGGTGGCTCAGCGGGTAAGACGCCAGGCTTGTTGATCAGAAGATCGCAAGTTTGGAGGTTCGAATCCCTAGCCCCGCGTGACGGAGTGAGCTCCAGCCAACCTAGCAATTTGAAAGCATGCAAATACAAGTAGATGAATAGGTACCACTTCGGTCGGTAGGTAACAGCGTTTCACGCGCGTCATGCTGGCCACATGACCATGGAAGTGTCTTCGGACAACGCTGTCTCTACGGCTACCAAACGGAGAACAGCATCGGCCCCTAGAGTCGGACATGACTGCACAAATGTGCAGGGGGAACCTTTACCTTTTAACATGCAAATTAATGCGTTGTCAACATATCTGGGGATGTAGACCTATTATAGCATGGAAAAGTTGGAACTATGCATGCATTGTTACAGCTCAGAATAATTTATTTTAAAATGTGGAAAGAGAAAGAGTTGTGTAGTCATGCACTTTTTATATATTTTTAGAATTTCTCATGCTTAGTCAAACACAGTTTAAATCTATTTGCCAGACCCTTATCAATTCTTATTGCATTATTATTGGATTTATATCTCATTAGTTATCTTAGGAGAAGACAGTAAGGTAATACAACAGATCTCTGGTTAATTAAATGATGTGTAGAGCCAAACTGCTCCATAGCATTAATGCAGGGGATAGTTAAGGTTTGGGGAAATAGTTTGGAAGTGTGTGTGTGTGTGTGTGTAGTGTGTGTGTATGTATGTATGTATGTGTATATGTATGTATTTTCTGTTTTTTTTCTGTTTTTTTTTTCTGGAAACAGACCACTTATATAGCATCTTCCAGCAAAATGGATATCCCCACAACTTTATCAAAAAGTGCCTGACCACTCAACCCACCACAGCAAAACCAACAGAAGCTATGAAAAGGATTACACTGCCATACATCAGAAACATCTCAGAAACTACTAATAGACTGTTACATCCACACGGCATCACTGTAGCACACAAACCAACCAAAACCCTTCAGAACATTGTAAGTAAACCAAAAGACCCAGTAGCCCAAGAAGAAAAAACAGGAGTTATCTACAACATACAGTGTAAGGACTGTAAGAGCCACTATGTAGGACAGACTGGCAGAAGACTAGCAGAACGCATCCACGAACACCAACTAGCAGTCAGAAGACATGATGAAAACTCCTTAATCTCACAACACATGGACAGACTTAACCATACTTTCAACTGGGAAACTGTGAGCATATTAGACCAGGCCAAATCCAAAAATGCTAGAGAATTCCTGGAAGCTTGGCACTCAGACAAAGCAGCCATCAACAGACACATAGAGGTTAACAACATTTACATACCATTCATAAGAGACAATAGAATAGCCAGAAGACCAGAACACCCCTGGGCCAGCAATCAACAACAAGATATGCATAGATTAACAGCAAGATTAGCAGCAGAGGAGCAATCAAACAACACAATAGACCTTAATCAAGGAACTATTAACTCAGTCAATCACCCAAACAGCACACAACAGCCCAATCAAGGAACTACCAAGGAGAGTACAAGACCCCCACCAACACAGGCAGGACAAGCCAGGGTATATAAACAGACAGCAAGTTCCACTCCCTTTTCGCACTGAAGATGTTGCCTAGCCTGGCAATGAAACGTCTGCATGAAAACAACAAGGCTCAGAGAGCACCAAAGACTCCCCAGTTCAACCCTGAGCTACAAATATTCTCTTTGATTGGGGTGTGTGTGTGTGTGTGTGTGTGTGTGTGTGTATGTATGTGTGTGTGTATATATATATATATATATATATATATACATATATATATACATACACATACATACACACACACACACACACATACATACATACATACATACTGTATATATAATTTTATTAAAGAAATTTTTAAAAGAATAAAAACAATACAATTTTTTAAATATATTTTATTGAGTTTTAAATATACATAGATAAAAGTTGGAAATGGAAAAAGAAATAGAAATACAAATCAAAGAAAGAAGAAAAAAGGTGTAGTAAAGTAAAGAAAAAAAGAAAAAGATGAAACATAGAAATTAGTCAACTTACGATTTATCCCTGGTCATAGTAATTTAAAAAATTAATCTTATATGCGAGGTCTATTTATAACATTGAAAAACATTTCTTGTCTAATATATCAATTTATATATATTTTAGTCTTCAAATCCCCATATAAGCTTTGCCCCTCCTGCATTTTGCAAATAGTCCGTTAATGGTTTCCACTCTTTAAGAAAATAATAATTTGAATTTTCTTTTAATAAACATGTCAATTTATCATTTTCTGCCATGTCCATCAATTTTAACATCCAGTCTTGTATTGTAGGTGTGGTCTGATTTTTCCAGTTTTGTGCATATACAAGTCTTGCAGCTGTAATCATGTATTGCATATTTCTTGTAAATTGTTTTCCTATTTGTTCTTCTGATATTTCCAGTAGAAGTAGTTCTGGTTTAAATGGAACTCGAATTTGTAAAATATTTTGCATCAATGAATGTATCTGAGTCCAAAATTTCTTTGCAATCTCACGTCCACCACATATGATAGAATGACCCCTCTTTTTTTTACATTTCCAACACAAGTTGGAAACATTCCCATACATTTTAGCTAATTTTTGTGGTGTCATGTACCATCTGTACATCATCTTATAGAAATTTTCCTTCAAATTATAACACAAAGTAAATTTTAATTCTTTAATCCACATATCTTCCCATTGTTGCATTTGAATATTATGACCAATATTTTTTGCCCATTTAATCATGCAGTCTTTGACTTGTTCCTCTACCATTTCACCTTTTAACAATAATTTATACATTTTAGCAATTAAATGATCATCTGTCTCATGTAGTTGTATCTCAAATTCCGATTTAGTTTGTTCAAATTCAAATTCTTTTTTATCTGATTTAAATTTTTCTACAAGTTGCATGTAAGAGAGCCATTGGAAAGTATATCCTTCTAAGGCCAGTTCTTCTTTGGATTTGGTTTTATATTGTCCTTGCTCTTTTTTTAAAAAGTCTTCGTAAGTCAGCCATTTGTCTTTAGCTCTTATTTCTGTTCTGTGAAATGCTTCTTGCGTGGAGATCCATAAAGGTCTTTTATAACATAAAGTTGTTGTTGTTGTTCAGTCGTTCAGTCGTGTCCGACTCTTCGTGACCTCATGGACCATAGCACGCCAGGCCTTCCTGTCCTCCACTGTCTCTCGGAGTTTACTCAAATTCATGTTCATTACATCGGTGATGCTATCTAACCATCTCATCCTCTGCCGTCCCCTTCTCCTTTTGCCCTCAGTCTTTCCCAGCATCAGGGTCTTTTCCAGTGAGTCCTCTCTTCTCATTAGGTGGCCAAAGTATTTGAGCTTCAGCTTCAGCATCTGTCCTTCCAATGAGCAGTCAGGGTTGATTTCCTTTAGGATTGACTGGTTTGACCTCCTTGCAGTCCAAGGGACTCTCAAGAGTCTTCTCCAGCACCACAGCTCGAAAGCATCAATTCTTCGGCGCTCAGCCTTCCTTATGGTCCAACTCTCACAGCCATACATTGCTACTGGAAAAACCATAGCTTTAACTATACGGACCTTTGTCGGCAAGGTGATGTCTCTGCTTTTTAATATGCTGTCTAGGTTTGCCATAGCTTTCCTTCCAAGGAGCAAGCGTCTTTTAATTTCATGGCTGCAGTCACCGTCTGCGGTGATCTTGGAGCCCAAGAAAATAAAATCTGTCACTGCTTCCATTTCTTCCCCTTCTATTTGCCAGGAAGTGATGGGACCAGATGCCATGATCTGGGTTTTTTTAATGTTGAGTTTCAAGCCAGCTTTTGCACTCTCCTCTTTCACCCTCATCAAGAGGCTCTTTAGTTCCTCTTCACTTTCTGCCATTAGGGTGGTATCGTCTGCATATCTGAGGTTGTTGATATTTTTCCCGGCAATCTTAACTCCGGCTTGTGATTCATCCAGCCCGGCATTTCTCATGATGTACTCTGCATATAAGTTAAATAAGCAGGGTGATAATATACAGCCTTGTCGTACTCCTTTCCCAATTTTGAACCAGTCGGTTGTTCCATGTCCGGTTCTAACTGTTGCTTCTTGACCCACATACAGGTTTCTCAGGAGACAGGTAAGGTGGTCTGGTACTCCCATCTCTTTAAGAATTTGCCACAGTTTGTTGTGATCCACACAATCAAAGGCTTTAGCGTAGTCAATGAAGCAGAAGTAGATGTTTTTCTGGAACTCTCTTGCTTTTTCCATGATCCAGCGAATGTTGGCAATCTGATCTCTAGTTCCTCTGCCTCTTCGAAACCCAGCTTGCACTTCTGGTAGTTCTCGGTTCACATGCTGCTGAAGCCTAGCTTGTAGGATTTTGAGCATAACCTTGCTGGCATGTGAAATGAGCGCAATTGTACGGTAGTTTGAACATTCTTTGGCATTGCCTTTCTTTGGAATTGGAACGTAAACTGACCTTTTCCAATCCTGTGGCCACTGTTGAGTTTTCCAAATTTGTTGGCAACATAAAGTTAATTTATATTTATTCCAAATTCTTAACAAAGATCTTCTAATATAATGTGGACTTTTTAAAGTCCACATTAACTTTTACTTTGTCATACCACATATATCCATGCCATCCATATCTTAATTCATGACCCTCCAAGTTCAATAATTTTTCATTTTTTCAGAACTATCCATTCTTTAATCCATACCAAGCAACAAGCAGCATAATATAATTTCAGATCCGGTAAACCTAGTCCACCCCTTTCTTTTGAATCTTGTAAAACTTTATATTTTATTCTTGGTTTTTTCCCTTGCCAAATAAACTTAGAAATATCTCGCTGCCATTGTTTGAAAGGTTCTTCTGATGCCAATATGGGTATTGTTTGAAAAAGGTATAAAATTTGTGGCAAAATATTCATTCTAATTGTTGAAATTCTACCTAATAATGATAGTTGCAGTTTTTCCCATTGATCCAAGTCTTTTTTAATATCTATCCAAAGTGGAATATAATTATTCTTAAACAACTTAACATTTTTAGATGTTAAATATACTCCCAGATATTTTACTTTTTCTTCCATTGAATATCCCGTTATTTCTTTCAATGTCTCTTGTTGATGATGGTCCATATTTTTAGTCAAGACTTTGGTTTTCTGTAGATTCACTTTAAACCCTGCTAACGACCCAAAGTCTTTCAATTTCTGTATCAATAATTCAATTCCATCTAGTGGATTCTCCAAAGTAATGACTGAGTCATCAGCAAAGGCTCTTAGTTTATAAACTTCTTTTTTAACTCTAATACCATGAATACCATCATCTTGTCTAATGTCTCTAGGTAACACTTCTAGTACCAATATAAACAAAAGTGGAGATAGTGGACAACCTTGTCTTGTACCTTTTTGAATTTCACATGGTTTACTAAATTCTCCATTAACAATTATTTTTGCAAATTGGGGAGTATATATTGATTTAATCCACTTAGTAAAATTTCCTTCAAAATTCATATTTTCCAATACTTTGAACATAAAAGGCCAGTTTAAATTGTCAAAAAAATTGTCAAAAAAAAAAATTGTCAAAAAAATTGTCAAAAAAAAAATTGTCAAAAGCTTTTTCAGCATCTATAAATATCAAGGCCGCTTGTTTTTCATAATGTTGTTCCAAGTATTCCAGTACATCTAATATATTTCGGACATTGTCTCGAATTTGTCTCTTAGGTAAAAATCCAGCTTGATCTTGATGGATAAAGTTCTTAAGAATATTTTTCATTCTTTCTGCCAATATGGTTGTAAATATCTTATAGTCATTATTCAATAAAGATATTGGTCTGTAATTTTTAGTTAGTGTCAAATCTTGTTGTTCTTTAGGGATCAATGTTATATGCGCTTCTTTCCAAGTCTCTGGCATGGTTCCCGTTTCCAAAATCGAATTCATAGTCTTCTGCAAAGGTAAACATAGTTCATACTCGAAGCATTTGTAATAGGCTGCTGACAGGCCATCCGGTCCAGGTGCTTTTCAACTACTAATTTTCTTAAAGGCCTTTACCATTTCCTCTATTGTTATCGGGTTGTTTAGTATTAGTCTTTGTTGATCATTAAGAACAGTTAGCTTTTGTTTACTCAGATATTTGTCAATATCAACTAAATTGACATCTTGTTTTTTATATAATTTTGAGTAATAATCGTGAAAGTCTTCCTGTATATCTATATTATTCACCAAAACTTTCCCTTCATGTTGTATATTAACAATTAAATTCTTTTGTCTTTGTTTCCTCAATTTGTAGGCTAACCATCTACCTGGTTTATTTGCACGTTCAAAGTATTTTTGTTTTGTAAATTTCATTTGGGTTTCTATTTCTTGTGTCAATATCTTTGATATTTGTTTTTGTAGAAAGTTAATTTGAGTAAGTAAGGTATCATCCATTGGCTTATCTCTTAAACATAACTCTTTGCTTTTAATTTCATCTAAAATCAATTGAATTCTCTCTTGTTTCTTTCTCCTCATTTGAGCATTATATTGAATAAAATAACCCCTCATATATGCTTTGCTGGCATCCCATACAATTTGAATATTTGTGCCTTTGTTTAAATTCAATTGAAAATATTCTCTTAACTTTTTTTTACGTACATCAACTATATCATTTTTCCGAAGAATTGACTCATTCAGTCTCCATCTAAATACATTCCGTTTTCCTTTAAAAGTCAACATTACAGGATTGTGATCTGAGAGAGTCTTAGGTAATATTTCAACTTTACCAATGTCCATCATTAAACTTTTAGAAATCAAAATCATATCTATTCTGGAGAAGGATTTAAATCTCTCTGAGTAGTATGTATATTCTCTTGAAGTCCCGTTCATCAATCTCCAAATATCTTGTAAATCCAACATTTCTTTCAAATCAAAGAATGTTTGTCGTAATTTTCCCTGTGTACATTTCACTTCTTTTTGTGAGTGTCTATCCATCATTGGGTGAATAACCCCATTCCAATCACCCATAAAACACCAGTTTTCATAGGGTAAATCCAAAAGTTTGTCCATTAAGTTTTTATAGAATACTCCTTTGTCCATATTTGGTGCATAAAGTCCAACAATTAATGTTTTAGTTCCTTGTATATTAATTTCAACTGCAATGTATCTTCCTTCATCATCAACTACTATCTTTTTTGGGTTTAACTTTGGTTGTATATACAAAACTACTCCCTTAGTTTTTTTAAGTCCAGCCGAAATAAATTCTTCTCCAAGTTGTTTACAAATCAAATACTTAGTATCTTTTTTACAGATGTGAGTCTCTTGTAAGCAAGTTATATCCAATCTCAGTTTTTTCAAAGAATGAAAAAATTTTCGCCTCTTCTGTGGAGAATTGGCACCATTAATGTTCCATGTCAAATATTTGTAATCCATAAGTATTTTGATGTTTAAAAGCCTTTTTTCCAGTCCAGTCCTGCAGCTCCCAACACAGATAAGTCTTCACTCGTCTCTTTGTCTTTTGGTATCTCCACTTTTTCTTCCAAGTCTCCAGATGCATCTTTCATATCTGTCTTATATTTCTCTAAAAATGCTTTTGCTTTTAATTTGGAAGTTATCCTGAACCTTTGCCCTTTGAACATAAAAGATACACCTTCTAATCTCTCCCATCTAAATGAAATATTATTTCGCTTTAACTTTTCTGTAAAGAAGGAATAGTCTTTTCTTTTTCTTAATATCCTCAAAGGTATTTCTTTTAGTACAATTATTTCTTTTCCTTCTATATTTAATCCAGTATTATAATGCTTCTTCAGAATTTGCTCTTTTATAACTTTTCTCACAAAATATATCAATATGTCTCTAGGTACTTTCTTTTCTCTAGCATAACGTGAATTAACTCTAAAATTTTTATCTATTTCCAAATCTAAATCTTGTTCTTTTATCTCCAAACATTTAGCTAATATAGAAACAATCCTTTCTCTTACATTTTCATTTGATTGTTCTGGAACTGCTCTCAATCTCAAGATATATTCTTTCTCTCTCATTTCTGCTAGTGCAGTAATATCTAAATTATATTCAAGTTCCTTAGTAACATCTTCTGATTTAGTCTCTAATTTTTGCATCTGACCTTGGATATCTTTAAGTTCCCCTGACAAAGTGTTCACAACTTCCTTTACTGTCTGTACTTCTTTTTTAAATTCTTGTTTGATCTCCTGAGTTATTTCATTCTTCATTTCTTCCATCTTCTTATCTATTTTTTTATCTAAGGATGCAATTTGTTCTTCCATTTGTTTGTTTTGTACCATTGAATCTTCCATTTTCTTGTTTAGTGATGCCATTGCTTCTAGGAGTTTTTTCATTTCTGATGGGGGGGGGGCTCCGTTGATGCTCCAGGTGTTGAAGAATCTGTAAATGTCCTTCCAGTTTCTTTTTCTTTTTCTTTCTCTCTCCTCCTCATTGCCATAGCTGCCATAATGTAAATAATTTCCCTGTAAGAGAAAAAAAAGAGAGAGGAGAGGGGGAAGACAAAAAACAAAGAAAGGGGCTAATATATTTTTTTAAAAAAAAGAGGGAACAAAAACTACAAAAAATAAAAATAGTCCTTTAAATGTAGTTGTCAAAATAGCTAAAATATAGTCCATTAAAATTATGTATCCATATAAATGTAAGAGTAAAAGACAAAAAGGAACAGAGAGGCTTTTTTTCTATTGTAGACAAAATAATAACAAAAAGGATAAACAATCCCAAGGTTTCTCACGCCAGCTTGTATCCACTCAGTCCAGCCATGAATAAGTAAAATATTATCTATAAAAAAATAGAAAGAACAACTACCATGGAAACAGACATTCAGCAATCAAATTTCTGTACAAAGGGGATCCAGAAAAATCATAAAAATTCTATAAAGCAATTTATATAATCCAAAAAATATTCAAACACTTAAAAAAAGGGGGAAAATTCTTTCATAAAAAAAATCACAAGCAGATAAAAGAAAGGATGTTAAATCATTAGTTCATTAATCCATAAGAAATTAAAATCCAGGCAAGATAGTCCCAAAAGAGAAATACTTCCTATTGCAATAAGAGTAAAAACAAACCAAAATAAGAATAAAAAAGAAAGTCACTCAATCCATTTCTGGCAAAGTCAATTAGCTTTCCAGTCCCACCATTTAAACAATCCTTTGGCAAGAAAGAAGTAAAACATCAGCATTTATAAATCAAGTCCAGAGATAAATCTTAGATGTTAATAGGCAAGTAATATTTAAAAATAAAAATATGTGTCTAAAAGGTTGGGTGATGTGCTACTTACCTTATTCAGATTTGCGGTTTCTGCAGAGCTTCAGTTGACAGTTCCAGCCGCCTTTCACCGCTTCAATTTCCCTTCCCCTGTGGTGGAAATACGGGGGTCAGAAGAGAGCAGCGAATCCGGCGACCCTGCTGTGGGCAATCTTCTGTTCACCCTCTCTTCGAGGGCGATTTTTCAGTGATTTTTTTTTCTTTTAAATCGCCGCAAATGGAGAAACCGCGGAGTTTTCGGCTCAGCGCACCGGTCACCTCAACACCTGGAAGTCGAAGCCACAATACAAATTTTGAAAGAGAAAAGTAACAAAAGTAAAGAAAAGTAATAAGTAAGTGAAAAAAAGTGTAAAGAATAAATAGAAAAGAGAAAGGAAAGAAAGGAAAAGTTATAAAGAAGCGGCTTCCGGTCTTCTTAACAGCAGTTACAAGTACATTTATATTTTACCCTCTCTCTCTAAGGTTACAACATAATTTCCTTCTTTCCATAGTCTACCCTTTCTAATCATCAAACCCATAAATCACAAGTTCATTTTTGTTCTTTTTTCAGCAAAAAGTCCATAAAGCAGAGCTTTCCAAACTGTGTGTCGTGACACAAAAGTGTGTCGCCACACACAGTCTGGTGTGTTGCCACACAACCTGGAAGCGCTGATCATCATCAGCACTTCCGGGTTTTCCCGTGGCGACACACCAACGGCGGCACGCAAAAATCCGAAAGCGGCAGCAGCGCTTCTGGGTTTTTGCGCACTGCCGCACTTCTGGGTTTTCCCATGGCGACACTCCAATGGCGGGAAAACTTTGGAAAGCCCTGCCATAAAGGGTTTCCATTCACTAATAAATCAAACAAGTCAATGTTGCCATCTCTACTAATTCTGTCATCTTCACCAGCCATTCCTCCATTATGGGTATTTCAGAGTCTTTCCTTTTTTGTGCATATAATAATCTTGCAGCAGTTATCATATGTAAAAACAATCTTCCATAACTCTTTTCTAATTGTCTATCCATTAGTTCCAACAAGAAGAGTACTGATTTCAATTGAATATTAATCTTTAAATTAGAATTTTAAAAAAATTCTTTGCATCACTGTATGTATTTGAACCCAAAATTTTCTGGCTTTTTTGCAAGTCCACCAGGCATGATAAAAAGACCCTTCATGTTTTCCACCTTTCCAACATAAATTTGAAATAACTTTATACATTCTAGATCACTTTTCTGGAGTCATGTACCAACGGTACATAATTTTTAAAAAGTTCTCTTTTAAATTTGTTTATGAAGGTTCTCAGTCATCCAGGTGGAATTGTCTGTAGCTTGAATCATGTCAACTGGATTTCTATTTCATATATATATATATATATATATATATATATATATATATATATATAAAATATAAATATAATAAATATAAATATATATAGAAATAGAAATAGAAATTATATATATATAATCCAGTTGACATGATTCAAGCTACAATCTCTTTAAAATTACAACATAATGTAAATTTCAGTCCTGTGTTAACTGTGCATACAAAAACCATTGAAAACTAAATCCCGCTGCAGTCAATTGATTTCCTGATTTCATCTTATATTCTCCATGCTCTTGTTGTAAAAAACTCTCAATAGGTTAACCATCTTTGCCTGCTGTTTCTTTTCTATAAAATGCTTCCTGTGCTGAGACCCATACAGGCATTTTCGGGCACAATCAGAGTTTACATCTATTCCATATTCTCAATATGATACTTCTAATATAGTTATTTTTAAAAGCTACATTAACCTTAACTTTATCGTACCATAGAAAGCCATGCCATCCAAACCTCAGGTGGGGCCCTTCTAATTCTTAAATTATCTTATTTCTCAGCAGCACCCATTCTTTCATCCAAACCAACCGGCAGGCTGCAAAATACAATTTCAAATCAGGCAGTCCCAATCCTCCTTGTTCTTTTGCATCTTGGAGGATTTTATATTTAACCCTTGGCTTTTTCCCTTGCCATGCAAACCTAGATATATCTTTCTGCCATTGGAAAATACCTTAGTTTGGAATTGTAATGACCCCTTTGTCGAACAGTTTTGTTAGTGTGTGTGCAAAACGCTTGGGCTGGAGTGGGGAAGGTACCTGTCAGAAACAAATGTTATTCAGAGTCAATGTTTTTATTATTTTATTAGAGGTTCAGCCCTGAGTAGAAATAATATGCAAGAGTTGGTAGTGTATAAGTATCTAACCCAAGAAGAAGTCATTTGCAGATTCAACAAGTTAGCTGTATAATCTTTTAGATGCTTTGGTTCTTTAACAGAGGCCTCCCTGTTTGTCCTCTTGTCTTTGGTTAATTTGTCTTTGGTTAATTTGTCTTTGGTTAATTTGTCTTTGGTTAATTTGTCTTTGGTTAATTTCAACTATTCCTTTTCATTTCTTTGAACTAAAGACAAATAACTCTTAAGAGTTGAGAATACAGTAGTTTTAGAGAGACTCTGGTTTTTTTGTCCCTTCAAGACAGGGTTGGGTTTTTTTGGCAGGGGGGGGCGTGCTCCTGGTGCCTGCCTGGACAATTCCCTGCAGTTTCACCCAGCTGGCTTTGCACCTAAGGCAGGACTAGAACTCACAGTCTCCCAGTTTCCAGCTTGGTGCCTTAACCACTACACCAAACTGGCTCTCTAGAGAGACTCTACTCCATTGGATATACTCATATTTTATTCCATTGGTTGTTGTAAAGGATCTATATAATGAAGCTGGGGGAAAAAACAGCAACTTTCTTTTTTTTTATTATTAAGTTTTATTAGGTTTTTAGGTATACAAAGCTAAAAGATAAAGATGAAACGGAAAAAAAAATACAAATTAAAAGAAAAGAAAAAGAAAAGTGCAGTAAAGAAAAAGAAAAAAAGAAAAAAGAAAAAAGAAAAAGACATACACAGAAATTAGATGACCTCCGATCCGTCTATGGTCATAAGAATAAAATAGATAGTTTGTTTTAACATGCTGGCTATTCATATAACATTCATATATTTTTCCTTGTCTATTATGTACTATTTATCTATAATCTAATCAACAAAAACTCCATATTTAGCTTTACTCCTCCTGCTTTTTGCAAATAGTCCATCAAAGATTTCCACTCATTAAAGAATAATAATTAAAATTTTCTTTTAGTAGGCAAATCAATTTGTCATTTTCTGCCACTAGCAGTTTCAACATCCATTCCTGTATTGTTAGTACACTTTAATTTTCCCAAAACTATACATATATAGATATACCCAACTATACTATTATACTATGCATATAGAAATAAAAAGAAAAGGATTTTTCTATTTATACAACCCAGATTCCAAACAAAAAGAAAGAAAGAAAATTCTGATTTAATTCTTTTAAGTTATACCCAACCCTACTATTTTTGATCTCTCGCTATAATATTTCTTCAGATTTTGTTCTTTTATAACTTTGCTCACAAAATATCTTGACAGTTTCTTATCTCTAACGTAACGTGATTCAACTCTAAAAATTTTATCTATCTCAGAGTCCATGTCTTCTTCTTCTGTCTCTAAATGTTGAACTAAAGTATCAACTATATATTTTCTCATATTCTCATCTAATTTTTCCAGAGCTCCTATCAAACTCAAAATACATTCTTCTTCTCTCATTTCTGGTAATACAATAGCATCTAAATTATATTCCATAGTAATAGAATCTGATTTAATCTCCAATTTCTTAACCTGGCCTTGTGTCTCTTTAAGATCCCCTGGAAGAATATTTGCAATTTCTTTGACAGTCTGTATTTCATTTCTAAATTCTTTTTCTGAGTCTTCCTTCATCACTTCCATTTTCACTTCTATTTGTTGATCTAAAATATTGTCCATCTTTTTATCTATTTTTATATCAAAAGAAGTAATTAAGTCATCCATCCAGGTAACATTTAAAATATCCATCTTTTCCTCCAAGGCAGTAGTAAAATCATCTATTTTTGGAATCAGTGCTGTAATCGCATCCAATATTTTTCCCATATCTGATGTTGGTACTTCTGAAGGTGCAGCCATGGACTCCATTTCCTTATATCTATCCCTCTTCACTCTTGCAACCGTAGTAACCAGGTTGTATATATTATTCCTGTAAAGAGAAAAGAAAAATAACAAAAGACAAAGGAGAACCACTATAAACAATAAAAAAAGGGAAAAGGAGGGATAAAAAATTATTAAGGATTCAAAAGAAAAAAGGAGGGAAGAGAAAAAAAAAATCCAAATACAATAAAAAATTAAAAAATAAAATTAATACTGCTTTTTCTTAATAGATATTGCATAAAAAAAGGGCAAAATGTACTTTGGTAAAATCAACAATTCTCACATAAAAAAAAATAAAAGATAAAAGTACAACGGGTAAGTCCTTTAGCTGTAGTCAAAATATCCTTGAAAATGTAATAACAATCCAGTTCTCAGGCAAGCTTATAATCACAAGTCCCAAAGAGGAGAGAGAGAGAGGAAAAAAGAAGAGAAGGGGGGGGGGAATAGGAAAAAGCCCCAACTCCAAATGTCTTCACTCTCCAAGACGAAAAGCAACAAGGAAGTCCACTAAAATCCCAAATAATAAGAAAATTCCCAAAACTGTTTAAAACAAAAATATTCCAAAAATACCCATTATAATCCAAATAATTTCCAAGCACATTACAGAGAAAAGAAGGGAAAAAAAAACCATTTCAAGATGAAAAGCAGAAAGGCAATGAAATAAGACAAAAGGCAGACATTAACCCATTTGAATTCAAAATCCAGAGAGGAAAATAGATTAGCCCCACTTCAGTAAATAAGCCATTCGTTAATAGTCAATGTCACTCCATTTAACTTCCAAGTAAAGTCATTGTTCTTTAAGCTCCCACCGTTTCTCAAGTCGTCTTTAGCAAGAAAGTTACACAATCACCAGCAGCATCGGTCATGTCCATAGAGGGATCTTAGCAGATAATATGTAAAGTTAAAATAAACACAAATATAAAACAGTGACTAAAAGTGCTGAATTTAGGTGCTACTCATCTGAAAAGATTTCGCTGTTTTCTGTAGAGCAATAACGATGGTCCTTCCAGTCGCTTTCGTCGCTTCAATTTCCTTTTTCCCGTGGTGGAAAAACGGGAATTGGGAAAGAGCGACGATCCCAGCGACCCTTGTGGTTTATCTTCTGATCCCCTTCTCTTCAAAGGGGAGGTTTCAGCAGTTTTATTTCTTTAAAAACCGCTGCAAACAGGCAAACAGCTGAGCCGAGCCAGGAGCGCTCGGTTCAACGCACCGGCGTCTTCAGCACCCGGAAGCAAAACAGCAACTTTCTGAATGAATGTGGTTTAGCAGGAAAAAAATATTCAATCAGTGACATGAATGGATGGGTGAGAATTAGACAAAAGAATACAGAAAAAGTGATTAGGCCATTTAAAGAGCCTAAAATGAATGAGGATTAACAACTGTTTGGTGGTTATCTGTCTATATGTTCTGAATACATGATTTAAGTCTTTTCATATATAAACATGGAAAGTGATTGAACATAAATCTAGACGTATTTGATTGTTTAAGGTGAAAGATTGTATGAAAGATACTGTATAAGAGTAATGTGAAATCCTGAATGTGGGACAGATCATTTTTGTAGTATTGGCAAAGGATCTTGGCACAAATGTCATGGAAGCAAAGGAAAAGTGAAAAAAAGAGTGAAAGTAGAATGGTTGCAGAAAGAGAAAGTACATATGAGAGCAATGAACTAAGATTACTCACTAGCTGGATCGTCACCTTGTTGTGGTGAGTGTGTTCCCAACGAACCCTGTGAGTGAAGCCATCGGGAGTCATGTACTCCCGGTAGGTCACCCATGGCGGTAAGGTCCAGGGGGAGGAACCAGACAAAGAACGATCCAAGAAAGTCCTCAACGGTAGAACAGGTGGAAGATAACAAGGTGTATTGTTACAACGGCTGTGAAGGTGGATGAAGGCTGCAGCAGATAAAAGGTCACCAATCGTCATGGTATCCATGCCATTGGATTAGAGCCTTTTTTCTGTGAAGGTTGTGTGCTGATCGTTGTGCACCAATCTCCACACATAAAACAAATTCACGCACAGGCGTCTTCCAACCACACACAAAACAAACTCACGCACAGGCATCTTCCAACTACACTAAACCCAAACCAACTAAAAGTCCCATGGCGATTGACGAATGGCAACGGGGGCAGGACTGTGAAATTCGGAAGCCCATAGTCATGGACCAGCACATGGGCGGTGGATATGGATTCAGTTGTCCTGATTCAAGGTCCGAGGCAGTTGCATAGTTCGGCAGCTGTATCCACAACTGAGCAGCCCTATTTAGGATCCACTCTGCTCACCCTACATGGGGAGGGGGCTAGAAAAGGTGCTCTAAACATAGTCTGCCTCATTTTCTCCCTGACTGGATTACCACGTTCAGTGGGGTCACCATATAGCGGACCATGTGAAGCTCTTGTCAGAAGTTCCCACTGGCATTAACGAACGACTCTCAATTCTCCGAATAAAACTCACCAAAAACCAACAGGCAAATATTCTAAGTGCTTACGCACCAACACTAGATGCAGATGAGGATATCAAGGAAAAATTTTATACCCAGCTGGACACCATCTTATCAGAGATACCAAGGGAGGATAAAATTATCCTCTTGGGCGATTTCAACACAAAAGTTGGGCGTGACTTTGATTTGTGGCAGGGGATCATTGGGAAAGAAGGAGTTGACAATAGCAACATGAATGGAATCTTACTTCTGACTAAATGTGCAGAGCATAACCTTGTCATTACTAACACACTCTTTCACCAGAAAAATAAATTTAAAACATCATGGAAGCACCCACGGTCGAAGCACTGGCATCTTTTAGATTATGTAATTGTCCATGCTAGAGATCACTGTGATGTACTTCTCATCAGAGCCATGACTAGCGCTGATGACTGCTGGACAAACCATCGATTAATTTGATCCACAATGGCCATAAAGATTGTCCCTCATCGTAGGCTCCAAGGAATAAAACCAAGGTGTAAAATGAATACGCTGGCCCTTCAAGATTCTACTAAATGAGCTTGCTTTCAATCAACTCTCAAGGAACATCTGCCTATGGAACTTCCTGAAAATGTTGAGGAACACTGGATTAAATTGAAGACTTCTATTATCTCAGCCTGTGAACAAACTATCAGATACCAAACTAAGAGACATCAGGACTGGTTTGACGAGAACGATAGTGAGATTGAACATATTATTGACAAGAAAAGGAAAGCCTTCCAGATATGGCAAAAAGATATTAACTGTGCCATTAAGAAAAAAATCTACGCCAGTGCAAAGGCAGAAGTCCAAAGAAGAACTAGAGAACATAAGAACATATGGTGGATAAAAAAAGGCCAAGAAATCCAACATTTTGCAGATGCTCATGATGCATGGGGCTTTTTTAATGCCATAAAGGCCATCTACGGACCAACAAACTATGGTACAAATCCCTTACGCTCAATAGATGGTGTCAAACTTCTAAAGGACAAAGAGTCTATTGCACTGCGCTGGAAATAGCATTACTACAATCTCCTTAATCATCACTCTACTGTGGCTGATGAAGTCTTCTTGCAAATCCCGCAAGAACAAATAAGAGATGAGCTTGCAGTACCCCCTAGTTTGGAGGAAGTCAGTAAATTTGTAATGTAAATTCGGATGCCCTGACAAATTTGTGAACATCTTGCGGCTACTCCATGATGACATGATGGCAACAATCCTGAATAATAATGGCTCTCAAAGTGATCCATTTAATGTGGGATCTGGCATTAAACAGGGATGTGTTATTGCTCCATCCTTGTTCACTATCTTCATTGCTATGATTCTACACCTTGTTGAAGGGAAACTTCCTACTGGTGTAGAAATTATATATCGAACAGATGGAAAGCTTTTTAATGTTAGTAGGCTGAAAGCAAAAAATAAGGTAATTACAACTTCTGTTATAGAACTTCAATATGCTGATGATAACGTAGTCTGTGCACACTCAGAGGAAGATCTTCAAACTATCCTAAACATCTTTGCAGAAGCATATGAAAAGCTCAGCCTCTTGCTTAACATTAAAAAAACCAAAGTGCTTTACCAGCAAGTCCGAACCAATCCCTCTGCAGCATCATCAATCCAGCTTAAAGGTGTGTTACTAGAAAATGTTGACCACTTTTTTTATCTTGGCAGCCATCTATCTACAAAAGCCGACATCGACGCTGAAATTCAGCATCGCCTGAACTCTGCGAGTGTAGCTTTCTCCCAAATGAAGCGTAGAGTGTTTGAGGATCGGGACATTCGCAGGGAGACCAAAATGCTTGTTTACAAAGCCATTGTACTATCGACCCTATTGTACTCCTGTGAAACGTGGACCCTCTAAAAACGCCACCTCCAACTTCTTGAAAGATTCCATCAATGCTGCCTCTGAAAAATTCTGCAAATTACTTGGGAAGATAGGCGGACTAATGTTAGCATATTGGAAGAAGTGAAGACCACCACCATTGAAACAATGATCATCCAACATCAACTTCGCTGGACCAGCCATGTTGTTCGAATGCCTGACCATCGTCTTCCAAAGCAGCTACTTTACTCCCAACTTAAGAATGGAAAATGGAATATTGGTGGACAGCAAAAGAGATTCAAAGATACTCTCAAAGCTAATTTATAAAAATTTAATATCAGCATTGAGAACTGGGAAACCCTAACTTATGAGCGTTTCAATTGGAGGTCAGCCTTTATTAATGGCGCTATGGACTTTGAAGAAGCACGAGTACAGGGCGAAAGGGAGAAACGAGCTAAGAGGAGGGCACATCAAGCAAACCCTCATCGTGACCGTCTTCCACCTGGAAACCTATGCCCTCATTGTGGGAGGTTGTGTGGTTCCAGAATTGGCCTTTATAGCCACTTACAGATCCACTGTTAAGATTTTACCACTGGAAGACAATCATACTAGGCTATGAGTGATCACCAAGAAGAAGAAGAATTAAGATTAAAAGAAGCAGAGTAACTTCAATGGCAATAAAAAGTTGTTTTAGAAGTGAATGAAAAGAGCTAAATGAGGAGATTCCAGCAGATTGAATTGAAATAAAAAATAAAAGTGATAAAATTATTTGGGAGAATGGTGGAAGTAGTGTTTTAGGGGTTTGTATGGGAATGATAGTGATATGTTAAGGAATTAAACTGAAATAAATGCTATAAATACTACAATAATATTGCAAAAATTTAAGGCCATTAGTATAGTTGGTGCAACTGGAGAAACGTTAAAATATGGATATGGTTTGCTTATGGAGAGCATATGTCACCTGTTTAATGTGTATAAATGAACGCTACATCTGTACATGATGATTAAATGTTATTTGAAGTACTGTCTGCCCATGCATTAATTTATGTTAATTCTCATTATATTGTGCATCTTTGATTCATAATGAGAAGTACATTAGCTTTATATTATCTGCCTCGGTTACCATGTAGTGTGTTATTCCCCCCTTCTGTTTACAACTTGTTGACTATCTTTACATCTGCAGGGTAGAGGGTAAGACTAACGGAAGGAATGTTAATAGATGTAGATTGCTTATGGAGTAGCTCTAAGACTTATTTAAACCTGTGTGTGAAGGTGTCATCTGTGCCTGGCAATTGCAAGAATGTCATGATTGTTTTCCTACGCAAAGAGAAAGGTATAAGGAGTGAAAAAAACTATAGGGGGATTAGTTTGTTATGGGTGCTTAGGAACATGTTAGGAAGACTTCTTGTTAAAAAGCTACAAAAGGTGACAATAAACAAAATTTGGGAAGTGCATTGCAGCTTTACGTTGGATGGGTGAGTTGCAGGCAAGATTTTTGCTCTTTGGAAAGTCATTGAGAAATATATGAATCTGAAAAGGAATCTTCTTGTACCTTTATTGATATAGAAAATAGGTAGAGGCTTGAATTATGGAAAGCTGGGAGCTGAATGCAGTAACAATGGTTCAGTAGTGAGCAGAAAGGTAAGATAGTGATGTGTAATGTTTCCTTGGTTGTATAATGTATTTCCCACCCAGAACTGCACTGCTGTTATTATCTATTGAATTTTGGCAACATAATCCTGGGGAGCTTCAAGAGTCACAAAAAAGAGGCAGGCAGCAAGTAGCTTAGTTTTGCCCTGAGCCCAAGTCTCTGAGAGAACACTAGTATTTTGAAGAAACTAAAAAAGACCAGCTTGGACTATCTAAGCCAGTTTTAGTATAGCATTCATGAGATTATAAACCACAATTTGAAAGCTCATCTCATGTGCTAGCCTGAAGGATCCAAATCCTGGTCTCTCTTTTAATTTAAGTTAACTTTTTCTTTGAAGTTAATTATCAAAAGCTAATAATAATGGATTCCAATCTCTTTAACTCACATTCAGCTATTTGTCTATATAGTAAAACATTAATTTAATGGATGCCCTGTTAGTGGACTTTGGATGTAACAGACAACATTTCCATCTAAATATCTCCCTAAAATAATGGACAAGGCTGTTGCATCTGATGTAATCTGGACATCATTGCACAATGATATAATCACATAAAGGACACATTACATCAGTAGTACGATGACTTTGTTATACAAATGACAAATTGATACAAATGATGTATTTTTGCTATTTGCATAATGACATCATGACTTAAATTAGATAAGTCATCAGAGTTGAGGTACTTTCAGACTTAATGGCTATTCAGCAATAACAGACCCAGACCCCCTTTGACCTCCAATGGTTTGTTAAATTTAGGTTTTACTCAAATGGGGAACTATAGTTTAGAGAGACCAGGGTTGCATCACAAATTCTTGGTAAATAATTTTCTGTTATTATCCAATTCTTGGCAGCCAGCTTTACCAAGATTCTGACAAAGTCTTCTTTGACAAGATTTATGAAGAAGAAAAGAGGTTAGGTTACAGAAGCTTCAACAACATTTTAGAGTCTAATTTGTCTTTCAGCTGGTTAGAACAGAGTCTTCTCCAATCACTTCCTAATATCCTTCTACAATCCAGCAGACTGGATGCCCATTTCCCAAACAACTACATATATACTGTAGATCTCTGTCAGTGTTTTCCACCTGTTCTTGATTTCTTAACAGGCTGTGGACCTATCATTACACTTATGTATGAAAGGGAACCCATGATTTGTGATTTAATGCCAGTTTACTAAGTAGAAGCTTAAACCAGGATCAAATTGTGGTATAAGAGCCTAGTTAGCAAACCAATATTAACACAACATTCACCATTTTGAATTTAAAAAGATACCTTAGTTTAGGCTGAAATGCTAAAGCCAGTACCTGAAAAGAGGAATAAATGATGAAGGGATTATGTTGGTTCTCAGTTTGAAAACCATCTTAAATGATGGTTTATGAACTAGAAGTCCCTCACCGGAGATTTGCCACTTGTTTCTTGTAGAACAAATTGAAAGAATATTGAAGATGAATGGCTTTGAAGAATGCCTTTGTCCTTATAATTATGGGTTTTTCTGATCTGGATACTGGAAATTCATGTGTCTTACTGAACATACTTTTTATTTTAAATGAGTCTATGGACTAGAAAAACATTTTAGGTTAGCTGAGATTTTGAAGAAGTTACCCCCTGCTCTGCCTTTCCAACATCAGATGAAACAAATTCTGTCTCTGACTGACAGAAATGATATTTCTGTAGGTGGCTGGAAGCCAACGAGTTGGAGAATTTGCAGCCTAGAAGGAAAGATAATGGTTTACAGGCCTGTTTTCTGGCTTTTATCACTAGTGCATGATAGTGTTGTCATTGTTGAGAGGTCTTAAAGATGAAATAATTAACTATCTAGACTGAATTTATCTTTTGAAAATATACATGGTTTTCCCAGAAGGATTTACAGTGGAACATACAATTATGGGACAACAGCTGCAGAAAGGATCAGGCAAATGTTTGGGTCTCATCAAAGCCAATTATGATGCAGTAGCAATCTCTTTTCTAGTTGGAGGGCGAAGAGGTGCTGCTCAGTCGGGAACCATTTTTTCTGTATAATCTGGCGAGTTAATGCTGCCAGTGCTGTAGGATAGCGTGCTTGCTATGAAAAAAACCTGTTTTGTTTTGCCAAGAAGCCAGGGAATCGTATTTGTTTTTATCAGATAAACATGGGATGAAATTCAGGAGAAGGGTGAGGAGGACATCACAGAGAATGTTAAGAGAACTCTATTCCATTATTCAACTTTATACGCTTAATGTATTGTCAAAGGCTTTCATGGCCGGAGTTTGATGGCTGTTGTGGGTCTTCCGGGCTGTGTGGCCGTGTTCTGGAAGTTGTGGTTCCTAACGTTTCGCCAGCATCTGTGGCCGGCATCTTTTATACGCTTACTTGGAACTCCTATTAAGTTTAAGAGATCTTACTCCCAGATAGCGTAGACTGGAATATAATTTCAGTTGGTGATCAGTAAGGGAGCCGGGGGAAAAATAAGCTGGTCATCACTCCAAAACAGCAAAGGAGACTTTAAAATCAGCAGGTATTTCAAAGGGTCACTGCAGAACAGTGAGGATGATTTTTCTTAATGGCAATTGGACCAGTGATCCTCTTCAAAAATTCCACTTTCCATGCAGCAGTAACCTTTAAAAGTAGCCTGCATTGAACACAGTGAGTCTTGCAGGGATAATAAAGTTCTCATCCCTCCAATCCCTATTGATTAGAGGGAAGACTTTATATATACTTTGCACTGGGAGAAAGAGATGAAGGTCGCAGACTAAGGGCAGGGTCTCAGGAGAGAAGCCAAGGACAGTCTAAACTATTTGCAGCTTGAATGGGAACTTACTGTACATTGGTCAGATTAGGCCCACTGGCCAGAAATTCACCAGTCTTGCTATGGCAACTACTGCTTGGATCTTGGAGAGTCTGTATTTGCCATTCAGATTGAGCAAGATATTTGAGAGTCAAGTGCCTACCCTTGGTTTGTGCTCAGGAGCTAAGACTTCTGGGATGTGAAGGGGAAAAAAGGCAAGTCAGCTGTGTGCCTGCTGAAGAAATGTCAGATACGAAAAGACCCCTGAAGTCAGGCCTTGTCTGTAAAGGAAGGGGGACAGCTGCAATCCAGGGCTTCCATTCCAACAGGAGTAGAAAAGAAGAGAAGGTGATGTATTGAGTAATTCACATATCACAGTTGTCTAAGTATTTGTTTACTGGGGTTTTTTTACAGATCCCTTGTCTGACAAAAGTCCTTCAAAACAGCTTATATAACAACTGAGACCTTAAAGCTATTTATCTGTGATAAAGTAACAAACAAATGTGAAAATGCTAAAGCAGAGCAGCAAAAAACTGAAACACACGAAAAGCCTGGCAAGTATTTGGCCCTGAAAAGAGATCCAGCAGCTCAGTAAAGGAAAGTTTCTTTTGGGGGAGTGTTTTAAATTCAAAGGGCAGTCCTGTCACAGGTCACTTCCCCATCTTGCCTTAGATGGAACCCGACACAAAAGTTCTGGTTGGAACCTGAATGCTTGGGCTCCATATCAGCAATCTTTTGTAAACTTTGCTTAGTGTGAAGTCTGTTAAGATTCAGTCCCAGGTAAATATGCATAAGATTGCAGCATGTGAAACACTAGAAGAGGTTATGACTGTCCTCCCTGGTGCCACAACAAAACTGAGTCTATCTACCTGCAGTATCTATCTCTTACACACCTTTGCGTCAGCCGTCTTGATTCCTGGGGATTCCCTAGACATGCCATTTACTTGGCAACATTTTTGGAAGTGGTTTCCCATTGCTTTCTTCCTAGGGCTGAGACAGAGTGACTTGCCCAAAGTCAATCAGCTGGCTTCCTGCCTAAGCCGGGACTACAACTCATGATCTCCCAATTTCTAGCCTGGTGTCTTAACCACTACACCACACTGGCTTTTGAGGCAATGATGCACATCCCCCCAAATATAATTGTCTGTGACAGATGATAATGCCATTGACCACATACTGCCCTGCTGCACCACCTGAACACATCACAATGCCAGGCTCTCCACACCTCTGGGGCTGCCTTGTGTTTTCAAAATTGCTGCCTTCTAAATGAGTTTGCCTGCCTGAGTAACTGCTTTCTCTGTACTGTACATGAATTCTCTACAGTCACTGATTCTCAGCTTCATGTGTGAACTGATTCCACTGGAAAAGCCCTGTACATTGGGGCAACCTTAACATATTTTTTCAATGCTAATTCTATCACAGTTCATGCATACCTGCAATTTGGCAGTTTCAGATAAATTGATCAGATGCATGGGAAGTCACTGCATAGGAATGGTAGGTGAGGCTTGGTGCAGTGGAGCTTTAAGGAAGAAGCTTCTTCCATTGTTCTAGAGGTGGTGTGAATCCTTCTTTTGGCCAAGGGCTGTATATACTTCTGTTTCAGAGAAATTACTCTTTGTGGTGATTCACCATCCCTTTGTTCTGATGGTTCTATAGCCATAGAAAAGACAGGATACTTGACATGGGTACAGAGGGATCAGTGCACACATTAATCTTAAAAAGTGAGTTTAATTTCAGAATCAGGATCTTGTTGTGTGCTAGTTTCTTCCGATTCCAATTCTGTTGTCAGTGGGAGGGCAAAAGAAGGAGCAGAGGGAAGGACAGATTTTGGTTTGATTTTAATTAGGGCTGAAGACAACAGTAGCTAGCCTCTTGCTTCATGAATCCACTGTACTGTATATTACAAGCTGGCTAAATTCATATTACAAGAGGGGTAATTGTATATATTTGAAACATAGTTATTTCTGAATTAGGCATTCACTGTGGTGAGTATTTTACTCTCTATTGTTATGCAGTACAATTTATCTGGGACTTAGATGTATTTTCTTAAAGAAATGCGTATTTTAAAAGATGTAGGATTGTCAGCCTGATACAAAACTGCTGAGAATAAGGGGAGTGCAGATTTCATATTGTGCAAATGGGGCTTATTGACTAGTCAATAAATGTCATACATTTTGGAACACAGTTATTTGCTTTCCAGTTTGAAATGACAACATACATTTATTTAGAAAGAAAAATGAAAAATGAGGACTTGAATTTCTCCAGAATAGTACTATTACATTTATTTATCATCACTGATCAATGTAAATAAAGGTGATACTGTACTTGAATTCAATTTCAATCCAAGGTGAGCAATTGGTTCAACACAAGGATGCGTGCCATGTTTTGTTTTATTTTTTCCTAAAAATGCTTGATACTCAAACTTATAAATGCATTATTTTGGAGCTACAGATGCAATTTTTCTGGCCCTTCTAAAAATGGAAGTTGATATTTCACAATTTTATTAGAAGCTTGACATGTGAGTTAAAGAGAACTTGAAGAAATCCTTCTATTCATCAATTCCCACCCTCCATTTCTTTTAAACTTCTTAAATATTTTACATGAGGTTTGGCTTCTTGCAGTGGTAAACAACTTCTCCATAACTATTTGCATTACCTTTCTACTCTTCCCTGTATATGTGGTTTGAAAGAGAACTACATACTTTTCTCCATTTTTAATTGGGGAGATAGACCACACTAGCTAGATCAGTCCTTATCAGAAAGAGGCATAGCTGATAAATTATCCACAGCTCTTAGACATTGTGCTGGGGCAAAACAGGGTCTTGGATCACACCCAAACTCCAGCTTTGATCTTGTACGGGAAGAATATCTGCTATGGGATGAGAAAGGTAAAGGTTTCCCCTGCACAGTCGTGTCCGACTCTAGGGAGCGGTGTTCATCTCCGTTTCTTAGCCGAAGAGCCAGTGCTGTCTGAAGACGCTTCTGTTATCATGTGGCCGGCATGACGCATGCGAAAAGCTGTTACCATCCCACCAAAGTGGTACCTATTTGTCTACTTGCATTTGCATGCTTTTGAATTGCTAGGTTGGCAAGAGCTGGGGCGAGTGCGGGAGCTTACTCCATCACACAGGACTAGGGTCTTGAACCGCCGAACTTGCGACCTTCCGATCAACAAGCCTGGTGTCTTAACCAATGGGATGAGAAAGGCTCCCTCAAATTGACTGAGTGATCCCTGTACCACCAAACCATCAGACTTGCTTGGATTCAATTCTAATCTGTTGCTCCTCAAAGATGGATGTGCTCTAGCCAGGATATCCGTAGTATTGTCTGGCTGCCTTGTATGTGATAGACCATTTAGCCACTCCTAAAAGTAACTGAGTAACCAACCAAAAAGTTACTGGCCAATTCCACTTTTGAGCACAATTTACAAGCTCCTAGAAAGGCTTCTCTATAATAGAATCAGCACCAAGATACTCGAGGGGGTTCCCATGGAGCAAGCTGGTTTTCGCCCTAAGCGAAGTTGCACAGACCAGGTCTTATCATTAACTGCTTATATAGAAGCTGGATTCCAGAAAAAACTTAAGACATCAGTTGCTTTTATAGACCTGTCTACAGCATATGACATGGTTTGGAGACATGGACTACTCTATAAACTTGTACAAGTTACAATGTGTAAGAAAACTACCTGACTTATTAATAATATGGTTGCAAACAGGACTTTCCAGGTGATGGGTGGACACAGCATGAGCACCCAAAAAGTCCTTCATGATGGCTTACCACAAGGTTCTGTTCTAGCCCCACTTTTATTCAATCTGTATACCTCTGATATGCCTGATACCATCTCCAGAAAGTTTGGATATGCGGATGACTGCGCCTTAGGTACAAGACATCAAACCTTCGAGGCAACGGAAGCCATCTTAACATCTGACTTAGCTGCCCTGGGAGCATAATTCCACAAATGGAGGCTGCAACCAAACCCCGCGAAGACAGAAATGGTGTGCTTCCACCTATGTAACAGATTGGCAAATAGACAACTTAATGTTCAGTTTGAAGGTATTAGACTTCAACATAATACGCACAGGACGCTTTCTTACAAGAAGCACTTAGAAAATACCACAGCTAAACTGAGAACTAGAACTAACATCCTTCATAAGCTATGCGGTACTACATGGGGCTCTTCTGCTGACACGTTGCACACTTCAGCTTTTGCGCTGGTTTACTCCACTGCGGAATATTGCGCTCCGGTGTGGCTCAACAGTGCGCACGCAAAGAAGGTAGACATACAGCTCAACAGCATGATGCAAATTATCAACAGAACCATCAGGTCTACTCCTACCCAGTGGCTGCCCATCTTGAGCTATATTCCTCCTCCAGATCTCCGGCGGAAGAACGCTCTCCTCTGAGAATATAAAAGGATAGTTGATAACCCCAAGCTCCCCATACATGTCGATATAGTGGAATTAGGAATAAACAGATTGTAATCTAGGCATCCACCTATGGCTACTGCCAGGGAACTGGCTATAAAAAATTTTCACCTTGGGGACTTCCGGTGAGAACATGGCCAACTGAACAGCCTGCCCACGGGCTCAGCGAGCAGACCTGACAGCATGGATTTTTTGGGGGGCACAGGCAGGTTTTTCCTGTTGCCCTAGAGCGTTTTCATGGACAGAAAACACTCAGAATTATCCCATTTGTACTTAGGAACATCCCCTTGTAATCTGAGGATCGTCAACAGCGTTGGCGCTAAACCGGTAAGAGGAGACGGGAGTCGGGGTTACCAGCATTTTCCAGACCACGCTGCAGCCCTATTAGGACATTAGGTCGAGCCTTTCTCATTTCTAAACCACCTAATTTGTATATTTTTAAGTTTTTGTACCCCAAGAGAGGCTTTCCACAGCAAGAAGAAACAAATCTCTTGGTGCTTTCATCGTTGTTTTTGGATGTGTCTTAAGCCTTTTTCTAACTGCTGGCTCACTTCCCATTTAAAACTTAAGGAGGACTGAGAATAAATAATCATCTCTCCATTACTATTTTTGTAACTAACTTGAAGGATTTAATTTTTTCCTACATGTTTAATTTGATACTTTGAGTTTTCAGTTTTCTGTTCACTTTCCTTGGATGCTGTATTTGTTGGTTTGTAATATTAGCTAAGTACTTAGAGGGTGTTAGACTTTACTGCCTGAATTATGGACGACCTTAAGGAGATGATTTCAGAGTTCCGTGCTAAGCTCCGTGCTGACTTTAAAGAAATTATTCATGAAATTACTCAAGTTATTTTGCAAGATGTTCAGGATACTATCTTTAAAATGTATCAAGTGACTGACGATTTTCTGAAGGGAGAGGAAGAGATTTATCAAGAAGGAGGCATCTTTTCCGACTGTGAGAATCCAGATTGTGAAGGCTGACAAATATATGTTAATCATGAAGGAGTTACAATTCGGCTTGCAAGATAATGACTGGCTTCTCTGTTTTCTTGGTTTCAGAGTTTGTTATGAGAATGAGATAGCTCTGTCATGTGAGTTAAGGGGGGCAGTTGGATTAATGTTCCTTTTACAAAAAACGCCATGTCCATAATATGGAGATTAAATGCTTTGGTTTATTTTGAGGTGGGATAAAAAATTAAGAATAAGTATGTGGATTGATTTCAAGGCTGTGTGATTCTATTTTCTGTAATGATTTAAAGTTTTCTGCAATGATTTAAAGTTTGTTTTTTAAGGTTTAATAGGGGTAAGATTGATACAGCAGTACTAAGCATAAAAGTAGATAATTTAAATGTTCTTTAAACGTTATTATAATCTGATTGTTAATATAGTGGCCATAAATATATAGAATAGTGATAGGAGGGAAATATTTTATAAATGGGTTTTTATGGGAAGGGAAGTTGATTTAGAGGGATATATATTTGTTTATTTTTCTTTATATAGAAGGGGAAGAAGCAATTGCTTTTACTGATTTCTATATGCCTATGGGATGATTTATAGAAATAATGTGATCTTGGATAGACTTAGATTAATTATGGAAATTGCTATATATTCTTGTTCAAAGTTGGAAGTCACTTCTTATGTAATCCTAAAAAATATTTTCTTGTGTTTCTCACTTTTTTTGTAGTTTTTTTGTTTGTTTTTGTTTTTTGTAGTTTTTATCTTTGCTCTAAACTCAATAAAAATGTTAATAAATTTTTTTTCATCTCCTCGATTCCTGGAAGAAATCTTGGCAAAAAGCCTGCCCCCAGCACTGTCAAAGCCTACCCTGTATTACAACGAAGCCTCCTGCTTTTGATCAGCCACGCAGAATATGGTCAGCTATCAATAGAGTGCACAGTAACCATGGTAGGTGTGCAGATTCCCTACATAAATGGGGCAAGATACTATCTCCAAGGTGTGACTGTGGGGCTGACAGGCAAACTGTCAAACACATAATACAAGAATGTAAGACTAGAGCCTATGATGGGAACTTCGCTGATTTCCTGATGGCAACTGATGCTGCAAGAGACTATATTTGTAATCTTAATGTTTGTTTTTAGTTATAATTGCTCTAAGACTAATGCATATATTCATATGTAGAATCTATTTTCTATATACCTTTTTATATTTCCAATTTTTAATATAATATATTTGTAATATGTATGATGTGCTGCCATACGATAAATAAATTAAAATGTTGCTCCTCATCCAAACCACAATCTACTTTAGGCAAGAACCAGTCGGGGAGCTCACATACAGTACCTAACAAGGATGGAAAAGTAGGTCCAAGAGCCTCATGAAGATGTTAAATAGCACAGAGGAGAAGATCAAGCACTGCAGCATCACATAGTGTAATGACTATGGAGCAGAGGTTCCCTAATACTACTTCCTCAAACCTATCTTCTCTTCCTCCATATCAATTTGCCTCATCCTTTAGCCTCATTGTCATCCAGTTTTATTCCTCTCTCCCCCCTTCCCTTCCCTTCTGTTCCCTTTAACCCTATTCTTTTCTCTTATCCCATCTCCCTCTTCCTCTACTAAGAAGGGAAGGGAATGTGCATGTGCATGTGCATACTTAGGTGTTTTTCCATGTGAGAGTGACTTGTATGTCAGAGAAGAAAAAGTTGGTATATGCAAACAGAGATAAATTAATTTTGTAAATTGAGTATCTTATTATTGCAGCCAATTAATTTTCATTTGCAGTTATTAATACATTTAGCTTTTTGTCCTTGGCCTATTTTTGGAGTGTGGCTTCTGGAAGGTACATACTATATACACATACACATACACATACACATACACATACACATACACATACAGAGAGAGAGAGAGAGAGAGAGAGAGAGAGAGAGAGAGAGATTTACGAACATGTGTACAAGTATGTTGTATGTACCCATTTATTGAGGGCAGGGGAATTATCTCCAAGAGTGATTTCAAGGTTGAAGTTGGCAATTGAAGATGGGCATTGCCACAGGATTTTTGTCTGTATTCATAATTTCTCTCTCTCTGCTCTTCCATATCGGGAGAGTCATCTTGAATTCAGGGACATCTTCCGATTATATAGGATTTAATTGCAATTTGGTTTGAATGCTAGTTTGGAAAGCATGAATGAGGTACGTTCATATTGAAATGCAAACTGAATTCCATACATATCACACTAATTCGTGGTTCCTGTTCATTGCATAAATATTTATTATGGCCCATACCAATCACCACATTACTGAAATGGCTTCATAGATATTTATTTATTTATTTATTTATTTATTTATTTATTTGCTTACTTACTTACTTACTTACTTATTTACTTATTTACTTATTTACTTATTTACTTATTTACTTATTTACTTATTTATTTATCAAATTTCATCACTGCCCATCTCCCCCAAAAGAGGGACTCTGGGTGGTTTACAATAAAGCTAAAAAGATTAAAATACAATAAAAACAAGATATATTACATCACGTAATGTAATACCAGTATAAAATATAAAATAGCATCCAAGATGGCAATTAAAAGTTCTGATTCAGAGTCATATATTATGACAGCCCCACAGGGATATTGATACAGCAGCTGAATAGAGTGAGCAAGTCTACAGTATCCAATGTGCTGGGTAGCCAGTCCACATGAATCAGATGCAGAGGCTTCTGGAGCCCTGTCCTCTTCGTCATCTGGCCACCCTGTATTCCAGCCAAGGGTACGGAAAGAAAGTAAAAAGCAGTGAGCTGAGAACCAAGAGCTACTAAAAAGTCAGAGCGGCCATATGCCCTTCTTTATAAGGGTCTGTCCTCTAATGGACAAGGCCCTCTATTTCAGGAACAGGGAATCTCTGGTCGACCCTCCTAATATGGCCCACCAGACTAGACCATCGGGCTATATTCCGCAAGCAAGACTCTTCCCCAGAGCCTCATCTCTTGCATTCCCCCACCTTAGAAGCTGGTGCTTCCAGGTTGTCCAATTTGAGGGTGTCCATAAACGTTAGCTTTATTTTGACTTCCTTGCCCTCTCCCTGTCTGAGAAAGGGGTGGGAAGGTAGGCACTGGGAGCTACTGATGCTGGGTCAACTTCCTACTTTCCTTACAGCTGAATCCAGAAAGAGCCAGCAGTTGCAGGTGCTCCAGACATACAAATGTGTGGGGCAGCCAAAGTTGGCTGTGGGGGAGCCAGGACTCGGAGAGGCTCCAAGCTCTTCTGTCACTACCTTCAGTGAGCCCAAGTGGAGAGACCCTACCGCAAACACCCTACGGTTCCTTCCATCATTCTCCTTATCACCCCCCCTATGCTGAGTTCATAGTTCTGCAGGGGAAGACTTTCTTTCTGCACATAGACTTTGGATTTGATATAGACTCCTGGTTCTTCAGGATCCCACTTCATGTAGGGAACTTACCTAGATACCAACAACTCCCTGCTGCCAAAGTTTGTCTTGGTTGTCAAGGATGGCAGTGGACCGGTCAGGACTAGCCATTTTTTTCTCACCTTCACGTGTTTGTCCACATGTCACAGAAGGTCTCGATAGAGCTTACCTAATGGTATTTCCTTGTTTTTCTCTCCATTCCCCATTCTTTTTCCATTTGTGTTTTGTAGGTTAAATTGTAAACCCGCAGGCAGAGCCTGCTACTGTATGCCTATGTATGTTGCAAATCTGTAGAATACCTAGAAAATGTTAGGCATGTATAAATGATCCCAGTGAAGGTGCTGGGAATGCCATTTCTGCTACTTCTGTGTGCTGGAGAGAAGGCCTGGTCTTCACCATGAGGAAGCTCTTTAAGGTTGCCCAGCAACTGCTGCCCATTTTCTGGCAGAAAATGGGCAAAAGATCTGACGCCTTGCATGACCTGCCACACAAAGAGTTGACAGCAATATCTCCACACTATTAAAAAGTCTTCTTTGGTTTTGGAGGGATCCTCTAGCAGCTATTATGACTCCACAGAAGCAGAACCAAATGGAAGCTGTGGATTTCATGGGGATGGAGGAAGAGGAGGAGACAAATGCCAGCCGCCAAACAGAATATATTTTATGTAGTTTGAACCTTTGAACCTGATCTGTCTGCCTGAGCAACATAAACTATATACAGCTTTAAAATTTTTAAAAGCACCCTAAATGGATGAAAACCAATGTCTAGAGAACCCATGCACTAAATACAAAGTATACATCCTAAGAAGACATTGTATGACAGCAATCAGATTATATAATTATCTTAGAATTTCTGTAGAAAATGTTAAAACCTATTACCAAATTTCAGAAGAAAAACCATTCAGCACTTCATACCTGGGAAACTATGTATGACTATTGCAAAACCATTGGAAAAGACCCAGCTAACTTTACTGGATGTTGCCTTTTAGAAAATTCTTTTTCGCTCTCACACAAGGCAGCCATTCATTTGCTTAACAGTTATACAGCTCTGGTTTTATCTTTGTAAAAATTGTGGGGTGCAAACAGTCAGGTATTGTGGATAAACTGCCTCTGCCAGTAAGCTCTTTTAATTATAGCAGGGCATGTCTTCTGTTTAACAGATTGTGAGTAGTTCTCAGCAGGTCTATCAAAAGAAAAGGATAAAGAAATTAGGAACAAGAACATCTTACACAGACAGTATTCCTTTCCAGCACATCTTAGAAGTGCAAAATAGGTTGTTGATGCCTATTTTGAAGCACAATGGTTTAGCACATGCTTTGTATTTATACTGTATTTAATGGCATACTGCAGTACTCTTTATTTCCTTCATTTTTCACTCACTATAGGGATTTGTATTGAGATATGAAAAGGACTCAGTGTTGTGGCCTTGGGCTAACAAACTAGACCTAATGTGATACCCATGGCAGTTTGGCTTAAAAAAATAAGCCACCTGGTGATGGGAAAATGCTGCCAATTAGGGGAGGAAGTTCTAGGTAAGACTGACAAATAGTCTGACATGATATAAGCAACTTGTTATAGGTTTATGGCAGCTCAGAAGACTTAGAAAGATCAAATCGCAGGCAACAAGACCAGCGTCCCCAATCTGGCAGCATTTAGCATGTAAAACCCAAGAAATTTTGGCTGAGAATTCTGGGAGCTGCAGTCCTAACATATCTAGAAGGTGCAAATTTGAGGAACCTATCATCTATCTGATGAAGTGGACATTGATCCATGAAAGCTTATGCAATAAGATGTTTATTAGTCCTTAAATTAACACAAGAGACTTTCTTGGAAAAGCGTTTATATTGGCAGCATAGGCAGAAGGAATTTGATATTATTAGCATACTGATGATATTGGTCTTGGTCCTCTGAGTATGCTGTGTGAATGTGGAAGCAGCAGTAAACTGAGTCAGGCTGAAGAAAGACCAAGTAGGCTGCTAATCTCACAGATGAAACTGTTCTCCAGTGAGTCTGCAAAGAGCGGTTTCAGAACACTGAGAAATTGTCTTAAGGTTGGATGCCAAAATACTTTGTGCCTCTTTTTGGAGTGATGCTTGTAAATTGCCTATCTGCTTGGGTGTCTGAGGCTAATTCTGTCATGACACTGGCACAAACTCCTATTCTGCTGCATGGTACAGTATCTGCAGTCTGCCCCAATGGCATTTAACAGTTTCTTGCTACAAACAAAAACAATGCTGCCATTTTTCAACCCATGTAGTAGAAGCTTTTTAAAAATATGCTATATACGTTGTAGATAAAACATATAGTTAGAGACTCTAAGGTTGAAAGTGGGGTATATGCCATAACTGTTGCATTGTATTGTCCATACAAAATGTATGGGGTACTTTGCCACAGTCTGCCATTGCAGTCTCTGATGGCAAATAGGAAGATTAATGCCTGCAGTTCCAACCACTTTTCATATCTTTACAGTTACACATTATTTATAGGAATCAATTAGCTCTCTGTCTCTGCTGTTTTATTATGGGACTCTGTTCAGTTCTCCGGCATGCCCTTTTAAAATGATGATGGATGATGGACTTTCAAAATGAGTAAAACATGGAACAAGCAGAGGGCAGGAGCCTTAAATGATGATAAAGCATAACCATGGTGAGACAGTAAGAACCTGTCTATGGAATCAGTGTGACTTTTGTTATGCACACAGCTTTTTTCCCTCTTTGCTGAGAAGTCTTAGGTGAGCTTTCATTTCTTTTTGTTTAAAGAAAATGGGAGCAAGAACTTGTTCCGCAACAACTGACTTGGGAGAGTTACACATTTGCAGCAGACTGCAGGAAGCCTTTATCCCAAATATTAGAGCAGAGCTTTCCAAACTGTGTGTCGCAACACAAAAGTGTGTCACCACACACAGTCTGGTGTGTCGCCACACAACCCGGAAGTGCTGATCATCATCAGCGCTTCCAGGTTTTCCCGCGGCGACACACCAACTGCAGCGTGCAAAACCCAAAAGCGGCAGCAGCGCTTCCAGGTTTTTGCGCGCTGCCGCAAGGACGGCACTTCCGGGTTTTCCCGCGGCGACACACCAACGCCGGTTGGTGTGTCGCCGCGGGAAAAACTTTAGAAAGCCCTGTATTAGAGACTCTGAAAGAGTGTCTCATTTTATTTGTCTGCAGCAGGGATCCAGAACATTTGGGGGGCTGAAGCCAGGACAAGAAATACCTTTAAATAAATTAAAACTCTAACTAAAGTTAATGTACTAACTACAGTTACTCCTCATCCATTTGATAATTCCCCCTCTGTCTAAAAATTATAATTTAGGATCAAACTTTTGAAGGCTTTCTGGGGACTTTTAGCAGTTTTAGGGACTACAGCTAGTGCACCTCTGAACTAGGATAATGCTTGTGTTTTGAGAGGCTACATGGAGGTTGTGCTGCAACTAAATAGACCAAGGTCCTAATCTTGTTACTATGTGTTGGACATGAGTCAGTAGTTTGCACTGGAAGACTCAAGATGACCCTGTAAAAATAGTTAGGAAATAGAACATTTTGTCTTGTATTGATCAAGGGATAAACACATTTGGATTACTGAAAGTTCTGTGAAGTGTATGCTCAGAGGTTTTGGACAGGATGAGATTGTCAACTGAGAAATGACAGATTGGTTTGTTTTGTGGCTGATCAGCTTCCAGCCTGAGACAAATCTATTAGAAAAATTAAGCCACCATGGTAGAGCTGTTACTAATGAGGCAGGAAGCCAGGCCAGACTGGGAATGTTTGGCATGGAGGGAGCTTCGAGCAGACAGCAGAGACCAGCACCGAAAGGTTTCCAAAAGAGAGGACTGGAAACTTTATTAAAAACTGTGGAAGTTCCCTAGAAAATGCTTCATATTTCGATAAAAGAACGTAAGTGGGACAAGCAACAGGGATGGAGCATGTGCACAATGTGAACAGAGACTTACAGTAGCTCAGTGGGTTCTTCCACGGATGGTACCCAATGCCTACAAAAATTTATATCTTTGCTCTTTAAACTCATACCTACACTTGGACATTAATAAAATGTTATGTTATATTTGTCTCTGTATACAAATGCCTTTCTCACCAGAGAATTCTGAGTTTTACTTTTGGGGACATGTCATCATGTTAATGACCACAAATCTTTCCAGAGAATGCAGATGTTCCCAATCATTAACCTATATTAAGAAAGAATGTCTTTGCTGGATACAATTGAGGATTTTTCCTAGGATTTTTCCTATCTTTTTTTTTGACGTTTCTTATATCCTATATCAATTGCTATAGCCCTCAACAGAAATTCCAAGTGATAGAATGAATATATTTCAATGTGAGCAGAATCACAGTTGAAGAGCTTTTCTGGCCTATCATGGTTACTCAACAATTTACAGAGCCCGTGTTGCTTCCACCAGATGTGTGCCCTTACACTAAACTGCAAGAGTAACAAGCATACTTTTGGCAGGACCTATGCATTTTGTCTATATGTATGTATTAAGTTGGTACCATCTAGCCAGCTTTGGCTGATCCCCAAAATCGAAACACTTGGATGTTGAAGTTTGGTAGTACTTGAATAGGACACCACTGGGAATCCCAGGGCTAAGGCCACACTGGGAAGAAAGCAGCAGCAGCAGCAACAACAACATCATGCTGGAATAATGTTGGAGTGTGTGTTTTCTTGCACACGCAGAGTATCAGAAAACGATTAGCATTGGAGACCAATAAATAACGCCAGTCATTTTAGTAACTTAGTTGCAATTATATTTGTTACTCATACAAACAGATATTTACAGCTAACTTCCAGGTCCCTGGAAGTATTACAATTCCACATACCAGATAGTAGTAACAAGCAAACAGGAGTAAACAGAAAGAAGCAGTGAAGAGAGAGTAGCAAGTAAGCAAGGCAGGGTGGGGCGGGCAGGCAGGCAGGTTCTTTCATACTCTTCAGCCTGGATCACGGTGCTGCCTGACCTTTTAAAGTTTGCAGGTCCTTACCTAATAAGGCTATATTGCTGTGACTTACTCCTCAAAAGAATAATACACCAACAAATAAGGCAATAGCAAAACCAGTAATGTATTTTTGCCAAAGCCAACTATGTATGTCCCTGTAACCACCAGGAGTCAAACCCAACTTGAAGGCAATTGTACTTTTTATAGGAGGAGGTCTGGAATGCATCGAAGTAGACCCCCTGATTACTTATTAAATAGTGTGTGTTTGCAGTGGGAAGGTTTTTCATTTTTGGCTTTCAAGATGCCACTTGCACAACTGATAGACAAACTCCAAAATTACTGCTGATTTTTGCTCTGAAATAGGGTGGGTGTATGCTAAATGTGCTGAGCCTTCATTCCTAGGAAGTGAACTTGTTCTCTGGTGGCCAGCCAGCTTGGAGAATACCTGCATCCTCAGAGCCTGCAATCCTTTAAAATAGTTCAGCAATAGTTGCTGAAGTCACAAGCAGGAGGTGCTGTGGGAAAGGAATTCTGGACTAGATGGACCTTAGTTCTGATCCAACACAGCTCTTCATTATTACCTACTTATTAATAGAATAAAATCCCTAGGATTTGGCACTCAGAGATATCTTGCCTTTGGGCTTATGTGCACTGCCTGGGTGTCCCATTGTCTCCACCTGTTTCTGGAGGGCAGAAATGGATGATGTTCCCTTCTATTAATCCCCCGTTCACTGTCAAAACTACCTCAGGGCACATTTATCTGTCCCGCTGCCAAAATGCATGTTTCCATCTTATATCGTCTTGAGTGTTCTTGTCCATTTGGGTTACAGTGCTTCAACTCGTAGCAGGCTAACCTCAACAGTTCATTGTCAGCTTTACAGAGGAAGGACTGCTCCTTCAATTAAGCCAATGCTTATGATGAACTCTAATAGCTTCTATACCCCCTTTGACCAGCATTGCTCAAACAGCACAGTGCTTAAAATCTTTGCTTAGCACAGAGAAGGCTGCCAGTTTCAAGCCCAGCAGAAACATTGGGCTGTATCACCACCACCACCACCACCACCATCATCGTCATCTTGAGTAGCTAATTTTATCCCTTGGCTTTTTTTTTTTTTTTTAAGTCCAGGGGTTTTATTTATTTTTTTATAGTAAATTTTATTAGATTTCAAGAAAACAATAAAAACTACAAAAAAGAAAAAAAGCTAAAAAAGTGCAGAAACACAAGAGAATTTTTTTTTTAATTTACAAAAGGTGTGGCTTCCGACTTAACAGCAAGGATATACAAAACTTCCATAATCCATCTCTTACTCTATATTAAACCAAAACACCACATTATTTCTATAAGTCATTCCACTTTATCACATAATAAAAATCACTAAGTACAGTTACTCCTCCCCCTTATATTAAAAAAAGAAAAAAAATCATATAAACCTCCTAAACATATTTCTCCCCTCCAAAAGATAAAACATATTTAACTATTCCCTTCCTACCACTATTCTATACATTTCTGTCTAGTATAATAAGAATCAAATTAAAAAGCAAATAAGTTGTCTGCTATTATACTTAATAGTATAACAATTTTAATAATCCCAATCTTAATAAGGATAGGATCCTCCGGACTGTTAACCCCACCACTTGCCTATTAGATCCATGTCCCTCCTGGCTGGTGAAAGCAGCTCGGGAGGTGATGTGTGGTTGGGTCCAGTTGATGGTAAATACATCCTTGAGAGAGGGGGTGTTTCCGAATGCCTTTAAGGAGGCACTGGTGCGCCCCCTCCTCAAGAAACCATCGCTGGACCCTACTATACTGGATAATTTTCGTCCAGTCTCCCACCTCCCCTTTTTGGGGAAGGTGGTTGAGAAAGTGGTGGCGTTGCAGTTCCAGAGGATCCTGGATGAAACGGATTATCTAGACCCCTTTCAGTCAGGTTTCAGGCCCGGATATGGGATGGAAACGGCATTGGTCGCACTTATGGATGATCTCTGGCGGGAGCGGGATGGGGGCAGTGCATCCATCCTTGCTCTCCTTGACCTCTCAGCGGCCTTCAATACTGTCAACCACGGTATCCTTTTGGGTCAGCTCAGGGAGTTGGGGGTGGGCAGCATGGTTCTGCACTGGTTCACCTCCTTCCTCCAGGGCCAGTCCCAATCGGTGTTGATAGGGAGCGAGAGATCTGGCCCGCGGCCCCTCCTTTGTGGGATGCCGCAGGGTTCAGTACTCTCACCGCTCCTTTTTAACATCTACATGAAGCCACTGGGTGAAATCATCCATCACCATGGGGTGAAGTATCAACAGTATGCTGATGATACCCAGTTATACATCTCCATCCCAGGTGAAGTAAGTGATGCCGTGACCACCCTCTCTAGGTGCCTGGGGGCTGTGGGGGCCTGGATGGGGAACAACAGGCTTCAACTGAACCCTGGTAAGATGGAGTGGCTGTGGATTAATGGCCCCTCAGTATCTAGGAATTTGTCATCTTTGGTTCTGGATGGGGCTGCACTACCCCATTCAGACCCAGTGCATAACTTGGGGGTTCTCTTGGACTCACGACCCCTGCTCAAAGAGCAGGTGGCAGTCATGGCCAGGAGAGCCTTTGCCCAACTTCATGTGGTGCGACAGTTACGCCCTTTCCTAGACCGAGAGGCCCTTCGAACAGTCACTCATGCCCTAGTTATCTCACATGTAGACTACTGTAATGCGCTCTACATGGGGCTACCCATGAAGAATATCCGGAAGCTACAACTGATCCAGAATGCAGCCGCACGGGCAATCTTAGGTGAACCAAGATCAGCACATATAACACCGCTGCTGCGCGAGCTGCACTGGGTTCCAGTTTGCTTCCGGGTCCAATTCAAGGTGTTGGTTATGACCTTTAAAGCCCTACATGGCATGGGACCAGGCTATCTGAGGGACCGTCTCGTCCCCATTACATCAACCCGTCCCACCCGGTCATGCAGAGAGGGCATGTTACGGACCCCATCTTTAAAAGAATTCCATCTAGCGGGGTGTCGGAGATGTGCCTTCTCTGCAGTAGCGCCCGCCCTCTGGAACATCCTTCCCCCAGAGGTGAGACAGGCCCCCTCACTCCTGGACTTCAGGAAAAAACTAAAAACCTGGTTTTGCCACCAAGCCTGGGACAGGAGAGGAAATAGTTACTCTTGGGGATGACTAGCGCCCTAGAATGGATTGAGAACGGCCCTTGCGCTCGGGATTTGAGGAAGAACTGTAGCCATCTAAATTTTATTTTATTTTATTCTATTTATATCTTTTAATAATTATAATGATATTGTATATTTATTGCATTTCCATTGAGATCTGTTTTAACTCCGGTTTTATTGTAAACCACCCAGAGTTCCCCCTCTGGGGGAAGATGGGCGGTAATATAAATTAAATAAATAAATAATAAACCCAAAAAACAAAGACAATTCAAAACAGTAATTCCATATCTTTAAAAGGGAATAACATCAATAAAATCCTTAAAGCAAACCAAATAAACATTCTTTAACCCTAATACAACAGTTTTAATAATTTTAATCTTAATAAACCCAAAAAACAAAGCCAATTCAAAACAATAAATCCAAATCTTTAAAGGCAAATAGCATCAATCAAATCCTTAAGGCAAACCAGATGAACTTTCTTCAACACTTATCCCACTTCAGAATAAACCAGAGCAGTTACATATCCCCACAATGTGCACAGAGCTTTCCTCTTAAAAGAATCAAACAGCCCAACTGCCCCCCTCAAAGATTCCAGGTTCTTTTCATGGCATTCCACCGGGAGATCTATTTTACTTATGGCTTGCAGATCACTCTCTCCCTTAGATTTCTCCAACTCCATTATCCAATCTTCATCCAGCATCTCGATAAAAACCCCAATCTCAGTCTTAAAAAAAACCTTTCTATCGCTCTTAAATTACTCAATTTCATCCACCACATCCCCAACCTGATGGCACATTTTAGATCTCATATTTTCCACAATGTCCTGGATATCTTGCATAAAAGTTTGATAGAAGGCAGAAGAAATCTGTTTAAAATCCTGGTGAAGGTCAGAAAGAATCTTTTTGAAATCCTCTATGTCTCACGCAGTAGATTATGGCGCCCCCTAGGAGCTTAACCAGCAAAAGTTGAAGGTATGGAATTGTTCCAAAGTGTGTTTACAAAAAGTGAGAGTGAAATAGCAGACTGTTCTCAAGGGAAAGTGAAAACAGAAAGCTGAAGGTTCAAACCAGCCGATTCAATGTGTAGGAAAATGCTAATATCTTCAACTTTAATAAAAAAATAATAACAGGAAGACAATTGTTTACTTTCAATCTTTGGAATTTCCTTTGGAAGGAAAACAAAATCCAAAACATATTTTTTTTAAAAAAGTAATCCCAAAAATAACATTAAGCACCAAGAGAACCAGCTTCTCTTCACTGTAGAAAGCCTCTCTTGGGGTACATATATTCAATAAAAAATATAAATTGGTAGTTTAGAAATGGGGTGGCTGGACTTAGTGTCCCTTTAAGGCTACAGCACGGCTTGGAAATGGTGACGTCCCAGCCTCCCAGCTGCTCTTACCAGTCGAGTGCAAAATGCTGTTTGCGATCTTCTGGCTGTAAGCAGCCATCCGGAGGACAGATGGGATGATTCCAGGTATTCTCCTTGATCTGGAGAATGTTTCTGGGCTTCAGGAAAACCTGCCTGAGCCCAAAAAAGTTACCGCATTGTCAGCTTCGCTCGCTGAACCAGCAGGCACAGCCGTTCAGTCCACCATTCCCACCGGAAGCCAAGTCCAGGGGTTTTATCACTTTGCCATTTTTCCAGTTATCTGAAGTAAAATAGTTTTGCCCCCAGCTCCTAGGTAACTCATATCCAGTGCTAGAACAATCTGATAATTAGAAATGTATATAATTCAAAGTAGTCATTGTGCTGGGTTTCATGTAGCTCTACAGGCCCCCACTCCTTCCAACCTCTAAACCAGAGCTTTCCAAACTGTGTGTCGCGACACAAAAGTGTGTCGCCACACACAGCGTGGTGTGTCGCCACACCACCCGGAAGCGGCGGCGTGCGCGTGCCGCCACACGCCCCCCCGCACCGCCACCGTGCACGCATGCACCGCCGCACACGTGCGCGCCGCCACACCCCCCCGCGCCGCCGCCGTGCATGTGCACCCCCCCATGCTGCCACCGTGTGCGCGCATGCCACCACCACGCTGCCGCCGCCGCCGCTCATGTGTCGCCAGCGGCAGCACTTTGGAAAGCCCTGCTCTAAACTAAATTCCCACAAAAAGCTCATTTGCTGTTCTTTGGTCCATGAGTTCCCCAGGGCTGGCAATCTATTCCTAGAAAGATTAGCTGCAGACCCTACGAAACCAACTTAACTTAAGCAACAGAACTAGTCCCACCACCACCACCACATACTTTCAAAGAAGAGAGAAAAAACCAGCTACAAGCAAAGAACACAAGTGCTTCTGAAAGCAACCAGGAGCCTCATGCAGAAAGGTACATGTTTCCTTATTCTTAGCCTCTTCCATAGCTCCCATGTAAAACACTTTGTTCCTCCTGTTTCCTGTAATTGGATGACAAACGTTGCTGCCCCCAAAACAGCATACCTGTGCAGTTCTTGATAGGTTATTGTGCCCTAGATTGCAGCCACTATCAGAGAATGGTGATTGATTTTTATCAGTGTCAGTTTCTGACCTCACAAGGGCTGGCTTGTTATTGGCCCAGACATCCCCATGTATACCAGAAGTGCCATCAATCTCTCCTTTATCCCTCTCCCTGATATGACTGAGGGAGAACGAGCACAACAATGCCCCTAATGCATTCCTTTCCTCTCCAATTCCCCAGCATGTAGCAATAGCGGCTCTATTACCATCTGTTGCTTAAAGCTCACATATCCAGGTGAAGCGTGCGTGAACCTCAGAACCGAATCTCAAGCAGCAGCCCTGAGTCTTTAGGACAGAGCTTTCCAAACTGTGTGTTGGGACATGTTAGTGTGTCAGCTGCAGTGTCTGGGTGTGTCGCGGCTGCTGCTGCCTCCGAGCCCTGCCAGGATTCCACGCAGGTCCTAGTGCCTGCCTTGTGTCTGGCTGCCTCCAAACCTGCTGTGTTTCCGCGCAGGTCCTAGTGCCTACCTTGTGCCTTGCTGCCTCCAAACCTGCCCTGCCAGGATTCTGTGCAGGTCCTAGTGCCTGCCTTGTGCCTGGCTGCCTCCAAACCTGCCATGCCAGGATTCCACGCAGGTCCTAGTGCCTGCCTTGTGCCTGGCTGCCTCCAAACCTGCCCTGCCAGGATTCCACGCAGGTCCTAGTGCCTGCCTTGTGCCTGGCTGCCTCCAAACCTGCTGTGTTTCCGCGCAGGTCCTAGTGCCTGCCTTGAGCCTGGCTGCCTCCAAACCTGCCCTGCCAGGATTCCGCGCAGGTCCTAGTGCCTGCCTTGTGCCTGGCTGCCTCCAAACCTGCTGTGTTTCCGCGCAGGTCCTAGTGCATGCCTTGTGCCTGGCTGCCTCCAAACCTGCCATGCCAGGATTCCGTGCAGGTCCTAGTGCCTGCCTTGTGCCTGGCTGCCTCCAAACCTGCCCTGCCAGGATTCCGCGCAGGTCCTAGTGCCTGCCTTGTGCCTGGCTGCCTCCAAACCTGCCCTGTCAGGATTCCGCGCAGGTCCTAGTGCCTGCCTTGTGCCTGGCTGCCTCCAAACCTGCCCTGCCAGGATTCCGCGCAGGTCCTAGTGCCTGCCTTGTGCCTGGCTGCCTCCAAACCTGCCCTGCCAGGATTCCGCGCAGATCCTAGTGCCTGCCTTGTGCCTGGCTGCCTCCAAACCTGCCCTGCCAGGATTCCGCGCAGGTCCTAGTGCCTGCCTTGTGCCTGGCTGCCTCCAAGCCTGCCCTGCCAGGATTCCGCGCAGGTCCTAGTGCCTGCCTTGTGCCTGGCTGCCTCCAAGCCTGCCCTGCCAGGATTCCGCGCAGGTCCTAGTGCCTGCCTTGTGCCTGGCTGCCTCCAAACCTGTCCTGTCAGGATTCCGTGCAGGTCTTAGTGCCTGCCTTGTGCCTTGCTGCCTCCAAACCTGCCCTGCCAGGATTCCGCGCATGTCCTAGTGCCTGCCTTGTGCCTGGCTGCCTCCAAACCTGTCCTGCCAGGATTCCGTGCAGGTCCTAGTGCCTGCCTTGTGCCTGGCTGCCTCCAAACCTGTCCTGCCAGGATTCCGCGCAGGTCTTAGTGCCTGCCTTGTGCCTTGCTGCCTCCAAACCTGCTGTGATTCCGCGCAGGTCCTAGTGCCTGCCTTGTGCCCTGCTGTAAGAGAGTGTCACAAACTGTTGCCCTGCTGTAAGAGTGTGTCGCGAAATGATGCATGTCTAAAAAGTGTGTCACCAACATGAAAATTTGGAAAGCTCTGCTTTAAGAGATGAGTAAAATGCACTTAACTTGGGAATAATTATGATGGATATTGTTTGGCTCACAAGTGCTTGGGGTGTATGTTTATTTATGTATTAAAACAAGAATTTCAATGCTACAATGTTCTCTCTATTGTAAGAGTGCAAAAGTGCAACGCAGGTCTGTGTCCTCTACACATAACCCCCTGCTTGCCTCTTCCTCTCTCCTTCAAAGTGTGCATCGCTGTCACTATTGTAACAGGCAGACTGTCCCCTGGAGGGCTTGTAGGTGATATGACTTAATGTCTGTCATACTCAATCCATTCTCTCTCTGTGTGTGTGTCGGAGTACACCTCTCTGCTTGCAGCCAGTTTTGGTTTGCAAAGATCTGATGGGTGCGTCCAAACAGCTTTATTGGAGGATCATCGTCAAACACCAAAGCTTTTTTTAGGAAAGGGATATCAAACAATAGAAAGCAATGAATGATGCACTGGTTTGGTCGTGCATTATTCACTGTGGAACAGAGTCTTGGGCAGACCTGTGTTAGTAGAAGATGTATGTTCTGGAGATGGTGAGAATCACCCTGGCAGTGTAGGAAGGGAGCCGTGTTAATCTGTGGTAGCCCAAAAGCAGGAAGAGTTTGGTAGCACCTTTTCAAGGTAACAAATTGATAGGATGTACGCTGGCTTATAGGGAAAAAATAAAGGCTTGAGAATAAACAGACAAGAGTGCAGCGACCTTGCTAGCTGCTTTCTGTTTGAAGCAAAGCCTTGTTTTGATTTTAAAAAAAACCCATAGGACTGTTTCACCCCTTTTCAGCCTCGCATAGACGGCTAAACTATTTTGCAGGCTTGGTGTTTTTACCTGGGCAAACTAGGTAAACTAAATCAGGGTGTATTCACTGTGTTACTGCAGAGTGATATACAACAAATTAAGGATAAGCCTCCTTTACACAAATGACACTCTGTAGGAAATCAAGAACCATAGGATTCTCTGTTCTGGGCTTTTGTACCTTCAACACCAAGATAAATGCTTGAATTTGTGCCTAACTCCCTCAGCTGGAAATACTATCTCAGCTGACTGACAAATCCTTATACAAGGTGGAAAAATTCAATTTCTAAGCAGAAAACAACTACATAAGTAAGAAGTACTACACAAACTTCTACACTCTCTTATGTACACACAGAAAACAGCACGTGACTGTTCTACACATCCCAGTTTTTGTCAGAATCTGCATCTTTCCAAAAATGCTATCAATGACTGGCCTGCTTTAAGATCCATAAAGCGCCCTGTGAAGTCAATGGCCTTTCTGGGAATTGTTACACATGTAGAGCCAAAGGCTTGTCTTACACACACTGTTTCAGGGAGATCTATATTCTAATATGCTGTGTCAACATCACAATATGTAAATGGACACCTGTTTCACGCTACGCAACCAGAAAACGTACCACATGTAAACATTCTGGCCTAGCTGTGGGTGCATACATTAGATCACAGTTCACAAACTCCTCTTGTGAAACAAATCCCTGGGCAGCAAAGCTGGCTTTACACTGCAGAGTAATATCAGGAAGAACTGTCTTTCTGAACACTCATCTGGAACCTACAGCTTACTAAAACAAAGGACAGGTTGGTTACTTTTAACACTTCACCAAAACTCAAACTGACTATCCACAGCTGTGTTCCAATGTTGTTCTTGCCACTCAAAAGGCAGGAGCAACACGTCTTGAAAAGACTGGGGTTTTTTCAGGTAACTTGACACACTGTCACCTGCTAAATCACAAATCTGTCAGGCTTCACACCCTGGAATAAGAGGACCCATGAGGAATGACCACTGTACTTCCTCATCACCGTCTTCTTTCCTAATACCTGACTCCCCCTCCAGGCCCTGCACCTGCTCAGGTGAGATTTCCACTCCTTCACCTGAGGGGCCCTTTAATACACTAGGAGACTGGGGAACAGAAGAAACCTAAACTGGTTTTTGCCCATCTACTGAAGCATGGACAGTAGGTTTTACACTAGCAAAGCAGCAACACTTCTGCAACCTTAGCATGTAACCTTTCCCAACCAGTAGGCTGCTTAAAAATAAAGCACTTCTGGAGATTTGGATTTGACCATGGCCTAATGAAACAACAATAAGCCTTGGATTTTAATCAACAACCAACAACCAACAACCTGAAGCACTGTGCTTTTGGTTGGTTCTTCCTTCGCTGTGACCTGGGGATGTGAACACATGCAAATGTTCCACAGACATGCAGGTACATCAGTGAAGGGCGCTTGCCATACCAAAGAAAAATACTGAACTTCTTTTTACAGTTGAATTCTACAACCTGTTAGTTAGAAACACACTGCAATCACGGTAGCCTCTCTCCAGACATGGGATGGCACCTGAGCAACTAACATCAGGCTATTGTTTAATGGTATTCACAACACCAATACTCAGCTAGAATTCCAACATTGGCAAGTCTTTGGGAGAATACGTTCCTACAAAGCCAATTCTAGAACACATGGCTCAGGAACTCTCCACTACAATCAGACTGGAACTGACCTACTAGATAACCATATTTTCTTCCTACTATTGCTACATACACTTCAAAGCGAGCACAGACCTTCGCTTTAGACTTCAACAAGTAGCAACAACACAAAGTAGGTATGATCATCAACCAGAAGGAACATGAAACTCGCACCCCACCATTACTTGGGACATGGGGGCTAACTAGATCTCTATGAACCAACTGAAATGGTCTAGTTAACTTTGTCACTTTGCCTAGCAACAGATACAGTCCTGATATTAGATTGTTTACACACAGTTTACACACAACACAATCAAGGAACTTTTGCACATTTCCTGGGTTCTAACTCAGAATGCAGTTATTGGCTATCTGAGACACACTCTCCCATCCTGGGATACCCCAGTACTTTGTGAAAACTTTATGGATGCATTTATGATGTGGGGAAACATTAAACACACAATGTCCTGTCCACACAATCTCCTTCTTAGGAAGCATCTCACACACTTGATTTTACTGTTTTTCTCTAACCCACTCAGCCTCTAACACTCTTAGTTTCACATTTCTCAATGAAACATCCGGCACCTTTGAACACAACAAGTACACTCAGACTTGACCAGGGCTGGAACACTGAGGAGAGAAAAACAAGTGTAGACATACACATTTCACACACTTATCACAGAAATATCAGCTAAAATAAATTGCTGAACTCAAGGCTGCAAGCCGAATTCAACAAACAAGTCTCTGGAGAAATGTTTACATACAGCAGTCGGCAGAGTAGATTTGTTGTTTAGCTGACTTCTGGCTTCTGGCTTCCCCTCCCTTCGTACATCAGACCTCTTGTGCACAGACAGCATCTGCTGGACGATGGCAGGGAACAGCCTTCCAGAATCACAGCAAATGTAGATTCCATTCCAGGTTTCACTCCAGCTGGAACGCTCTGTTTGGATGTCTCAGGAACAACAATAACAGACGGCTTCTGGAGGTGGCTTGTAAAATAATCCACAGTAAGGTCGCAGGGAGATAGCGTCTTTGCTTTCTTGACCAGTAGATCAAACCTGCTGTCCAAGCTTGGCAAAATCACGCACGCTTTTTCATAGTGCCAGAAAAACATGCCTTCTTGTTCAAATGCAGCAAACAAAGTCTTGAGCTTACCAAGGTGGGTCATCACAGTCTCAGCCTGGTTGCAGCTTCAAACTATAAAGCTGTCTTAATAGACCACCAAGGGCAACAGAGTTCTACTTTGTATAGCCTCCCAGCACTCATTCGCAGTCCTTGAGTTGCTGATATAATTCCGTTCAGAGGATTTGAGTCCCAAAAGCAAAAAAGCTGTAAGCACGGTCCAAACACGCTTGCACTTCTTCGGAGGGATCCTCTGGAGGTGGATTTGCCACATACTGCCACAAATCTTCTTGCAAAAAGAATGATTTCATCTCCACACACCAGGTCAGATAGTTTGTGCCATCTAAAGGTTCAAATGGCAGACTGACCAGACTCTGTTCAGCCATTGCTGACCACTCAAGGAAAACATGTTTACTCTGAAATCAGCCTCTAAAAACAAACTCCCTTTTACAGCCAGGTAACAACGCAGCAAAGAAAACACAGATTTCTCTCTCTGGGCAACATAACCTGATAGGATGTACGCTGGCTTATAGGGAAAAAATCAAGGCTTGAGAATAAACAGACAAGAGTGCAGCGTTTAGGGCTAAAAGTGTTTACTTGTAGCATAAGGCAATAAATGCATATATAGTTAAGGCAATAAATGCAAATGTTACATTATTGCAATAAGGAAAAACAAAAACAAACTTATAAGCAGAGATCCGTGTATTGATCCCAGGGCCAGAGCTCATGCCACGGCCTATACCCAAAGCCAGGCATAATTACGCACTGCCCAGTCCGCAGAAGTAGAATACACGTGAAGAACTACATGGCTAAAAGACACAAAAAATCAAGAAGCATAGAACACCATTTTGCATGGTTAGATATTCAGTTCTTCCAGCTTTCTGATTGGCTGGAAGTTAGGTGTGACACACACCAGGCCTTTGTGTAGGCCATAGCACAAGGTAGCAGTGCTGCATCTAAGCAAGCACGTGATCTCCCCCTCCCTGTTCTCCCAGGGCTTCCCACGAAGGCTTCAGGGGGAATTGTTCTCATGGGAAGGTCCCATTGCTTGTGTGGGCACTAGCCATAACAAGACACACGTGACAGTTGTTATCTGGCACCTGCACTTCACGTCACCATGAGACACTTTTCTCCGTACAGAAAATATTTGCCAATTTCATACGGGAAATCTGACACAAATTTTATTAAAAGGCAGAAACTTTCATGAGCTATAGCTTACTCATCAGATCCATAAAGTTTGTAGACTGATGTAGGATTTAAATGGGGATGAAGGGGGGTGGGGGAAGAGGGAGGAAGTTTTTAGGCTAACTCAGAGGATCTCAACAAACACAATGGGTTTTTAACACATTACAATTGCTAATTGATAAGGTACTTGTAATCTGTCTCACATGTAATCTGCATCTGCATAACTCTCCTTTCCCCCCCTCCCCCCACCTCATCCCGGTTTGTTTAAGTCCTACATCAGTTTAGTCATTCTGTGTATCTGATGAAGTAAGCCATAGCTCACCAAAGCCTTTTTAAAAATGTGTTCTCTGAAAAGGTGCTGCCAGATTCTTTCTGACTCCGTACTGGTGCCACTGTCGTGAGTGGGTTTTTCCCCCCTTCCTTTTAAGAATCTCAGCCTCCAGGCTGCCACTGATTATTTACTATTGGTGGGATTTAGATTCCACCGTTCATTAAAAGAAATATCAAAGCTATTTACATTACAAATGTTTACAGTAAATATATAAAATATAAAATGAGTAAAGCAGCCAAACAATAAATAAGCATTAGTTAGAGCTGTTGGCAAAGGGACAAAGAAAGGAAGTCAAGGGAAGGTCTGTATCAGTAGACAGGGTCTTAATTTACAGTGGAAACCTTTCACGGTGGGGCTGGCCTAATCTCCTAGGGATTTTTCCATGTGAAGGGCACCAGAGCTAGCTGTGGTACAGTCCGCGGGGTATCAAATATTGAGAGGGCAGAATGAATGGCTGGCCATGCATGTTCACCTTGAGACGATCATGTACGGTACTTCCCAGAGCAACTGATCTGGCTGTTTGGTCACTTCTTTGGTTGGATGTGCGATGACTTCTCTCCTTCCTCAGCCACTGGAACCCTTCCTTGAAGTTTCTCACCTGGAGCATCTTTCTCTTGCATATTACATATATATGTCAGTCTTGAGGAAAAGATGATAGGCCTGCTACAATCAAGGTGGATGGATGTTTGCAGAGGTGCTCAGATAAAGATCAAGATAATATGGAGACGTGATTTGGGTACAGAACAAATAAAGGCTCAAGAGTTAGGAATTGATGCATGTTTCATGCCAGCAGTTGCACAGTTGCCAAATATAAATAAGCATGAATTGTTTACTCTATTAGAATCACTGCTGATCTTTACAGGCATTAATTTGCATGTTTTAACATAACTCCACATGTAGAAAAACATTGTTGTTTAAAACTGCGTCTCTGGGAGAGGTGATAACTAAATATTGTTGGGTGGGGTTCAGAGAGAAGTTAAGTTCCCAATCCTACAAACTAATTTATCTGAAATAGAATTTTAGATGGATTATTGCATAATCACAATAAAATAGTACAGTAACTCGGTGATCTGTTAAAATCTTACAGTACTTCATTATAATGTCAGTGCACTGCATACACCTCCTAGTTGGTGGATAAGGTAATTTGTATTTATTAAAACACATAATTTGAAAGCCTTGATTGACCAAAGGCATGACAGGTTGTAGAAAACAAAATCTATGCACTCATTCATTGACTATCATGGCATGAATTTCCTTTTCTTTTTTTCTTATATCATCTTTAATTTATTTGGCTTCCTATCCCTTACTCCTTTTCTGCAATTTATATAAAGCTGCTTACCAAAAGAGGAAGTAGGATGGTGGGAATGGTTCGAGTGGCTGAGGAAGAAGAGAAACACACACATACACACTTCATTATATTTTTCTCTATTTCTTTCAGGTGGGGACAGCTATGCCTTTTCCAGTAAAACAAACAGCAGCCTAACAATTACTGGTTGATTAAAAAAAAACTCTGCAAAGTTTTAATAACTTTAGAGGTTTGTTTCTCAGATTTTATGTGTACAGTAATTCTTCAGATAGTCTTCACATATTGTCCAAAATGATAAAATATGAAGTTCATAACACTTTTTTCATTTTCCCCCTTCCCTAGATTTGCAAGAGTTGTGGATTCATGGCTTGAATTGCCTTCAAGGTATGGCTTAAAAGGTTTATTTTGGTTTATATTTTTCTTAGAACACCTTAATTCACTAAGGACGTTTCTTCTTTTTTAGCTGATCCCATTTGTTTATAGTAGAAAGTCATGAACAATACAGTATCTTGCTCTATCTCTCCAGCTATGAAATCAGATTATTACACCTTGCTATGACTAAAGAAATGTGGATACAGTGCTGAAATTATAGGAATTGGAAACCCTGATGCTGTGCACAACTGCTTAGGAATAAGTCACTGAATACAGTGAGATTTAGATACACATAGAATTGCATTGTGAATTAATATATTTTAAAACAGATTATGTGATGAACTTGAGTTCAAGTCCCCAATATACACTCCTCAATGCAGTTCATTTGAATTGCAGAATAAGGTTTATTAAGGATACATGTAACTCAAAGCATTTCTAAAGACCCGAGTGAGGATTCCCGCCAAAAGAATAAAATTTGAAACTTCCCTTTTCCTAACGTGCCAGCCCACTCTCCGCCAATGCTGTCAACGTTCATTTTCCCACTCCTTGGCAACCCCCTCCGCTCTCCGTCTTGCAGGTGTGCGACCTTGATGATCTAACAGTCCTAGGTGTCGGCTGGAATGCGCTCCCCCTCCCAAGTGCTGAATTCTCTCTCTCCGGCTGACACGCATCTTATCGAGCGTCCCAAGCGTGTTTTAGTATTGGCAGGATTCGCATAGGTGCAATCCTGACAGATTACAGTGCCCACAAGAGGGCAATATTGGTACACTGATCTATTCTGGCCAGTTCTGTAAATCCTGAGTTCTAATCCTGTCTGACTAGTTGTGCAAAAGTCCTTTTTTTTTTTTTTTGCAGCCTTCCCAGCCTGGAGGCCTCAAAATATGAAAGGCTGGCTAGATGTTCTGGAAGTTCCACTATCTGGAGAGAAGGTTGTTCTGGTAAATTTGCTACCAATTGTAGATGAATATGACTTTGAGGTAAAGGAACACATTTTCTGATGATATCCCAGGGCACATGTAATGGTATGTGGGAATGACCTTGGGAGAGAGAAGGAAGAGCTGCAGCTTAGACAACAGTCTGACAAACGAAATTTGAGTCTGAAGGAGGAGGGGTGGTGAAAGAGTCTCAGAAGGGACCCTCCCTAGTTTTTGGGAGAGTAAAAGTGAAGGAAGGGAGGGGTACTTTCAGACTTGCAAGATTGATGTTAGTCTTGCCAGGTAGTCCAGACAAGAAGCACAACCAGGAGTACCAGCTCTATCTTTATTGTAAGGTTACATTAACAGAATCTTGCAAGTCTGAAAGTACCCCTCCCTTCCTTCACTTTTACTCTCCCAAAAACTAGGGAGACTCCTTTCTGAGACGCAGCTCCTCCTCCTGTCTCCCAAGGTCATTCCCACATACCATTACAGCACAGTAGGTGTAATGGTATAGGTGTATATATTGACCACAAGATCCAATTTGTGCCCTGATTTGGCAATTTGGAGAACAATTCAGTTCAACTCAGCACAGTCATCTTGAGCTTGAATCCAAAGCAACATCTCAAACCCTAATGCACCTTGCCTCACCATTAGAGTGTCAAGACCTGGCTCTGCCAACTAGCTTGGGGACCCAATAGTGGGAGGCCGCCCTGGGCGTGGTTGATGGTTTGAAGACGCTCTCCCTGCCTTTTAGTTTTTCTCTTTTAACTTTATATTTCTTGTATTTTTATAAGGGTTTTTATGACCTTTTATTGTAAGTCACCCAGAGTCACTTCCACAGTGAGATGGGCAGTGTATAAATTTCATAAATAAATAAAATATCTAGAACAGGTAAAGACAACCTGTGGTTCTGAGTGAGATGGGTGGGGAATAAATTTGATATACAGTATAAATAATAAATAAATAAATAAATAAATAAATAAATAAATAAATAAATTCCTCCTGGTACCCCATTTGTGGTTCCTGGCACCCTGAAATTTGGCAGAAAAATGGCCAAGTTTAGTTGCATGATTTTGTGTTTGCTTGTTTTTCCAAATATTAAGGTGGCAACGGAAGTGGCAGGCTTCTGGAAAACGAACTGATTAAGTTGGACAAGCTAGATGAAAAAAATAAGAAGTTTATGACCGTACATTTTCTCTGACATGATTTGTTTAGAATAAAGATTATGAGCCTCATTTGCTGGCCAAAGGAGCTCTGAATTACATTTCTAATAGAAACTTGAAAGGTTTAAATTGTTAAATATAAGAGATGACAGGTGGATAGCTAGTAAGAAGGTGGGACTTTAAGGGAATAACAGACAGAAAAAGTGTGACAGGTGAGGCATCAGCTGTCCTTTCCCTCTGACAGGTCTCAACTGTCTGCTTGGAAACCTTATACAGGTTTTAAGGACTATGTTTGTTTTGTTTGGAACTAACAGTCTTCTATTCATTTTGATTTTCATTGGGATAACACTAATCATTTAGAACAAACTGAATTGGCCTTTAATAGGCCATTCAATAGCCAGTTCTTTCCACTCTTAACCACATTTTTTTTTGAAAATGAGCAAAATAGGCTTTGTCAGGTTTGGAGACCTTTAAAAGAAAAATCCTAAAGCTGTGATTTTCAACATATCGAAAATAATCTTGCCCATATAAACCTTTGCGCTTGCATAAAGGAAAACAAATCTATAGCATAGAAGTTGGCACTTTTGAATGTCTGTGCTGGGTTTTACAATTTGTGACCTTCCATGCAAAAAACAGATTTCTTTGTACTTAAGACTTGCTAGCTGATGGAGCCACATAAATAAATCTTTGATGGTTAGTGCTTATAACAAATAAAAGTCTTAATGTTTGTAAAAGTGGCATGCAACCTCTGCCTCCCTCCAAAAGTTCTTTCACTTGCTGGGATTAGGTGCTGCCTCCATGTGGTTGCTCCTTTTCTGTTTGCTACCAAGCTCCAGGCCAAGCTCCAGGCAGGAATCACACCATAATGGGCTGTTTTCCATAGCTTGTGGTCCGAGCTGTTGTCTGATAGCCCTCTTGCTTGCCTGTAACAGTGTCAGAACCCTGGCATGCCCCCACAGTCCCGCCATTCCCCCAGCGCACCCAGTATCACAAGGGGATAAGAAAATGACAAAGGAAACAAAGACACCAACCACGCCTCCTAGATAAGGGGCGATTAAGAACTCAAGGACATTGACCCAACCTTGACACGAAGCGGACCAAAGGGAAGCCTTCAGCAGAGAGGGGGCGGGCGCTCTGGCGGGAGGGTTTAAAAAGCCAAGCCGAGAACCATCGAGTCTTTTTGCTTGCTTGCTCATGTACAGCAATAAATCGTTTACTACCCAATATCTGAGCTGAAGTCTTTCTTTGGGAGAAACGTTTGCGACACGCCTGAGAAGCAGCTTACAAATAGTCATACATTCTGGACAGTCGCTTCCTGGTTTGCTTGTTGAGTTCTTTTCTTTTTCTCTCCTACACACCCACACATTTGCAGGCTAAGGGTCTGGGTGGGATGAGGCTGCCTCTGGATGTCAACATGTTCCTAAAAAATACCAGGGTGCGGCTCAATTAGCCAGACACCTAGAATGCTGGCGTGGGTGCTTGTGAGTAAACTGTGAGTGGGGGAATGAATGAATGAATGAATGAATGAATGAGCACATCTCCTCTCAAGTTTCTGGGGCTGTCAACTTTTACTGCCCTTTGGGAGAAGGGATGAGCTGAGCCTATCCTTGGGGAAGTGAGGGTGGGGAGCACTTCTGCCTGGCTGCAGCTGCTTTCCCCCCCTGCAGACAGCAACCCCAGCTTCATTCCCTCACAATATGTATAAAAATGCACACGTTCAGGTCAGCTTGTGAAGATGCAGCCATCCATTAAGTGATGGACAAACATATGTAAATCAGTTCCAAGTTGCCTCACAAGGTGACTCCACTTTGAACTACAGCTAGACAATAGAGGTGAGAAATGGATATTCACTGTAAATGCCAGGAAAGCTTCTTAACTTTCTACATGAATTAAGTATATACTGTTTAGTTTCTGCACCTTCTGTAACTTCTAAATTTCATCAAGAGGAGAAAAGTGACTTCTCCCAAAATTGCTGCAAAAGATAAACGTTCTAGTATAATCCAATGTCAGATAGTTATATTGTCACCAGCTTGCTAGAAAAACGGTTTTCTAGAAATTTGGAACCTATTGGCAAATCTTTCTGAATGGAAAGAGGAGATCTGCATTACAATGAAAATGATGCTGAGGAATTGGTGGCAGCAGTAACACATACCATAATTTTGTTGTATATGGAATATAATACCCTTTATCCTAGTTAATTCATCTAGAACATCTATTGCAGATTAATATCTGTGGTAGCAATGAATTGTGACAGTTTAATTGTTGGATAATTTTTGTTTGTTTCATGAAATTTTATCCCTTTCTTCAACAACAAAAAGCTTATATTGGCTTATATAGAAAGGAAATGATATTAAAGGCAAAACTGAAGTACTTTGGCCACATAATGAGAAGACAGGATACCCTGGAGAAGATGCTGATGCTAGGGAAAGTGGAAAGCAAAAGGAAGAGGGGCTGACCAAGGGCAAGATGGATGGATGATATTCTGGAGGTGACGGACTTGACCTTGGGGGAGCTGGGGATGACGGCTGACAGGAAGCTCTGGCGTGGGCTGGTCCATGAGGTCACGAGGAGTTGGAGGTGACTGAACGAATAAACAACAAACAACAGGAAGGAAGGAAGGAAGGAAGGAAGGAAGGAAGGAAGGAAGGAAGGAAGGAAGGAAGGAAGGAAGGCTTTGTCTATGGATTTACAATCTCAAACCTATAATAAAAAAGAGGAGATGAGGAGGGAAGAGGATTAAAAAAAAAGCAAGCTTGGGTATCAATGCTTAAAAAAATGTGTAGTTCTTATGTAATGATTAGCAGGAGAGAAGGAACCAGAGAGAAGTTGGTCTTTCATAAAGGTGGATGGTCTGCTTTCCTTTTTAATGCCATTCACTGGCCTGATGAAATGATTACTGTTCTTGAAATTTTTATTTATTTATTTATAGTGATATTTATACCCCGCCTATCCCCTCCCTAATGGAGGACTCTAGGCGGCTTACATTCATATATATACAATTCAAATTATACAATTCACCAAATTCAATTCACCGTGCGTGAAGGGAGGGGGGTGAGGGAACCGACTCTACTAGGCTCCGGACTACAATTCCCAGGATGCCTTGAGCCGGCTGCTGACGTCCTGTAGCTGTCACATCCGGGTCCGTCGTCACCACTGCCATTCGATCTTCCTCCGATCCTCTCCTCCGGTGGAGCCGACTTCCCGACAGGACGCCAGCAAATTAGCCCACTTAAGGTGGTACCCATTTTATCTACTTGCTAGGCTTTCAAACTGCTGGGTTGACAGGAGCTAGGACTTAGCAACGAGAGCTCACCTCGCGCGTGGGGTTCGAACTGCCAACCTTCTGATCGGCAGCCTACAGCTCAGCTTTTTTAACCTGCTGAGCCATCCGCTTCCATGACCATGAATCATGAATGAAAGAAAAAAGAATAAGGACAACATAAAATGAAGTTTATTCTTCAGAATCAGACAACATTTTATAGCTGTCATGGGTCTTCCCTTGCTCTGAAAATGCATGTTGACCTTACAGCATGTATTAAAGAGGTAAAGGTTCCCCTGCACAGTCGTGTCCAACTCTAGGGGGCGGTGCTCATCTCTGTTTCTTAGCTGAAGAGCCAGCGCTGTCCAAAGACGCTTCCGTGGTCATGTGGCTGGCATGACGTGCGTGGAATGGTGTTACCTACCCACCGAAGTGGTACCTATTTATCTACTTGCATTTGCATGCTTTCGAATTGCTAGGTTGGCAAGAGCTGGGGCGAGTGTGGGAGCTCACTCCGTCATGCAGGGCTCGGGTCTTGAACCGCCGACTTTCCGATCGACAAGCCTGGTGTCTTAACCACTGAGCCATCGCGCCCCTTATACAGCATGTATTATATGTCTATAAATTATTGGTTTCTAAGAAAGGGATTAACTAGTACTGCAAATTACAGAATATATCTTCATTATATCAGTGCATCTGTCCATATGACTATAGCATGATATTTTTAAAAAGTTTAAATGAATCCTTGATAAATTATTTTGGGTCAATATCCTTTTACATTACACTCCCTTCCTAAATGGTTAGATGCAGGCAGAATGTATAAGCCTCTTCTTTAATTGTGTGTACAGTTTTTTATTTAAAAAATCCTCTGCAATTTAGATGAGGTTATCTAATATCATAGACAGTGTAGAAGAGCCATCAGCAAGATTTTAAACTGTACTGTGTTAATTACATTACATGAATAATAGGATTGTATAAATATTACATTAGTAGCTAATATTGTCTCTTCAGAGATCAGTTCAAGCTCCATTAGTTAGAAGTGAAAAACATGTTGTCAAGTTGGTACAAGGATTTTACTTCATTAAGTCATTGGTTTAAATCAGCAGATTAGAACATTTTCTTACGAAAACATACCTACTCCAGCATTTGTATTCTTAACTATTCTCTGATTCCTGTGAGATTAAAACTGAACTATTTAACTTTTAAAAGGTAAAGGTTCCCCCCGCACATTTGTGCAGTCGTGTCCGACTCTAGGGGCCGGTGCTCATCACCGTTTGTTAGCCGAAGAGCCAGCGTTGTCTGAAGATGCTTCCACGGTCATGTGGCCGGCATGACGCGCGCGGAACACTGTTACCTACCCACCGAAGTGGTACCTATTAATCTACTTGCATTTGCATGCTTTTGAATTGCTAGGTTGGCAAGAGCTGGGGCGAGTGCGGGAGCTCACTCCGTCACGCGGGACTAGGGATTCGAACCTCCAAACTTGAGATCTTCCGATCAACAAGCCTGGCATCTTACCCGCTGAGCCACCACGCCCCTACTTACTATTTAACTTTATTCTGTTGCAAAATCCTTATGGAATGTATCAAGAAAATATTTGACAGAGCTCCCAGGCGTTAATGTTGTATCTTCTCGCTCATGGGTGGACCTTCATTCTCTGGGCCTTTGGGGTTGTGGGGAGAAAATGACCCCCCTTGGAGATTAGATTGTATCTTATATGTCCTGTAGAAGAAAACTATTCTAGTAACACTCAGGACAGTGTATTCTACTCTTGCTAGTATTAAAACTTCAAATTCTGCACTGGAAGATATGAGAAATGACCTTAGAATAAAGATAGACTGAAGCTTTTTAAATAGTATTGTTAATAGTATTGTTTTTGATTGTTTGTTGCTTGGATTTTCATTGAACTTGAGCTGCTAGTGGGGAAACATATTTATTTATTTTGCCATTCAAATAAACCACCTGACAGACTTTAAATGTGTTGACCAGAAATTGGAGTTTATTTTCCCATGACAAATCATATGCTCCAGCTTCACAATTTATAGAATTGATTTTTCTGACTATGAGTTGAACTTACTGCATTTAGCCTTCACAATTACTCTTACTAATGCTGACTGGGATCTCTTTTTGGGGGGTGGGTGGGGAAGATGTTCCCTTCTTGGAAACAGCTAAAGAGCTTTCTGAGGGAACAGGAGAACAAGCCAAACTTAAGGCAAGTTTTTATACCTGCTTTTATTTTCATAAGCCATTCCAAAGCAGGGTTTGCTGGCTATAAATGGATTGTGAGAAATTTGGGAAAGGCAAATTGCTGGCTGTCAGAGTTAGCAGCCAAAACCCAAAATGAAATAGAATGAAATATTCCTCCTTGGATCATCCAGTAGATGTCAACCATTCAGATCATTAATTTTGCTTCAGACTTTCGACCGTTTTGTAAAACAGTATGTGAACTAAAGTTAGAAAGTGATTTTTTTCATTGCATAATATTCCTGCCAGCTCTGAACAGTAGGTGATTCCCACTTTGAAGAGTTGCTTGGAAATAAAAGACAGGTGGGGGCTACTTTAATATAAGGCAGTTCTGTTTGAACATTGCACAGAGAGAGACTTCAGAAATTGTCAGAAAGTTAACCTGCGTATCTTAAATAGAGAAGAATAAAAATACATACATTATGAGAAGTTTGAATGACAATGTATACAAATACTATGTATGGTATGGATGTAAATTTGAAGAAAACCTGTAATCACTAAAATATGTGAGGTGTAAATAATAGAACAGAATATTTCATCCTTAAAATTAAGCTTTGATTCTAATACCTCAAGGCCTGATAGGAACTCTGAAGTTCCAGAGTGCACTAACCCATGATTTTCTTTTTTATTCCTGGCTTGGAGAACAAGCTCAATGGCCTGCTTTACTCATACTTTTAGGCCATAAATCATGTTTTAATCCCACAGTGGTTGGGTTCAAATGTCACACAGTCATATTGCGGCTTAGTGTAGTATATGAGCCAGCCACTGTGTGTTTAGGTAAAGAAACCAGAATATAACACGCTAAGCAATTATGCTGCCACCGAAAAGAGACCTGCCAGGATTTGAAGCCATCTGCTTTTCCAAATCTGAATTTCGCATAATTACTTAGATAGCTAAGTATTTGGTTTGTGTCTATTCTACGCTTATTTTGGGCTTGAGTTTATTTTTATTTTTGCCTTGGTAGCATAAGGCTTTCAACAGCAGGGCTCTTCTAATTGTCTTTGAAGTTAACAGAATTTTGATAAGGGCAATGTTTCAAATCCTTCAGTTCGTCAAATGTGACATACCATAGTGATGTTCTCCTTTACAAGTACTAAAAGAGATGGCATCTAAAGTAAGCTGCAAAATGATGACCCATGCGTCCAGAGGACATTGCACACAGGACTCAACTTAGTACGTGCATCATGATCCTTGACACAACTACAGAAGTCACATCTTTTGTACCATGATGCATGTAACAACTGCACTTCCCCCCTTCCCCTTGATCTTGCTGGGTGATGCCTATAACCGAAAGGTTCCTGACATTAGGCTATCCATTTCTATGGCAAACTATGAAAACGTCATCTTCTACACTTGTTATTTAGAGAAAATAAATGAGTTCAAGTAGGAAATAATAACACAAGTTTATTCCTCCTATAAGGATGGAACAGAAAGGCAGGCAAATGGAAGTAGACCACATGAAGAGCATCAGGCATCAGGTAGTCAAGCTTGTGTTCCATTCTGCTCTTCAGTTCAATATATTTCCACACAAGGATGACGCAATGGAGTAAGTGATGAAAGATGACGGGATATTTTCTAAATGGCACAATTACTTACGGTGTAATGTTAGTTATCATGAGTAGGGCAAACGGGAGGAGCTGAGATTGAATTAGAAGAAAGAACAGGATCTGCTGTCTGAGTGGTAGATCCCAAGAAGTCATCAAGGGAGCCTGATACTAAGTCAGCCTAATTGACACTGTGCATGCTTTTATGATATGTGTGTGGCCTTACTTGCAGGAATGAAAATTCCAGTTTGTCAGATAGCTGGAATACCTAGGACAAAGAATTTCCTGTTGTGGCCTATGGGCCACCTCCCCTCACCCCATGCCATTGCAGTGTCCAGTGTCCTGCTCTGTCTGAATGCATTTTTATTAGGATAAATCCAGATCAGTCAATAGGTGTTTCAGTCACACTTGGGGTAGGTGGACAGTCTGGTCTTTCTTTCCTCGCACAAGGAATGCCTGAAATAACCCAACATAACACTGATTGATGATGCCACAGTTTACATGCCTACCTTCTAATCATTTGAAAAAGTTTGGAATTAATGACTTATTGTCAAGAAAACATTTCACTTAGTTTTTATATGTGTGATCTGTTTATATACTGCAGACAGAATCACTGGGTTCATCAGGTTTAAATAGACTGGTGGGATTGACATGCATATTGGAGTATGGGAGTTTCAGAAATAGAATTTTTTTTTTACAGTTTCAAGAAATGTGTCAAAGTGGACATATGGCAGCAGATACCAACCATTTCGGTAAATGTGGGTGTTATTAACGTAAGAATATTAATAATCCTAAATAAAGTGTTGTTTGAAAATTCAGGTACATAATGGTGAAAACTGAAGGAAATCTAAATCCATCTATTAGTCTGCATAGCTCCGCATAATCTCTTCTCTCCAGTGGTAGATTTCTAAGAATTCACAAATTAAGAACATTCTTTGAACTGTAGGATTTAAATTAAAGGAAAGTGTTCTGTAAGCCTGAGATGATAGATAGATAGATAGATAGATAGATAGATAGATAGATAGATAGATAGATAGATAGATAGATAGATAGACAGACAGACAGACAGACAGACAGACAGACAGACAGACAGACAGACAGACAGACAGACAGACAGGAATCTATGAAGGAAAAATGAGAACTTTGAAATGTTTGTCTGGGGTTATCAACATTCAGACATGTATCTGAACGTTTGTGATAAAACATTTTGCTTGTCTATTTGGGGGCATGGGCAGTACAGCCAGCTCTCTGACACTCAGTAAGAGTACAGGCAAGTATGTGCTTCTGCTTTTCTGGGAAGACACAGAATAGAAGGCATGATTTGCCAGCATTCCTGGGCTAGGTCAAACGAGTTGCAGGCTCCATCTGCCCTTGCCAAGTACCACTTCTGGTGCCACGCACTAAAATCAGGAGATTTTCTGTCCTCAGAGACTGTTGTGTAAAGCTCTTATAAAAACACCGAAGGGTTAAAAACAAAAGCCTTCTCTTGCATGTAAATTGTGATCTCTGTATGATATATAGGTTTTACGTTGCAGTCCAGTAGCAACTTCCTATCTCACATTAATCCAGAAGATTTATAAAGCAGTGTCACTTTGGCTTTATTGTATTCTTTAGCAGGAGCTTTAAGGCCAGGTTAATATCCAACACTGGATCATCATTTATCATAGAAATCATCTAAGCAGATTTGTCTTTGCTGCCCTACCCTAAGACAAAGGGAAGCGGTTGCCTCAGGTCATAGATGCAAGGTGTAAAGGTAACTACCCGCTAGCTGATTGTTGTAGGAGGCCTGCCTAGCAGCTCCCAAAGTAGCCTGATGCTTTCAGGTGTGGCACAGTCTCACTGAGATTCACCTGTAGGTTGGATTGGTCTGGCAGTAGGAAAGAGGATGGGCCCATCTCACCCTTTGCTTCCAGCCAGCCTGGTTGCTGCCCATAATATCTGTAGCACTAAGAGTTGGCCGCTAACCCCAGATTGCTGTATGGAACTCAGAACCTACCCAGAGATTACAACAAGGAGAAGAAGGGTTGGTCCCAGAGACATTTCTTTCAATGCCACTCTGCCTGGCACACCATAATGTGCAGCCCAACCCTTCATTCTGACAGATGTTGGCTGCTGTTGCTACTCCAAGGCAACAGTATGAAGGGCTGGAGCCATTAAGGTTCTCATTATCCTGAAACACGTTAAAGACGTTTCAGATTTGATGCACTGCTTTGTACCTTACGTGGAAATTCCTGATGTTCAAAGGCTAGGGATTGACAGAGGTGCACAGTGGGGGTGCTCGGTAATGGCACCCCAAGAGATAAAGTGTAGGTTTAGAATGTTAACCGACAGGAAACAAACTTGAATAGATGCCAAGAAACAGAATCATGATTTTCATAAGCAACAACAATTTGGCATTGTGAAAAACTCCCACAGGGTACAAAAAGGTACCCTAGAAACACTGCCTTGTCACACATACATTTATTATAGGTTTCTGGATGGAAAAAAAACCATTTAAGTTCTTGAAGCGTGAAATAAAATGCTACTCCACAGGGCTGGATCTCCTGCATTGTGGGAGCCTATGACTTTCTTTCTGGAAATATATTTTATTCTCCATTCTTTCTCAGATTCCTCCATATGATTATATACTTAATTGGTCACACCCACAAATCACATAAAAGACACTGGGAGGTTTCTGTAAGCAACTCTTTCCATGCTGAATGCAAGGAACGCAGCTATACATTTAATATAAAACTAATTTGCTGCCGTTTTCTTCCAGCGTAGAATAGCACAGACGTATACTTTGCTATAATTACAAGAATCTCTTTCCCTGCTACCCCCTAGCAACAGAGTATCAGTTGTTAGGCTTTAAGGAAATCTTCCCCACTTTCCTTTAAACCAAACCAATGGATGTGGAAGCTATTTGATCTAGGCACATTTGCAAACTGCAGAAATTTAGGCTTGTTTTCCATGTTGCAGGGAAGCAGCTGCCTGTGGCTTAAACAAGGCATGCTTCACCCAGAGAATCTCAGGCTTCCTTCAAGAGGCATCAGAAGCCAAGGGTAAGATTATTGTGGCATGGAAATCACACTCCTCCTCATCCTTAACTTTTCTGAAAAATAACTACATACAGTATGTCTTGCAAATGCTCAAGGGTCAACTCATTGTTACAGTATCTCTGATCAAATTCAAATTGAGGCTACTGGTTTCAGTGTTAAGAGCAGTAGTTCATCTTATAGGTCTGGAATAGGGGACTTGGGGACCTTCAATCATTGTTGAATAACAACACCCCATATTCCTCAGCATTATCCATGCTGCCAATTGCTGTGGTTCAATAGCATCTGGAGGGCTAATGCTTCTTCACTTCTATTTGTTCTACTTAAAAAAAAAACTAAAAAAAAACAATCAAAAGCAGCACAACTGGTTATGAATCATACAAAATAGCATTTGAAGCTGGGGAAGAGGCAGAAATAAAGGAGTGAGAAACTGTGGGTAGAGATTAGGGAAGAAGGAATGCGATAGCAAAAGTGTAATGGGTGCTGGCTAGAAGTCATGGGAGCTGTTTTTCCAACTCATAATGAGGGCATTACATTGGGGAAAAAATCTTCGGATACTTACAAGAGTGTGATGGAAGACAATGTCAGGAACCCATTGAAAATTGCACCCATGGTCTCTTTTCAGCTTGGAAGATGAGAATAACTTGTGTTCTGCACTGATGATACAACTTCATGAATAAGGCAATATCCAAAGTCAGCATTACGCTGGTTCCCCTGTCATATAATTGCAGTCACTGAATTATATTGAAAAGAAGATCTGAACATTTCAGTTCATTAATGATATTGCATTTGAATGTAACACTTCAAAGTGTGATTAAAATGAAACACTTTCTGGGGCATCTCTATGATATGTTAAAAGGCATTCATATTATCATGTTCTAATATGAAGCCAAAGGGCTCTAATACCTTTTTCATTTACTACAATGGACTTTCAAGACAGCCCCTAACCCCCCCCCCCAAAAAAAAAGTCTCCTCTTTCTTGCCCTCCCATATTTACTTTTTGAATTATGGATATTTTATTTTCCTGTAGAAACACTTCTCTTTCTGTATTAGTAACTGCTGGATTAGTGCCAGCCACTGACAGCATAACACAAGTTTGAAAGTGAACATAAAATTGAGAAGCATGTCAATCACTTATCAGTTTCATCATTTGGAGTGTGTGATCATCTCAGTATTGATAATGGTGCATGTAGTTGTACTATTAGTATTTAGATGACCTTTTATAGCAACTGTACATGATACTCAGCATCTGGTTATTTACAGTGTATCAACTGATGTTGGCTCCAGGTATATTCTTTTGTCCTTTTAAAATATTTAACAGATTTCACATCATATGGATATTTTAAAATAATTATTTCCTAAATAAAGAGTTTTGCTAAGAGGAGAAATGTGAAATATACAATTCCAGCAAACTGAGCTCTGGGTCATATGTTCAAAATCCCTCAAAGGAGAGCAGTCTCATTTTTGCAGGTGTCCATGTGTGGGGAAGTGGGGGGGGGGGGGAAATAAGATTTGTGTTGATCTCTCCATTCTAATGCCCAAGCCCATAGCAGTTCTACTATATGATCCCCTTCTTTCAACCAGCAAGGATTGAGGTGGAGAAATCAGAGAAAGGATCTTCGTGGTAAATGCCAATTCATTAGTTACAACTTTCACGAGGTTGCATCAAACACATGGGTCTGCATGAGGATGAACTAGTGCAGATTCCGTTCCTTTTTTCTTTTTTTTTTGCCACACTTAAGAATGCCAAGATGTGATTCCAACAAGCCTCATTGGGCATCGTTATTTGAAAGAAAGAGCATAGATTCAGCAACAGCAGGGAACAGTAGCCCGCATGGCGTATAAAATCCTCTACCTTATAGCAAAGTGCTCTTAATATATCTGTCTGTCTAATTCCTTACATTTGTGATTCCAGACAGTTAAAGATATGTTAAAGTTTTGGCTCTAACAGGAGGGCCTGAATTGCTCTTGGCTTGATCAGGAGACTATGCTGCTAGATAAGGGGGCAGACATTTCTCTTGTACATGAATCAGTGAATGAAAACTGAACAGCTGAAAAAGATTTTGGAACAAACACATCGTGTTTTTGTTCAAAATATAATATAGAATTAATATGATTTCAGATATAATATAACATCATATTAGATACCTTTAGGACTGTACAAGCACTACTTACTGACTTTTTTAGGCTCCTCATAATAATTATAGTTACTCTGTTATAAAATAAGCAGTGAAGAAATGGTAAATGTTGAAGTAGGCAAGTTTAGCCTCACAATTTCTGTAAGAGGTGTCAGATCTGATTGACTTCCAGGCTGAACTGAGCCGATTTGGACAATTTCGGGGGATGTTAAAATCAAATTAAGATCCTGTGGGCCTTGGATTACTCCCATAAGTTGCAGTGGGTTGTTTTAGTAAGACTTTGTTTTTGTATGATTTACTTTTTCCATGTAAAATTTGATACGAGCAGCTCCCTTTGGGAAAATATGGGCAGATGAGAAACCAAGCAAAGGTCCTGAAGGCATTCCCTGTACATAATGATAGCTGCTTGATGCTTTGTTTATCCTCTGCACCTCTCTTTTGGTAGAAACATACGATGGCTAAAGCTGGACAGCAAACAGCACTAAGACCACTAGCAATTTACATAGCATCATCTAGCCCAGTGTTTCTCAACCTTGGCCACTTTAAGATGCGGGGACTTCAACTCCCAGAATTCCCCAGCCAGCCATGCTGATCTAGCCATTGTGGAAGTGAACTGTCCGTTGACACAACAGTGGTTGGATGACTCTAGAAGATGCTATAAGTTACTTTAAAGGTACTTCCAATATGGAACTGCATATAGGGACAGGCACAGCCAGGTCTGAGAGTTATCCAGAGCTTAACTCTATATTGATCATTGAGGAAACATTTAGTCTTTCGCACAATGGGCCTGCATTCAGAACATCTAAAGTTTATATATTGTAACCCGCCCAGAGTCCCTTGCATGGGAGATGGGCGGGGAATAAATTGGAATAATAAATAAATACTAAATAAAATATATGAGAGCCAGTTTGGTCTAGTGGTTAAGGCAATGGGCTAGAAACCAGGAGACTGAGAGTCCGAGTCCTGTCTGAGGCATGAAAGCCGGCTGGGTGACCTTGGGCCAGTCACTCTCTCTCTCAGCCCTAGGAAGGAGCCAATGGGAAACCAGGAGACTGTGAGTTCTAGTCCCGCCTTAGGCATGAAAGCCGGCTGGGTGACCTTGGGCCAGTCACTCTCTCTCAGCCCTAGGAAGGAGCCAATGGGAAACCAGGAGCCTGAGAGTTCTAGTCCCGCCTTAGGCATGAAAGCCGGCTGGGTGACCTTGGGCCAGTCACTCTCTCTCAGCCCAACTCACCTCACAGGGTGGCGGTTGTGGGGAAAATAGGAGGAGGAAGGAGTATTTGGTATGTTCGTCACCTTGAGTTATTTATAAAAATAATAAAGGCGGGATATAAATAAAATAAAATTAAAAAAAATATGACTAGGGGCAGCTCCTACTGAATCCTTGTCACCACACCACCAGCCCATTTGTGTTTGAGTTAGCTGTCCTTCTGTTTTGTTGGAATTCTTTATTTTTTCCTTCTTTTCTCTTCTTTCCTTAAAATTTTCTCTCAAATTTTCTTCAAAACTGCACAGAATTGTTCATCGGGACACCCTGTCCTGCCTTTATAGGTACCTGACCTTCAGTTTTATGGCCCTAAAGGCCTGATTTCAGAGGCGCCAGCATAGGGGCAGCAAACACCCCCCCCACCCTTGGGTGAGCATAAGGAATTCCTTTTTGCCTTGGGGAAGGTTGTACAATAGATATTTGCAAGCACTGCCAGGCTCTTACTAATCTGTGGAGTCCTTGGTGCTCTCTGAGCCTTGTTGTTGTCTTGCAGACATTTCATTGCCAGACTAGGCAACATCTTCAGTGCGAAAAGGGAGTGGGACTTGCTCTCTGTTTATATACCATGGCTTGTCCTGCTTGTGTTGGTGGAGGCGTTGTTCTCCCCTTAGGAGTTCCTTGATTGGGCTGTTGTTTGCTGCTTGGTTGATTGACTGAGTTAATCGTTCCTTGATTAGGGTGTATTGTGCTGTTTGAGTGTTCCTCTGGTGCTAACCAACATTATTGGCACCAATGACATTGTCCACTAAGAGTTCAGAGCCTTCTAAGAGGCCTCCTGTGCCCACTCTCAACCTTCATGCCAACGATGAAGGCCCTACTGCCGGCCTGTTTCTGGCTGCCAGTCCTGCTCTTGCGTGACTGTCTCCTTTTCAAGCATGGAAGTTGATCTCAAAAGGGGAGATTTGGGACAAATCAAATTGATAGGCAAAGTCTATTTTGATGATGCTTTCAAATGAGTTCCTACAGAAAACAATGGAGGCTTTTTAAATCCATGGTTTTTTTTTTATTGTGAAGTGGGAATCCGACACAGCCTTTTGCGCATGGCCAGGCAGGGAACTCAAGTGATTGGGGAGTAGACCTCTTGCCACTCTGCTGCCCTTATTGGCCAGATGCCCACAAACGTGGTACCAAATTGGTTCTCTTTGGCACTTTGGGCAAAAATATTTTGCAATGGTTGCCCTAGATATTATTGAACATTATTGCCACGTAGTTTGCTTTCTGCCGGCTGGTCAGGTACAGTTCTTGCATCTAACAGATACCAGCCCGTTGCGTACAAAAGAGCGGTTTTAGAGATTGAATTCCGTAAGAGCCAAAAGCAAGTAAAACTGCAATTGGCAACTTTCTGTCAGACTCGAGAGTTCTTAGAGAGAAAGATTTTTTTATTCATCCGACCTTCAATTCACCCTTGCTAACTTTTGACAATATGGGGATTAAAAAAACTAATAATAAATTAAGTGGGGGAAATGGATTGCTTAATTAAAGTAGATACTTTTGGTCTGTGTTGCAAGTGTTTCATTCCTAAATAGGAGTATAAGCATAATGCTATCAACTAACATTATTTTTTCTATCAATATTAATTGGAAATACCTCATGCGGATCAGGAACTTATAAAAAATGTTGCTTGTTACCAGTTTGGGGATAATGAAATTGGAATAAAATTATATTGGCTAGGACATTAATCCCAAAAGTTCATTATTTTGTCTTGAGTTAATGAATACACAGACATACTCTTTCTAGACGTTTATCAAAGCCAGACTGCCATTACTTGAACTAATTTCAGGTGTGTTTTCTAAGGTACTCTTAACAATAGTAGAAGTCTGTTGTGATGTAAATTACATGTTAACAATTGACGATTACATATCTTTGAAATCATTCCTTTAATATTATTCATATGAATGAAATCATTCATGTCAATAAAGAGATTTCCCCTTTTGAAGTTCCCGGCCTGCTGTTCAGGCTCCCACCAATAGTATTTATGTATATATTCATACACTGACTTAGACAGTTGCACAGCTACTCCTAAAATGCCCTATCTATCATTCTTGAAGGATGGAGCTAACCTCTCCTCTAATTAAAAGTCTCCAGAAAAGTGGCCAAACTGTGTGCTGTAACTGGTGGGAAACCATGGGATTTGAACATAATTTAGGAATGCTTAGTTTTATGATGGATATGTTATATTTTAACACTTTTTGTAGGGGGCTTCTGATTGTACATATACTAATAAAATTACTGCTCAGGAAATTGTACCTGATGAGCATAAGAGGAGAGAGACCTGTTGGGGTGGACGGGAAGCTTTAATGTAAACCCTTCCATGTTGAACAGGGCTATGTAATGCTTCTATCTGATTCTTGAAGGGCTATGATAGTTCAGCTCTCTGGTTATTGAAACACCCAGAAAGGATTTTAGGTTGTTATGTTCCACTGAGTCATAGCCAAGGTCTAGTAACTCTACGGATAAAAGCTAGTTATGCAATTCTTGCAGGTCCGTTCCTGTAGCTTCCAGTACTCCATCTAGCCACCTCATGTGTTGTAGGCGGTGTTCTCCTTCTGTGCACTTTGTCCAGCATTATCATGGTTTCCACAGATGTGTCAGCCTGCATGATATGCCCAAAGTTGGACAGTTTTTGTTTTGTGATCCTTGCTTCCAATGAGTATTCAGGCTTGATTTCTTATAGTACCGAATGGTTGGCTCTCTAGGCTGCCCAATGAATAAGAAGCAGCTTCATCCAGAGTTCAAAGGAGTTAATCTTTTTTCCTCACTGTTGCAGAGTCCACCCCTTGCATTTCAATTAAGTGGTCTCTTCATTAGTCTTCCCTGTTATGATGATAACAGGGAAGACTAATGAAGAGATCACTTAATTGAAATGTCATAATCTTTCATGAGTTTATACAGCACCCCCATGCCTTTCTGCCCATCATTATTCTTTTCTGAATCTCTTTCACATGCCCATCATCTCTATCAGTTCTGTAGCCTAGAAAATTGAAACAATCCACCATTTCTATTATTTCAATGTTTATTTTAAGTTCTTCTAATTATGCAGGAGAAATTATTTTTGTTTTCTTGATGTTCAAAAAAAGCCAGGCCTTTTTGCTCTCCTGTTTTACTTTTACAATGTTCGTTCTTAGATCTCCTTCAGCTTCTGTAACCAAGATAGTATCATCCCCATATCTTAGGTAATTGATATTCTTTCCACTAATTTTGACACCAGTTCTTCCAAAGCTTCAGCAAAGATTTGGCAATAGAATGCAGCCCAGTCTAGCACCTTTTCTGACATTAAACCATTCAGTGTTACCAAATTTCATTCTCACTGTGGCTTCCTGATTATTGTAGAGCTGTCTTATCAAAATAATTCAATGTTTGGAATACCCATTGCACTGAATGACTTTCAAAGTCTTGAATGATTGACGCAATCAAAACTTTTAGAGGAGTCACTAAACAGAAGTAGAACTTTTTTTAAAAAAATATCCTCTTGTTTTTTTCCACCACTCACCTGTTATTACCGTATCATCTTGTGTTCCCCTGTTCCTTCTGAAGCCTACCTGTCCAACTGTCACTTCTTTCTTGATAAAGGTGAGGGAGTGATGGAGTTGACCTTGACAGAAATATGCAAGAAGGCAAAGGGGGCTGAAGAATTCCTTAAGTTCTGGGAAACAAGATAATATTTGGATGTGACTCAGGCATACGCTTCCCTAATTCACTAGAGTGTAAGAAGTGGGAGAAGGTACAGCAGAAAGTGGCAAGATTCTATTATTATAATCTATCTCAATAAAGTGTAGTTCTGGTCTTCCCGTGGAGTTGATTTTCCAGTCTGGTCTACCTGCTGGGGCTAAGAGACTCAAAGGTTTTCTGAAAGATTTTCAGCATCATCTTGCTAGCATTTGGTATTAGGGCAATTGTCCTGTAATTAGAACATTCCTTTAAATCTCCCTTTTTAGGGATCAGAATATAGGCAGACCTTTTTCAGTTTGGGCCATGCTACTTTTTTCCGTATTTTTTTGGCAAAGGAATGTCTTGATCTTTATTGTTTCCAAGATGGCCTTCTTTAAGAACTGCGTAGGGTTTACATGCGCCCCTGGGACTTTCTTATCGGACAGTTGGTTAACAGCCCATCTATTTTCTTCTTCAAACACCACCAGTTCATCTTCAAACTCTAATCTCTTGAATACAGTCTAATCTGAGTTGGCATTCTTGTACAAATTTTCCATGTATTCCTTCCATCTTTTTAAAAAAGATTGTGTTCCATTATTAAATCCTTTCCATGCTTCTTCTTTATGACATTGACATTGGAATATTCCTGTGATTTCTCTAATTTTCCTAAGTAGATCCCAGTTTTGTTGTTTTGTTACATCTGTCCAAGTTCAGATATTTTATCTCTTCATCTCCTCTTGCTTGCTGCTGGAAGTTTGCATTAAGGTCTCCAGTTTTCCCATAGTCTCCTCTGACTTTCACCAGTCTTCTTTCCTTAATGATTTCTATCGTTTCTATTTCTATGATTTCTTTTATAACCAGTGTGTCCTTTGTTTCTTTCTAGCTCTTCTTATGTGCTTTCTGGCTTTTCCTTTTACAATAATTTTAACTTCTTTCCACGTTATTTCAGGTCCATGAGGTCCTGGTCTTTGAATCAGTTTCTAACCTCCATCTAATATTGTTCAGGAATGTGTTTGAAGCAATATAAAGGATTTACTGCCTTTGGATGATCTACCACAAAGGTTAGACATTAGGTGTCTCAAGAAGAGGACTTTTTGTTCAATTCTATTGAGCAATTGTCCTGCCTTGCTCAACTTATTTTAGGGCAGAGCTTTCCAAACTTTTCATGTTGGTGACACACTTTTTAGACCTGCAACATTTCGCGACAGACTCTTACAGCAGGGCACAAGGCAGGCACTAGGACCTGCGCGGAATCCTGGCAGGGCAGGTTTGGAGGCAGCAAGGCACAAGGCAGGCACTAGGACCTGCACAGAATCCTGGCAGGGCAGGTTTGGAGGCAGCAAGGCACAAGGTAGGCACTAGGACCTGTGTGGAATCACAGCAGGTTTGGAGGCAGCAAGGCCCAAGGCAGGCACTAGGACCTGCGCGGAATCCTGGCAGAGCTCAGAGGCAGCAGCAGCCGCGACACACCCAGACACTGCAGCAGGCACACTAAGGTGTCCCGACACACAGTTTGGAAAGCTCTGTTTTAGGGAGTATGCAAAAGCAATCATCTTCCATTTGCCACCTTCCTATGTTTTCTAACCACATTTTCATATATTTTTAAAACACAAAAACAGTTTAAAAAGAGAAGATGGAATTACTGCACAACATTTTTTTATTGGTAAGGCTAGGAGTTATGTATCTGGAAGCAGACCTCAGCTGTGTGAGAAATGAAAACAACTTAACTCTCATCAAATATTGGCATTTTGGCACAGAAAACTGCATTGCTCAAACAAAAGTAGGAATTAAAACAAAATTTGTTTGGAATCCTGGTGAGAGGAAATTTGGATATTTTACTCCCACCAAATTCTGGGCAAATTCTGGCAGCTGTCTTTCAAACATGCAGTTTTTATAGCATTACAGAATTAAAGGTAATCCTAACACTGGATGGGATTCTGAATGACAGTATGAGAAAGAGGGAGAGAGGGAGGGAGGGAGGGAGGGAGGGAGGGAGGGAGGGAGGGAAAGAGTGAGAATTTCATTTTTATCTAAAAGAATTATTTCATAGTAAAATTTGACTTTGGCAGTGTCAGCCCTTTAAGATAGGCCAGGTATGGCAGGGATTTTAGGAATGTTCTTTACTGTAGTGAGGTAGAATAACAGAATCTTGAAAGCTGTCCCATCTTGTACTAAACAAAATCAAAGTAGGGTTATTTTTAATTGCTTTCTCGGGCTTCCCTATTTCCCAGGACTGTGTAATCTTTTCTGCAAGTCCTTCCCTTAACATATCGCTCATTTCTTCCCTGTTCCCAAGATCAGCTTTAAATTCCTTTACAAGAATGTCATTAACTTTCTAGACGTTTCTTTGGACATGCATAAAAGAACAAGATTTTAGACAACTCTCTCCCTGCTCCTATTTAACATTTACATGAAACCACTGGTCATCTCTTGGCACGGGGTCAAGTTTCATCAATATGCTGGTGATACTCTGTTATACATCTCTGCCCCAGGGTACCCAAGTGACGCCATCGAGGCCCTTTCCCAGTGTCTGTGGGGATCTGGATGAGGAAGAACCAGCTTTGGCTCAACCCTGACAAGACTGAGTGGCTATGGGTTTTAGGGTTCCGCATCTAATTATCTTCCATCATTGACTCTGAATGGGCTATCACTCCCCCAGGCAGAGTTGATGCATGATTTGTGAGTTCTCCTGAACTTGATGGGATATATACGCTGGCTTAAAGGGGAAAAACCAAGGCTTGAGAATAAACAGACAAGAATGCAGCTTTTTAGGGCTAACAGTGTTTACTGTTTAGCATAAGGCAATAATGCAGATACAATCACATTATCGCAACAATGAAAAAGATGAATATACAGGATACATCATTGTAAAAGGAAAACAAAACAAACTTATAAGCAGAGTTCCGTGTATTGATCCCAGGGCCAGAGTTCCTGCCATGGCCTATACCCAAAGCCAGGCATAGCTCACTCTGCCCAGTCCATGGGAAGTGAACACGTGAAGAACTACATGACTAAAAGACACTAGAAATGAAGAAGACTTGGAACACCATTTTGCATGGTTGTATATTCAGTTCTTCTAGCATTCTGATTGGCTGGAAGTTAGCTGTGACACACACTAGGCCTCAAAGCATTAGGCCTAAAACACATAGCATGAGCTGCTATTGGATGGCAGTGCTGCATCTACGCACTGAGTTCCCCCCCTCCTTGCTCAGGAGGGGGCCTGGGGAAGGCTTCCCACGGAAGGATTCAGGAGACCTTGTTCCCATGCAATCTAGTCAAAACAATACACACGTGACCGTTGCTATCTTGCACCTGCACTTCACGTCACCATGAGAAGGCTGTGCTTTGTAAAAGATGCAATTTGCCAAGACACTTTTGCTTTGTAGAGAAACCCAATTTCCAATTTCATATAACCCAATAAGAAATCTGACAGAACTCACAGCTCCTGCTTAAGGAGCAGATGGCAGCTGTGGCCAGGAGAGCCTTTGCACAATTGCATCTTGTGCACCAGTTTCATTCATTCCTAGAACAGGAAGCTCTGCTCACAGTCCCTCATACCTTACTCACCTCCTGTTTGAACTCTTACAATGCATTCTACATGGAGCTGCCTTTGAAGAGCGTTTGGAAGCTTCAGGTGGTCCAGAATGTAGCTGCACATGCAGTATTGAGTGATCCATGGCAGGCCACAGAACATCACTGGTATGTGAGCTGCACTGGCTCCCACTAGACTTCCAGGTGCAATTCAAGATGGTGATTGTCACCTTTAAAACACGATATGGCATGGAGCTAGGTTAATTGTGGGACCACGTTGTCCCCAATGGTTTCTTCCCGTCCCACCAAATTGAGCAGTGTGGGCGTGCTCTGGATCCCATTGGTGAAACAGTTTCACTTGGTGAATCCTAGGAAGGTTGTCTTCTCTGTCTTGGTGCCTGTCTTGTGGAACAGCCTCCCTGTTGAGATATGGTTGTGAAGACCTGGCTAATCCCCCAGGCACTGGGGTCAGGGTGCTAATAGGAGTCTTATGTGGGTGTAGATATATTTGTATATTGCTAATGAGATTCCTTACAGGTTTGTGATTTGTCTAAATGTTTGTCTAAACATTATTTTATTTTATTTTATTTTATTTTATTTTATTTTATTTATTTTATTTTATTTTATTTTATTTTATTTTATTTTATTTTATTTTATTTTATTTTATTTTATTTTATTTTATTATTTTATTTTATTTGGAAGTAGGACACCTCTACACTACACTGCAGATCCTTGGTCTATTTCTATATCTCTCACTCTCTCATACTTTCACAACTTCCATATTTTTAAAATGCAAACACATGGAGGAAAAATCTTCACTACCTCTTATATCCTGCCCTATGTGACTTGCCAGCTGCTTTTTTAAAGGCTTGTTCTCTTTTTAAGGCAGGTAGTGGTCGGCAGTAGACAAGAAAACAAGCCAGCAGTACCTATTAATATGCATTGATGGATGGCAGGGAGGATCCTGCTGGTAATTTGGGGCACCTTCACAGTCAGCTATAAATTAGCCTTGCCCAATGCAGTTGGACTGCAAACTGGGAAAGGATACAATAAACCATCATGAGCATGTAATGTGAAAAAGCCCACATGCTTTGCCATGTAAGCTGCAAATATGCAAGCCAAAACAAGGCAGTTGAACAAAGGCAATCCTGAAGCTAAATAAATCAGTCAACTGCTTTACTGTTGGTTCCCCCAACCAATGTTATCTCTTGTCAGAGTTCCAGATTTTATAACTTGATCCTGGAATCCACTGGGGCAGATGCTGGAAGGTTGGTTGAGATTCCACCAATACAAGCTTCTTCCATTTCAACAAAAGACTTTGTTCTCTGGCAGAGTTAAGAGAAATCCCATGGGCCCGACAATTTGTAAAGGATTGTTTGTATTGATTTCTCATATAATTTAAGGCTGTGTGACTCTTCTGTTGAAAGTATGTTTCAAACATCCATCATAAAGGAAAACAAAAATATTTTGATACTTTGTTGTAAATCTTCTCCATTAGTACCTGCTGACATTAATTCTGCAAGATGTTCTTGACACCAGTCTACACAGAAAAAATGCATCGTCTCCTTTGTTAATGAATGAGTTATTGAGGATATTGGTTTTCATAATCCCTACTGATATTTACAAATCTCTTTAACCAAGTTAAATAACACCTTGATGGGAGTTATGCTTTCACTCATTCATATCAGGGAATTTACATTTCCTAAGGATTCAATAAAGCATATATGAATTTTATCTTATCTATATAAACACACTCACAAGACAGTAAGCCTCACTGAAGTTAGTGGAGTTTAAATACAAATAACCCTATGTGGTTGTGCTTTATAATCACCCTTATTTTCCTCTTAGACACTTGGATTACAATAACATGAATCTAGATCAGGGGTCGGCAAACTTTTTTATGCCAGGAGCCATTTTGACATTTATAAAATTTATAATATCACTCGAGGGCCAGGGGCGGGGTTTGAGGGTGGGAGCCAATCGCATGGAAGGGGGTGGGGTTTGTGGGCAGGGGCCAATCATGTGGAAGGGGGTGGGGTTTGCGGGCGGGGGCCAATCACGTGGAAGGGGGCAGGGTATGCGGGCGGGAGCCAATCGCGCACACTTAGGGCCTGCTTCCACCATGCCCGCCACCACGCACACCATGCCGCTGCCGCGCCTGCTGCTGCCGCCATGCCCGCCGCCACGCACACCATGCTGCTGCCACGCCTGCTGCTGCCGCCATGCCCGCCGCCACGCACACCATGCCGCTGCCGTGCCTGCCCCCACCACGCCCGCCACGCCTGCCTGGGGAAGAGCCACACTCAAGGGGCCAAAGAGCCGCATGTGGCTCGCGAGCCGCAGTTTGCCGACCCCTGCTCTAGATTAATAGCCCCTCTAATATATTAGTTAAAAAGGGGTGCGATGGCTTAGCAGGTAAGATGCCAGGCTTGTTGATCGGAAGATCGCAAGTTCGAAGGTTCGAATCCCTAGCCCCGCGTGACGGAGTGAGCTCCCGCACTAGCTCCAGCTCTTGCCAACCTAGCAATTCGAAAGCATGCAAATGCAAGTAGATGAATAGGTACCACTTCGATGGGATGGTAACAGCATTCTGCACACATCATGCCGGCCAGATGACCGCGGAAGCGTCTTCGGACAACACTGGTTCTTCGGCTAACAAACAGAGATGAGCACTGGCCCCTAGAGTCAGACAGGACTGTGCAGGGGAAACCTTAACCTTTTTAAATATATTAGTTATGAAGAATTAAATGGTATTGTGTATAGTTTTAAGCTGCTGTAGGTCAGAAATAGTTTTAAGCCGCTGTAGGTCAGAAATAGGAAATATGTAACTTTAAAAAATCTGTTAAATTTCAACTTTTATCAGCCATAGACTGATCCAGAAAGATCTAGAAGGTCACACATTACTCATTCCTATCATAGGGCCTTAAGTTGCTGGTTTCCTATGCTGAAACTGGCTGGAAATAATGCCGGTTTAAGAAGTTGGTGCTTGGATTTCAATCTGTCCTTCAGCTTTGGCAGTGATACTAGCCAGATCATCTGTCTGGCCCTTATTGGTGAATTCCTCTACTTCTTTACTCCTCCCACTCATGCCAGGAAAGCAAGCACCAATTGTCCGGGTCTTTGAGGATGCATGGTTTCCACTGATGGACCTTTTCTATAAGCCCTCCTCACACTCAACGGTTTCTGTGTGGTGCTTCCACTGATGGGAGGGGGAGAGAAAACACCAGTTTTATGTTTTTTCCTGTCACTTGAAGAGAAAGCGGCAGAACTCTTGACAATTATAGGGGGAGTGGGGGTAAGTCCACCCTTTCACCAGTCCACTGTGGGAAGGTCCCTTCAGAAAGAAGCAATCAATCCAGCAGCCTAGGATGAAATTTGATTGATTGATTGATTGATTGATTGATTAAACAACTTTCTATAGTCATAGAGGATAGTGAACAGTGACCGCAGGGGAAGGGTGTTCCTGCCACGGTGCACCACAGCCAAATGTAATGGAGGCATTTGCCTTCAACAAAATATAGAGCAGGCAGATCATACAACACCACTGGTGCCAGCAGAAGTCAGAAAAACATTGATATGGATGTGGGACAAGAAAAGGCTAGGGGCAGGTTGAGGATGTTGTCTGCCCCAGGCACAGTTATTGAGCTGTCTTGCAACAGGATAAGCAGGATGTTCAGATGAGCCTCTAGATGGACACAAAGCTCTAACTGAAGCCGGTTGAAGGTTGCCATGGCCTAGGGCAGTCCAATGCAAAAGAGGGGAACTGCAAAATATCTTGGACCAGCCCTGCCTCCCATAGCCTTTGCAATTCTGACAGTCTCCCAAATCCTCAAGCACTTTTTCTCTTCTCTTTTCCAATATTCTGGTATTAAGCACTAGTGATTCAGTTCTGATGAATATTGCAACAGCTGGAGCTTAGGGCTGCTAAATCACGAGTGGCTGCTGTTGTCTGTATCTTTAAATTGGCCACTAAAGATACTCAATGTCAAGGAATAGGAAGCTATGGCTATGCTGTTTCCTGATTTACCAGCAAATGATAAGGTATAGAGGGAATTCCAGGTGACAATACTAGCAGAGGTTCTACATAAAAAGTAAAGAAAATCAGAGACATATTTCTTTTCTCCTTGATATTTTCTTAGTCATTTCCAGTGGCACTTTTCCTGCTCTATAACGAAATATTAGTCTGTTGTGATCAGCATTCATATGTTCTGTGTGAACTGTTCAGGTGTAACAATATACCTATGGATACTAATTGCTAATCTCCAGCAAAGGAGATCATTACCTTGTTGTGGTGCTGGAGCTTGAGCACCTCAATGACGCCATGAGCTAAACCGTGAAGGGACACCCAAGACGGGAAGGTCATGGCAGAGAGGTCAGACTAAGTACAATCCCTGGGGAAGGTAACGGCAACCCACCCCAGTATTCTTGCTGTGAAAACTAAATGGATCAGTACAACCAGAGAGTATACCATCGGAAGATGGGACTCCCAGGTCGGAACATGGTCAAAATGCTACTGGAGAGGAACAGAGGATAAGTTCAACTAGCCCCAGATGTGATGACTCAGCTAGCTCAAAGCCGAAAGGACGGCTAGCGGCCAACGGTGCTGGTGGTGAACAACGAATCCGATGTTCTAAAGATCAACACACCATAGGAACCTGGAATGTAAGATCTATGAGCCAGGGCAAATTGGATGTGGTGAGATGTCTTGATTAAATATAGACATTTTGGGTGTCAGTGAACTGAAATGGACTGGAATGGGCCACTTCACATCAGATGACCACCAGATCTACTACTGTGGACAAGAGGACCAGAGAGAGAGAGAGGGTCATTCAGTTTGCTAGTCTTAGACTGCTGGATAGTTGGAGGGACAGTTCTCATGACTGGAATACAGCAACTGAGGAATGCAACTTGATTGAAAGGAGTAGAAAGGGAGAAATTGCAATGTTTTTTTCTTTAAATCCACATTTGTATAGAAATCCAAGGAAGAAACCCAAGTTAAATTAACACAAGTTAAGAAACATGGGGATACTATAGAGCAGTGCTTTCCAAACTGCCGCCGTTGGCGACACACCAAAGGTGGCAGCAGCAGCAGCGCAGGGGCGCACGCGGCAGTGGGGGCGTGCATGGTGGTGTTGCGAGGGGGGTGCGGCAGTGGCGGCAGCGGCCTCGTGTTTTCCGCTAAAACGATGAAGCGCTGATGGTGCGCCGCTGCCGTCATCGCTGCCGCCGCCACCATACACGCCACCGCGCGCAGCCCCGTGCCGCCGCCGTGCACGTCCACTTCCAGGTTGTGTCACGACACACTAAACTGTGTGTCGCAACACACTAAAGTGTCACAACACACAGTTTGGAAAGCTATGCTATAGAGAGTACTGGGCTAAAATATTGTTGTTGGTGTCTATTGTTGCCTGCTCAGCCAAGGAGATGATGCTTTTCAAAAGCAAATTCCAGGTCATTTAAAGAAGATGTGTAGTAGAAGTAATGGAGTACTTTAATTACCCTGACATCTCTTAGGATACAAACTCTGTCAATCTTGGTCTTTTCTGGAAATTCAGAACTTATGTTACTGACATATTTCTCCTTCAGAGGGTGAGGAAGGCAGAAAAGGATTAGCTATCTTTGTCTTAACCAATAGGGAAGACTTCATCATGAAGTAGAAAAAGTAGGAGCATTGAAAGAAATGATGGTGTAAGCTGGAGTTCCGGACATTACAAGAAACTGAAATTGAGCTGTCTGTCCATCTGTCTCTCTGAGCATAGTTAAATATATGTTTTGGACCTCATGAAAGTGGATATAAATAGACCTGGATCAACAATAAATAGGATTCTTTGGTAGGAGAAGCTAGTGGAATTTCCTAAAACAAAAAATTTACTAAAACATAATCGAATGAAGAAAGAAAAGATGAAGCTAATGTCGCTACACAAAGAACTTAGTGAAAATCTGAAAATCAAAAAGGACATATTTAGGGGGTAGGATCATTCCAAAGAAAAAGACCATCCCAAAGAAAAAGAAATGCAAGAAAGCAAAGTGGCTGACTGATGAGGCTTTACAAATAGCTGAGGAAAGAAGGGAAGCAAAAGGCAAGGGAGAAAGGGAAAGATATAAACAACTGAATGCAGAATTCCAGAGAATAGCAAGGAGAGATAAGAAGGCCTTCTTAAATGAACAATGCAAAGAAATTGAGGAAAACAATAGAATGGGGAAGACTAGAGATCTCTTCAAGAAAATCGGAGATATCAAGGGAACGTTTTGTGCAAAGATGGGCATGATAAAGGACAAAAAAGGCAGGGACCTAACAGAAGCAGAAGAGATTAAGAAGAGGTGGCAAGAATACACAGAAGAACTATACAAGAAAGATCTTAATATCCCTGATAAATATGATGGTGTGGTCACTGACCTTGAGCCGGACATCCTAGAGAGTGAAGTCAAGTGGGCCTTAGGAAGCATTACTAACAACAAAGCTAGCGGAGAAGACAGCATCCCAGGTGAGCTATTTAAAATCCTAAAAGATGATGCTGTTAAAGTGCTGCACTCAATATGCCAACAAATTTGGAAAACTCAACAGTGGTCACAGGATTGGAAAAGGTCAGTTTACGTTCCAATTCCAAAGAAAGGCAATGCCAAAGAATGTTCAAACTACCGTACAATTGCGCTCATTTCACATGCCAGCAAGGTTATGCTCAAAATCCTACAAGCTAGGCTTCAGCAGCATGTGAACCGAGAACTACCAGAAGTGCAAGCTGGGTTTCGAAGAGGCAGAGGAACTAGAGATCAGATTGCCAACATTCGCTGGATCATGGAAAAAGCAAGAGAGTTCCAGAAAAACATCTACTTCTGCTTCATTGACTACGCTAAAGCCTTTGATTGTGTGGATCACAACAAACTGTGGCAAATTCTTAAAGAGATGGGAGTACCAGACCACCTTACCTGTCTCCTGAGAAACCTGTATGTGGGTCAAGAAGCAACAGTTAGAACCGGACATGGAACAACCGACTGGTTCAAAATTGGGAAAGGAGTACGACAAGGCTGTATATTATCACCCTGCTTATTTAACTTATATGCAGAGTACATCATGAGAAATGCCGGGCTGGATGAATCACAAGCCGGAGTTAAGATTGCCGGGAAAAATATCAACAACCTCAGATATGCAGACGATACCACCCTAATGGCAGAAAGTGAAGAGGAACTAAAGAGCCTCTTGATGAGGGTGAAAGAGGAGAGTGCAAAAGCTGGCTTGAAACTCAACATTAAAAAAACCCAGATCATGGCATCTGGTCCCATCACTTCCTGGCAAATAGAAGGGGAAGAAATGGAAGCAGTGACAGATTTTATTTTCTTGGGCTCCAAGATCACCGCAGACGGTGACTGCAGCCATGAAATTAAAAGATGCTTGCTCCTTGGAAGGAAAGCTATGGCAAACCTAGACAGCATATTAAAAAGCAGAGACATCACCTTGCCGACAAAGGTCCGTATAGTTAAAGCTATGGTTTTTCCAGTAGCAATGTATGGCTGTGAGAGTTGGACCATAAGGAAGGCTGAGCGCCGAAGAATTGATGCTTTCGAGCTGTGGTGCTGGAGAAGACTCTTGAGAGTCCCTTGGACTGCAAGGAGGTCAAACCAGTCAATCCTAAAGGAAATCAACCCTGACTGCTCATTGGAAGGACAGATGCTGAAGCTGAAGCTCAAATACTTTGGCCACCTAATGAGAAGAGAGGACTCACTGGAAAAGACCCTGATGCTGGGAAAGACTGAGGGCAAAAGGAGAAGGGGACGGCAGAGGATGAGATGGTTAGATAGCATCACCGATGTAATGAACATGAATTTGAGTAAACTCCGAGAGACAGTGGAGGACAGGAAGGCCTGGCGTGCTATGGTCCATGAGGTCACGAAGAGTCGGACACGACTGAACGACTGAACAACAACAACAAGGGGGTAGGAAGAGGGATAGGTCACTTAGAAAAAGTACATACAATTAGCCTGGATTTCTAGAGAGGAAAACTAAAGTTCTGAACGAAGTATGGCTAACAACGGATGCTAAGAATAACAACAGTGGTTACTTCAGATATGTTTAAATGACAAAAGGAACATTGTGTTGGCTTCTCAGTAAAGATGGCAAAATGGTTGTAGATAACAAAGTAAAGGCAACTACTCAACTGCAGTTTTGGCTCTTTCTTCTCTAGACAGAAAATATGCATTCCAGCAGACAATTGTGAAGAGCTGACTGAAGGAGCAGGATTCCAGCTTGAGAGAAATGTAAGTTGGGAATGAGTTCAAACCTCCAGGGAACTGAAGAGATTTGCTGATGATCTAGCTAATGGAGAAATATTGGAGAATGGCTGAAGTACCAAATAACAAATTGGCAGATGTATCTGCTAAGTTCATTGTTAAAACAGAGACCATAAGAACATCTGAACATTTCAACAGTGACTTGGTCTGATACTGTAATTCTTCAAACCTACAGAAGGAGTGAGAAAGAGAGTGGTGCTTATAAAAATATAGGGTGTTTCAAGCATTCTAGCATCCTTTTTTCCCACCTGTGATGAGTTGGAAGACATGCCTTTTTTCATTGGGTTTTTTAATCTAAAAAAAATAGTAATCAGTTCAGTATTCTTAGGGCACCTCCCAACACATCAGTAAGCATCGTTTTGATGCCTGGACACCTAATGCGAAGAGAGGACTCACTGGAAAAGACCCTGATGCTGGGAAAGACTGAAGGCAAAAGGAGAAGGGGACGGCAGAGGATGAGATGGTTAGATAGCATCACCGATGTGATGAACATGAATTTGAGTAAACTCCGGGAGACAGTGGAGGACAGGAAGGCCTGGCGTGCTATGGTCCATGGGGTCATGAGGAGTCGTACACGACTTAACAACTGAACAACAAACAACATACCTCGCTACTGAGAAGTAAACCTACTGCTGCCTTCCGACTTAAAGAAATCAAATTGAATACCTTGTGTGGGAGGAAGGGGTGGGTCCCTGGTTGTTTCAGGCTTTCCTGCTATATTCCATAGGATGGGATAAATGATTTCTACCTTTTCCTAAACACTGGAATTAGACTTTTTCAGTTCTGGCACTATTTTTTCCCCATTGTTTCAGAACTCATTGTCTACTCTCTCGGAAATTCATTTGCATTACAAATCACAATTTCATGTCGACAAACGCTTGGCAGATAATAATTACTGCTTTAAACTGTCAGCTGAAATATGCCCAAATAATGGCACTAACCACATGCTAGATAACTTTGCTGCCCAGCATAGAAAATTAATTGTACTTTTTGTTAAACAGTTTGGGGTGAATTGGAAGAGGTGGCGCTAAATAAAAGTGAAGCGGTGGTAGTTCATCAAAAAGGTTTGTTTCTTTTTCCCCTCCATAATTTATTGTATCAGGGGGCTGGAAATTATTGTCTTAACATGTTTGTCAATTTCATACACGTTTGTTTTTCAGCATTTCCTCTGAGCAAAGCCACTGAATGTGTTTTTGTATGCCAAACTGGCTGCAACAATATTGATCTTTTGTTGTTAGTCTAGAGTTCAGTCTTTTGTATCAATAATGAATTGTTTACACCTGTCAGCACTGGAATCCCCATCCTAAATTGAAGTGGAAAACATTACAAATGCATGCTTGTTATGGAGCTTCCTGATTTTTTTCTGTGTTTCCTCCCATTGGTTTTCTATTCGGGCTGGAGCACAAGTGAAGCTTTTACATGAAGGCCTTGATGTTAGTCATTCCTCGCTACCTGTCCCTCTCCTGTCTAGGTATTATCTTGTTTATACAACATGATCAGCAGGACAGGAACATCTTTCTCTTCTCTCTTTCCATGCTGCTGCATCCCGTTTGCCAACATTTCAGGACCTGGGTCCATGATTATGGAATTCTCCTCCTTTTCTACTCCACATCTTTGGTGCATTTAAGAGATGTTGAAAACTTTTCTATTTAATAATCCAGGTTGATTACTGGAAGCGGTTGTGACTAGATGTTGAGAATGGTAGTTAGTAAAAGTAGATAGTATGGCTATCCAGTAGAAAATCTTACTAGTTAGGTCATATGTCAAAGTGTCAGGTTAGAGGTGTGGGATTTTATGCTTGTTTAAGTGTTATTTTTATGTTGGTTGTAAATATATAATGATGTATATGGGGTGTGGTGGCTCAGCAGGTAAGACGCCAGCATTGTCAATCGCAAGTTCGGAGGTTCGAATCCCTAGCCCCGCGTGACGGAGTGAGCTCCCGCAGTAGCCCCAGCTCTTGCCAACCTAGCAATTCGAAAGCGTGAAAATGCAAGTAGATAAGTAGGTACCACTTCGGTGGGATGGTAACAGCGTTCCGTGTGCGTCATGCCGGCCACATGACCGTGGAAGCGTCTTCGGACAACGCTGGCTCTTCGGCTAACAAACGGAGATGAGCACCGGCCCCTAGAGTCGGACACGACTGCACAAATGTGCGGGGGGAACCTTTAACTTAAGTGTTATTTTTATGTTGATTGTAAATATATAATGATGTATATTGAGTTTATAGTGTTTGTGTGACTTTTAGTTTTGTTTTAGCTTAATTGATCATTTTAATTGTGGTTAGACCATGCCCCAGGGAGGGGCATAATTTTTGTTTATATTTTTACTTGTTCGCCTTTACATGAAGGCATTAACAAGACTGGGACAACAGATTTCTCAGATATGAAGCAGCCTTGCCTCCTCCACAAAGAGATCTGATTTCCTACAGTCCCTGTCAGCCAGTATTACTTCACCATGCTCCAGAAAGACAGACTGGTCTAATTCAAATAGTTTTACTAAGAGATAGGCTTCACATAATGTGGTTTGTTTGGTTTTGGCTTCACATATTGTATTAACTTATCAATTAAGGCCATGTGGTTAAACTATGTTTTTTTTTTGTTTTTTTTTTTAAAAAGAGCTTCCACCACGAAAGTTGAGAAAACACTGAAAGAAGGTAATGAAAACTTTATGGTGTGTATGTGACTTGAGTTTGCACATTGCCCTCAGCCATAATATGGTTTGTTTGGTTTTGACTTAGCGTGTTAGGTATGCTCAGCAATTATGATTTATAAACAATGCTTATGGGATAGTGTGATGTGTGAACTCAAGCAGTTGTGTTTGTTTAACAGACCATAGTTAAGCAAATCACAATTTCATGGAATGTGTAAACCACTCGACAGTCTCAGGAGTCTATAAAGGAGCCGCTTTATGCCCTTCCTGCAGGCTGCTTTGTAATGGAATGGATGGATCTCTCTTGTTTTAACCTAAATCCTCTGTTCTGTTGGTGTTTTCCTGCCTGGTGGGCAACATCTTGTCTTTCTTCCTTTCCCTCTGGGCCCGCCATTAAAATCTTCTCATCAAACTCCCAACACCCTGAGAAACAAAGCCGAAAAGAGTGGGTGTTTGGAGCTTCAGCCACTCGTTCATTCGTTGGGCCTAGCCCTAAATGTGCCATGGCTGATCATCATTATAGCAATGGCAACCATCAACAAGCAGATAAAAAACCACCTGTGCTATTGGACTTCTCTGCCTTTAAGTCTCTATAATCACACAAACTATATCATTTCAAATTCTCCTGTCTACACAACAGTGAAACGATTGGGAAGCTCTCTCTGGTTCTACGGTAGAAAATAGATATCAGGAAAATGGATACATTTGTTAGTGTGACTTGCATTTCAGTTGTTAACTTGACCATCCAATCATATCAAACATGCAGGTTTGTTTTCTTGTGGTGAGAAATGGCCCGATTTTGCTTGGCCAGGAAAGGGAGGTCTCCTGCTTTACCTGTCTGAAAGGCAAGCACGGCTGGCTCACGGAGAACTAAAACTGTCTAATGCTCCAAGTTCCTGGAAGCAGAAGCTCCTTAGTTTTTGCTTTTCCAGCCTTTCACAATGGGAAGGTTGGGGGGAGAGAGACTAAGTCCTGCTCACAAGGACTACTTGAAGCTTCACCCTCAGCGCACCTTCCCTATCAAAAAAAAGCAAGGGAGATGCCTTAATTAGAATTCTCTCCCTCTAGCCAGGCCTTGAGTGAAGCAGGGAATACAGTATATAACTGGGCTATCTCCTGGGTCAGTGACTGGTTTTTTTCCACCTCATATAGCAATGCAGGTCACTGACATTATAGACTTTTGCTGAGGCCTTATGAGGTAGCATCGTTATCTTATTCCTCAGTGGTACTGGACCAGTTATGAGTTTCCTGCTACTAATCCATTCTTGTTTAACACAGGCAATAAAGCTCTTGTCTGGCTTCCTGCCTGGGATGTCCTCTAACCCATTGCTGAAATTCAGATTTATCTGAGTGTTGGTAACATCCCTGCTCATTTCCAGCCATTACCATTCAGTGCATAACCGGCTTTTACAGAAACAGATATGGCTGTTGCTGTTTCCTTCCTCCAGTCCCTGCTAATGACGAGTAAAAGATGTATGTTATGGTCCTACTGAGCTCATGATCTCCTTTTTGCACTTCATTGCTTGCAAGCATGCATGAGTAACTTGCCCCGGTAATGTTTTCTCGTCATACATCTTTGAATAGCCATTACTAGGGAGATGCAGTGATCTTGCAACAGCCATGTAATTATAAAGTGTCTACTTTGACTCTTGGCTTTAAAAAGGGTGGTGGTGGGGAGGCTATTTGTCTTATTCAGTGAATGGTATGCCTTTTCCTGCTACTCTTTAATCTAGTACTATATTTTCTCCTTTTTAAATTTATTTCTGTGATCTTACCTTTTTTCTTTTTATCCTTTTTCTCAAGCAGCACCCCATAATAATGTCCAAAGAGCAGCTTCCTGTGATCATTTTATAAGGATGTTATAAAACCAAGGGTTACATTTATGACCCCATTTTCATCTTCTGGCATCTGTCTTGAAATAATTGTATATGAGGAGTCCCACCCACCCTGCTTTCTTGCATGACATATATATATATATATATATATATATATATATATATATACACACACACACACACACACACACACACACACAGACACACACACACACACAGACACACACACACACACACACAGACACACACACACACACACACAATCGAAGAGAATAATAAAATAATATATATATACATACGAGAGAGAGAGGAGAGAGAGAGAGAGAGAGAGAGAGAGAGAGAGAGAGAGAGAGAGAGAGAGAGAGAGAGAGAGAGAGAGTCATGCAAGAAAGCAGGGTAAGTGGGATTCCTCATATACAAAGAGAGAAAGAGAGAGAGGGCATGCGTGCATGCACACACACACAAATACATAAACAACCAGAGAGCGAGAGAGAGAATGAGAGAGAAATTGCTTGCCACACACCATCCAAAGCCAGGAGGGTTATTTGTGTCCTCATTGTTTCCAAAGGCTTTTGTCTAAAGTGAGCTGAAAAACCAGCACCAATATTTGTAGCAGATTCATTATGTGACTGCTGACGTGTGCCTTCTTTTAGTAGTTTTAAATTTCAGTTTGCAGTAAGAGGAGCTGGAGCAAGGCCTATAAAATTATATCTTTCTTGCCTTCATTTTCCCATGCCACATGATGCTTTTATTAAGATGATATAGTATTTTTATTTGCCTTGAAATCTCAGTTTCATGACGCTAATTTGGTTCAGATGGTGGCACCAGACACAAGAAGTTTTGAGAACTTTGATAGTCTACAGGACAATCAGACTTCTTAATGCCAAAGAGGAAGACTTTTTAATATATAGATAGTAACATCTATTCTTGAATTTGCACTATCACATTACACATAAAACACATGGTAAGTTTAGCAGATGAAAATGTCCCTAATTTCACCAAAGCAGAGGATCATCTATAGTTGTGACTGGCTATTCTATTATGGATTAAAGATTTTAGTATTCTGGAAGTTGTAGCATTGATTCTTCAATAGAGTTCTAAGGTGAGGTAATGCTCTTTATTATAGAATGTTCCTTTAGATGTGACAGCAGAAAATCCTAGGGCCTGTTAACTCTCATGGTCATAGCCCAAATTAATTGCATGTGGATATCTTTGGAGATAGCATTGGGGATCAAAACATAGATGTATATATCTATATACTACTAAAGCTCTCATGTCTGTTTGATACTTTGTAACCTTTAACTGGGCGAAATGGTGCATTGTAGGGCAACAATTTTTGAACCAAGGTACCTCGAATGGGCTAACTTACAGAATGTGTCCAAAATCCAGGACCCATGACTCCTGTGGAATAGAAATTTGGCAAATTTTATAAAACATTTTATGACATAAAATTATCATAAAACATTTTATGACATAATACAAAATGTCATAAAACATTTCCTGTGGTCAACTCCTGATGTTTGACTGGGCTATACAGTTCAACATTGGCTACTTTCAAGGCAGATACATCTCTGAATGTCTCCCTGAATTCTTAAGACCTTTTCCAGTACATTAGAAGCTCTCCCGTTGTTGAAGGCATTGAGGAATCTGGTAAGGAAATATCTTTGAAACAATGATCTAACGGGTCACGGGTTGTCTAGTAGGTATATAAAATTGCTATCCTTTCAATGGTTCCCAAAAGATTTGTCTCTATGGCTGCATTTGTGACCCACAAGACAGAACTGGGAGGAAATCTGCTTTTCTGTAAATGAACAGCTTGGCACTTAATCACTCCTGTTTGGCTGTTGTTGTCCTTAGAAACAGTCCTAAGGAATATCCAAGCCAAAAAAAAAAAAAAAGGAAACTCCTCCATTGTTGATCATTGGCACATGAACCAGAAGTTTGTTCTCTATCTGACGAAGTAGAGTGAGAAGCCATACTTTATTTAGACTTTAGGGTTGACCAAGAAAGAGAAGCCAAGGATCATGATTCACATGTTATGGTAAACATAAGGAAACCGAAGGAAAAGCTGCTGTGCTTTAGTTCGTCCCTCTTGCTGGCAGGAGGAACTGAGCAGCTCACTTTGGGGAAACAAGAATTCTCCTCAAAACTGATTTATTAGAACATGGTAACGTGGCCTGTGCATGAACTTGAGCCAATCTCAGTTTACTGCCTGGCAGCACATTTCATACTCTGCCTGGGCGCACCAAGGCAATGTAGAAACGGCAGTAACGGTGTTGGGAACGGCAGGGTTGGAAGATGATTGAACGTTGTTCCTTCTCCAGCACATCTCTTAGACATCCTGCTACTAAAGAGCCAGGGGTGGCATTTCTCACGTATGTTTTATTTGCAGGTCTTTTAAAGGTGTTTTAACCTGTTGTCATCTACCTTGGATATCGTTTGATCAGGTGGTAGAACATTAATTAAATAAATTAAATATTAATAAAGTAATATTTTAAATGAATGATAAAGGTAAAGGTTTTCCCCTGCCCAGTCGTGTCCGACTCTAGGGGCCAGTGCTCATCTCTGTTTCTTAGCCGAAGAGCCAGCGCTGTCCGAAGACGCTTCCGCGGTCATGTGGCCAGCATGACGTATGCGGAACGCTGTTACCATCCCACTGAAGTGGTACCTATTCATCTACTTGCATTTGCATGCTTTCAAATTGCTAGGTTGGCAAGAGCTGGGGCGAGTGCAGGAGCTCACTCCGTCACGCGGTGCTCAGGTCTCGAACCGCCGAGCTTCCGATCGACAAGCCTGGCGTCTTAACCACTGAGCCATCGTGCCCCTAAAATGAATGATATTTATGTAAAAAAAGATATGCCACTTGAACTGACCATGCCTTTGTAGGCTTTGTTTATTCATTAATCATTGATTAATCATTATAACACTTTTCAGTGCAACATATATGGTTTCCTCACCTCCATCTTGCATTCATCTAAGCCTGTGAGGCAGGTTTAGGCTGAGAAGTAGTATCCTGAAAGCATCCCAGTTCCTGAGACTCAAACCTACCCTTGACTGGGCTGGTCTTAACCTTCGTCGCTGGATTCATGTATCACATGAAACATGGTGGAGCATCTTGTGTGAACCCAAACATGGTGGTTGTCTTAGTGTGTTTTGTGAGCGAGGCTACTTTTTTCTGTATCACAATGAATAATACCTCTTTCCACTGCATGAGTTAGAAGAGGGACAAGCAAAGAGATAGTGGGTGGCGGATTCTCTCTTAAATGCTTCTAGTCCTCTTCTCAGTGGGGGATTTGAGGAAACCCTACACAGACTTTCTTCAGAGAGTCCTGCAAGATCTCAGCTTTCTATTCTAGCACATAATGTGTGGCCATTAAGAATTTCATTGTTTGGGCTTGTTCACATTTTTCATAATATCAGTGAGAATCCTCCTCTCAAGGTGAACGAATATACTTGGTCCTTCAGGCTGTGCATGCTTTGGAAAAAGTACTTTGGGCCTTGCATGTGCACAGCATTTCTCTGCTCTTCATTAAAGGCAGGCTGAATTTTTCAGACTTCTGCACAAGCCTGGGGAAAAAACAAAGTGCTGCTGCTTTAAGTAATCTTAATGTTACTCTTAAAGCAGCAACACCTTTCTTTCAGGCTGATAAAGAAATCTAGAAAAAATTAATCTGGCTGCTTTAACTCAGAGCAGAGAAGTGTTGCCCTTGTGCAAAGTTGAAAGCACTTCTTCCCAACCAGTTTCCCAGCATGCATAGCAAGCTGGGGAATTCTGGGAGTTGAAGTCCACACATCTTCAAGCTGCCAAGGTTGAGAAACTCTGACCTATTAGGAACATCTCCTGGCCACTCAGCTAATGAGTTTCTTCTCATTATTCATGTGGGCCTCTGTGAAGGAAGAAAACCATACTGGCCCTTAAAAGCCACCAGTTCATGATGTATCTGAATCTTCTCTTTGTTCTGTTCCTGTTGAACATAGGGTTACCAGACATCAGGCAAAAGGAGGACATGCCCTCCTTTTTGTCCTCATGTCCTCTGTCTGACAGGCATAGACTTAAAATCAAATATTGTCCGGATTTTTGAATGTCTTTTTTAAAATTTTATTTTACTTTGAACTGTTTTCACAACAGTAGTCAATAAAACTTTAGTGTATTGTGACCTGGTAAATTGTCTGATTCTTTCTTTCCCTCATCAACAACAGACTTGGCAGCCTAGATTTACGTTATTTATAGGTAGCCCTCACTTAAATGACTGTAATTGGGACCGGCAACTCTGTCACTAAGTGACGTGGTCGTAAAGCATGACATTACCTGACCGCACCAACTTACGAAAGCAGTTGCTGCAGTTCCAATTGCTGTCATTAAGCAAATCCTGCACAGTAATTAAGCATGACATCACATGATTGCCATTTGCGACCTCCTGCTGGCTTCCCCATTGACTTTGCTTGTAGGAAGCTGGCAAAGAAGGTTGCAAATGGCAATCATGTGACCGTGGGATGCTGCGACCGTCATAATTGGGAGCTGGTTGCCAAGTGCCTGAATTGTGATCACGTGACCATGGGGATGCTGCCACAGCTGCAAATACGAGGACTGGTAATAAGTCTCCTCGTTCAGTGCTGTCATAACTTCAAACAGTCACTGAACGAGTGATTGCTAAACAAGGACTACCTGTAATTGATTTCCTGATTGCAGCAACTGGCTTCAATCCATCCCCTTCAAATCTACAATCACTGTAGTCTGTAGATTGCATGACCCGTCATATGTTTCTATGGTGAAATTTGAAAGGCGCATTGTCGTCAATTCTATATTATCGGCAACATGTATTCTTCAAAATAAAGATTTGTTGGGAAAATATTGCAATTGAAAAACATGTATTTCTGATGCTGGAAAAAGTAAGTTCATATATATATATATATATGTACAGTAGATCTAATTACATTTTTTCCAGTTTTTCATTGTAATTTTTGTTGCATATGCCAAGAAAGTTAAACAGTTAGTGTATCCTCCATTTACGCCCTTTCCAGTTGTCCATGTCCTTCTTTGCCTGTTCACATATCTGGTAACCCTAGCTGAACGTGGCTCTGCCTGCACAGGTGATTGCTCTGCGCATCTCGCTTTCCCTGGTGGGCTTATTCTCCAGCATTTCAGTGCTGTTTCCCGGTTTCCCTGTATGACTTGGACACAGCCGGGGAGGGGTGGGGACGCTTTATTGACTGGGTAATGGGGGTCAGGTACATCGGGCCAAATCAGGGCTACAGAGAAACAGTTAAGGTTCACTTAGCTGTATACACTCTTTACTGGGGTCGATAATGAAACTTCAGCTAATGCTTTGCTTTGACATTGGGCCCCTTTTAGCCTAAGTATAGATCCCTCTGCTAGAGGTGCTCATTCTTCCCATCCAGCTAACTCAAGGAAAGGGGCCCAGAGTGGCTGTGGTCATAGGGATTTTTGCTGCTTCTTAGGAGCCTACATCAAGCTGCTCCATGCCATTTAAGGATCTGAGCAAAACCTCAATTCTGAGACATAACTACACATACTTCTTGTATTTCAAAGAGACTTTGGAGTGTTTTGTGATTGGAAGGAAACTTAAACCTTTATTGTTCTTCTGGAATGCTTTCTCTGTGTTGTACACTTGTTGGGTGGGTGAAAAGAGTGAGGATATGATTTGGTCTTTTAACAATCGTTTGGTGTACGAAAAACAGTATACATTCTGATGCTTAAGCCACTGAGCTTCACTTAATATGTGTCTTGTGTTAAAGTGATTGTGAAGTTGGGAAATGACTTGCTTTTGATCTCATTTATTGGTAATATAATTTTTTCAATAAATAGGCTCAGCTCCTCTGCTGATAGAAATTAGTGCTACTCTGGAAACAGCCACGTGACTGTGCTGAAGTGCAGCCCACCTGTCTTTGGACTGGTAGAAAAATATGCCAGCCTAAAATCTGCTGCTTTGATTGCCCAGCCTGGTTCTGCCGAGAATGGTGCTGTCCTTAAAATTTTAATGCAGGAAAAAATCAAGGAAGTCATTGGTGGATTCCCCGAGTTTTGTTTCCCCTCCCACCAAGTGTTGACTGCTAGTGGGAAAAATAGCCACCAGTCAGTCTCTTTAATGCATAATTAAAGATAAATTGAGAGAGCTTCATCCTTAATTAATGCTTTAAGGGAGTGGTGATTCTAGCAGAGAGGGTCCTTGGCTGCCGGCACCCTGAAGTAACTTGTGGAGTAGGAAAATGGCAGAGACGTAGGCAAAATGGCATCATCCCTCCACCCCCCAGGACTAAAAACAGTAGAAACGTGTCAGCCCTTCAAGGTAGACCAGACTAAGGGGCCAAAGTTATGAATGCTAATACTACTTTTATTATAAGGTTACAGTAATGGAATCTTGCAAGTCTGAATACACTTCCCCCCTCCCCCCCCTTTATCTTCCTGAGAACCAGGGAGGGTCAAGTCTGAGACGCTTTCTCAAATTACATTTCTGTGCCGGACTCAGATTTCTTTTACCTGGCCATTGACTTGGTTGCGTCTCTTCCTCCTGTTCCTCAAGGTTATTCCTTCTTCCCATTACAAAACTACAACAACCTGAAACCCCTTATGGCAGAATCAGTGGTACATTTGTGACCAAACCAGCATAACACACAGCTGGCAGAACCAGATTCTTTCCTAGTTTAAAGCAACCATCTGCACGGCATAGGACTTTTTAGGCATAGGCCTACCATTCATTTAAAATAGCACTAAACCCACATTTACAAAGCAGGTTTAGTGTGCTTGCAAAGAGCAATCAAAGTTCATGAAGCTGATCCTGTAGGTTGAGCAGAAGGATTAAACTAGACCATTTGCCCTACAATTTTTAGTTATTTCTTTCATTGATAGTTTAGCAATGAGCTTTGCACATATCTCACCCCACCCAACTAAGTATGGGAACCACTTTTTTTAACTGAAAGCTGGTCCAGAAATTAAAATGTTAAACTTTTCTAATAAATTATATTTGGGCTTTTCTAATAAAAAATTGTTTTGCTGAGAAAAGAATCAAAACAGTCCAGTGTGAATAAAACAGCTTTGAAATCGCTATTTTTATTTCCACCAAGCCTCTGATAAACCCCCTGATGTATTTGTTGATAATAAAAATCTGCCCTGAAGATATTTTTAAAAAATGGTGGGATGAACTGAGAATCTGGCAGAAGACTTTGTACAGTTGTGAGGTTAAGTTGAGCTTATCACTACGCAAAAGGAGGGGGCTGCCTCAGGCAGCAGAAATAGTGGTCTACCCTGTGCCCTCGATATAGCTGGAGTAGTGGCTATATCAAGCAATTGCCCATGGCACATGCCCCTCCCCTCTTGGTATCATGTCAGTAAATAAAGGAGAAATTTGGGGTGAACAGACTGGTGGCCTTTCCCCCATAGCCAGGCAGCCAGCTGCATCAAGATATTTGTATGATGACATTTGATACAGCTTGTTTTCAGTAGATTATAAAAATGAATCTTCTAACCCTAAAAATTCCAAAGCCCCCCACTGCTGCTTCCTTCAGGAGCAGCTGTGATGGAATGTAGACCTAGCCCTGGAAATGAGGAAAAGATGAAGGGGCACTTTCCAGGTCCATCTAGATGGGAAGCATCTAGACTTGAGGACTGACCTTGATGAGCTGCCAGGTCCATCTTCTTACGAGGGAGGAGGGGTGCTTATGTGTCCATGCCCTTGATGAGTTGCCTGGCCCGTCTTTGCACATAGCAGTGATTTTGATGATGGAGGAGATGTTGTGAAAGAACATCGCTCTGGCCTTGGGAAGAGGGAAGACGAAGGAGGAGTTAAAGAGGAGTTTCAGGAAAGTTGATTCAATCCCAAGAAAAAGGAAAGCACAAGAATGAAAATCAAAATAACCCTGCCTTCATTTTGTTAAGATGGGGCAGAGAGAAACTCTGACAGGCTTTCAAGATTCTGTTATTCTATCCTACAACAATAAAAAAACATTCCTGAAATCCCTGCTACTCCTGATTCTTGACCTTGTCTACCTCAAAGGGCTGACAGGAGTAGAGGACACTGTTCAGTGTAAGCCAGAATCTATTTCAGCTAGCAAAAGTTAACAGACTGGCTTTACTTGAGAAAGAGCAACATGTGCCTCCCTCAAGGCAAGATGTGTAGTACCCATTTTTTAAATCAATAAAATACCATACACATGAGGGAAAAATGCTAGGAAGAAAAAAAATGTTAAATAACTAACCATTTATTTCTCATTTATGAACCTCCAGATGTTTTCTTGTCTCTTAAATGGTAGAACTGGACTTCAGTAAAAATAGCTTTGCTTCAGGTCTCACAAAGCTATACAACTAAATAGGGATGGGAGAAGAAAGTGAACAGGACTCATGATGGCTAATAGTTGTTTTCAAATCTTCACAAAATCCTTTCTCTGCTAAATGTATGAACTTGATTCATCAGACCTTTTAGACATTAGTTTAGTCTTGCCCCCCTGATGAGAAGGAGAATGTTTGTCTGCTCATTCTCCTACTTGCAAACTTTAATGGAAGATAGAACTATGCAGATGTGCTCTACCTCTCATTGAGGATCCATCCATGAGATTCCAACATCACTGAATTACTGAATGTCTGCAGCAAAAAGAGTTCTCTAAGAATACTCTCACAATACTTCTGCAACAAAGTCCTGCATAGCATGGGAGGCCAGATATCTTCCAGGAGAATTCATCCACAGTTAGCGACCTTACTGAGGAACTGAATATTCCCCAAAAAGCATTTGAAAACCCTTGTGGTGCATTGCTGAACACCCAAGGACCTAATGATCCTTTTGCATTTTTTTTTTTAGGGTATGGGATGGTTCACAGAACTAGTACATTATCAAAGTCTATCCTGGAATAAACCTATGGCTAGCCGCTCAGGCATTATGCAACATCAGCTTCCAGCACTGGCTTCTATAAAGGATGCTGTAGTTATGGTTCAGCAGCATTTCCAGGGTCATGGGTTTCTGATCCCTATTCTAGATTAAATCACTGATTACATCCAGTGTGCTTGCATCTGCCTGAACTTTCACCTTTTCTTTTCATTGAGATTACTCTCTGACCATGAGAGAATTTTGAGCAATCCTCAGGTCTTTTATGGAAGGTTATTTTTCCCCCAGAGAGTATCATGTAACAGACAGTTCACACAGGCCGACTGTGCTGAACTGTAAAATAAATGAACTTTGGAGAGAAAGTATATTTGCTGAAATTGTCTTGCTATTAACTTATGGGTATGCAGCGCCTAATTATACAGTGTGGCATATAGGGCATCCACATGAAATCCAGTATTAGTCTTGAAAGGGAGTGATCTTTGAGTTGGGTCTAATGCATGTACAATATACAAACATTTTTGACAGACTATTAACACCTATGATCTTGTAAATATTTGCAATTTTCTAGATCATAAATACTGCTGCATAAGCAGTTCTTTCAGGACATCATTTATATTCCATTAAAGGTTAATTTACAGGTTAGTGCCTTGTAGAAAGAAGATATGTGTACTTTTATGTTAATGTGCTGTAAAGGGAGACTGGTGTCTCCAGAAGCAATTTGTAATTCTCCAACGGCTGTTCCTTGTGGCAATCAAAGCTCTATGCGAATTCTTTTCATCGGTTCATGTTTATGGCAAGCTTTATCTTCTGTTTTAAAGCAGGAGGGGGCAGGAGGAGGATGGCGGAAAGATCTTAGGTATTCTGACTGTATTTGAAAGCATTCTGTGTTTGTTTAAACAGTCTCGCATAACACACAAACTCATTTGTCACAGTATTCAGATACCTGCTTCTAAGCTTTTGACATTGGCTCTACTGCTGAATATGCGGCACCAATATGGAACACATCGGCACATGCGAAGCAAGTAGATATTGCTGTGAATGAGGCAATGCACATAGTGACGGGATGCCTCAAACCTACGCCCATTAATAAACTATACCCCCTTGTTGGCATTGCTCCACCTAAGATTAGAAGGGAAGTAGAAGCAGACGCCGAAAGATCCATGCAAGAGACTGACTCTCATTACCCTCTGTGCGGATATGTTCCTCCAATTCGTCAACTTAAATCTAGAAAGAGCTTTATGGCAAGAGCTAATACCCTAGAGGGGTCCAAAGAACAGAATCGAATAAGTAAATGGAGGAATGAGCTCACCAATTTGAGTATTTTACCAAATGAAGAAATGGCCGCTGGAAACACTCTCCCTTATACAGTTTGGAGGACAATGAACAGGATGAGGGTGGGGGTACCAAGGTGCAAGACGAATTTATTTAAGTGGGGGTTGTTGGCTGACGACAATACATTATGTGAATGCGGAGGAATCCAAGACCCAGATCATCTGATGGTGTGTCGATTACTGTCGGAGCCTTGTACTGTCGATGACCTACAGCAAGCTAATGACAAAGCTGTGGCGGTGGCTACATTTTGGCAGAGTAAAGTTTGATCTGGACATGAAATAAATAAATAAAGCTTTGACATTGCTCACAAGGAGGCTTGGATGCAGCTGGATTCCTGAAGTTGCGGAGGGTGGTGATTGAATCACAAAGGTGTCGTGGCTGTCCACTCGCTCTGTACAAGATGTATCCAGTTCTAACCCTGGCCATGCAATTTAAGGTGACCTAGGAAATCAACCCTGACTGCTCATTGGAAGGACAGATGCTGAAGCTGAAGCTCAAATACTTTGGCCACCTAATGCGAAGAGAGGACTCACTGGAAAAGACCCTGATGCTGGGAAAGACTGAAGGCAAAAGGAGAAGGGGACGGCAGAGGATGAGATGGTTAGATAGCATCACTGTCATGTGTAGGTGCAGAAATAACACGCCGAGGCAGGGAATCTAGTCTCTAGTGTTTATTTCATACCTACATACAGAAATCCTGCTAAACTAACGATGCCTTCAGATTCCCAAGTATATCAGTCCAACCTAGGGCGGAGCCTTCTTCTGACGTTTGGGAAAATAGGCCAGGCACTCCGAGCTGCGGGCCCGCTTATCTCTCATGGCCCGGCCCTCTTCTCCACTCTCCTGGGTCTCCCTGACACCACCCCCCTCTCCAGCCAAAAACTCCAAAAAAAAAAACCCTCCTTCGTCCTTGGTGTCAGGTACAATCCCGTGTGAATAAGTGTCCATCTCCTCCTCCCCCTCCTGGGAGCTGGGCAGAGAAGGGAGTTCGTCTACGAAAGGAATGTCCGGGGAGTCATCCTCTCCTTCTGTTTGATCAGATAGCTCGGATGCAGCTGTCTGTTCCTGAAAAACAGCTAAATCGTTAGCAGGGCTCTCCCTCCCCCCGCCTGGGAACTGCAAACCAGAAGTGGACGGGCGAGAATCCCCCTCCTCCCCCCTCGCTGGCTCCGGTGGAGGGAGCAGAAATGGCTGCTGGCAACTTACTACCACCTCAGGCTGGCCGGCCTCCTCGTCTCCAGCTGGGGGCTGTAGCTCTGGGAGTCAAGCTGGTCGAGGCTTGTGAGGGAAAAGCTGATGAAACTTATGCACCAGCAAGGGGGCATGAACGTCTTTGGCATTTTCCCAGGAGCGCTCTGTCTGAGAATACCCCTTCCAGTGTATTAAATACTGAATTCCCCTGCCCCTCCTTCTGGAATCTAAAATTTCTTGCACTTCGTACTCCGGTTCCCCTTCGACAAGTATCGGAGGTGGGGGGGTGGTATGTGAATGCAAGGCGCTTGGAGGGGAATCTTTAACTAACAAGGACTTGTGAAACACCGGGTGGATCTTCATGGAGTGGGGAAGTTGCAAACGATAAGCCACAGGGTTTATTTGCTGTAGCACTGGGAAAGGGCCAACAAACTTAGCGTCCAATTTCTTGCAAGGCCTGTTACATTGCAAAAACTTAGTAGAGAGCCAGACCTTGTCTCCCAGTGAGATGGAAGGTCCTTCCTGTCTGTGTTCATCTGCGTTCTTTTTATAGGCTGCTTTCGCCAGATCAAGCTGCTCCGTTAACAGCTGATGGGCTGCCTGCCTTTCTGCCAGGAAATCCGTGGCTTCAGGAACAGGTGTTTGCTGGGAGGAAAGAGGCAACACTCTCGGGTCTGTGCCATAGAGTGCCTGGAAAGGGGACATCTTGGTTGAGGAATGTACTGAATTGTTGTAACCAAACTCTGCCATTGGGAGGAGTTCTGGCCAATTGTCCGGGCGGTAGTTAATGTAACATCTGAGATATTGCTGCAATAATTGGTTAGTTTTCTCAGCTTCGCCATTACTGCAAGGATGATTCGCAGAGGATAAGTGTATCTTGACCCCCAATGTCTGAAAAAGCACCCCCCAGAACCTGGAAGTAAACTGGGAACCTCGATCTGAGATCAAGTGGTTAACCATACCTCTATATCGGAAGACATTGTCCAAAAAGAGCTGTGCTGTAGCTTGTGCTGTTGGAAGGCCCTTGCAGGGAATAAAATGTGCCATCTTTGTAAAACAGTCCACCACCACCAGGATGGAAGTGAAGCCTTGTGCCTGTGGCAAGTCAGTGATGAAATCCATGGAGACAGTGTCCCAAGGTTGGGGAGGCGTGGGTAGGGGTTGCAAAAGGCCTGCTGGTTTCCCTGCAACAGTTTTAGTGTGTCTACATACGTGGCAAGAGGCCACGTAAGTCTTTATGTGCACTGCCATCTTGGGCCACCAGTAATCTCTGAGTGTTCTGTGCAGCGTCTTGAACACCCCCCCCCCCCCCGTGTCCTGCCGTTGGGCTATCATGACATAGCTGTAGAACTTCTTCCCTCAGGGTTTTGGGAACATAAAGCCTCCCACTATGCCAAAGGGTCCCTGCCTCCACTGTGAATGGGGACGTTGTTCCGCTCTGGACCCCTTCTAGGTCCTCCAGCCTAGCCCGTGCATAGGGGTCTTGTCTCTGCTGAGCCTTGATTCGTACAAGGAGATTGTCTGCTAGCCTGACTGCTGCCAAGATCTCTACTTGGTCCCCCTCGGGAGACTCCTCAAAATTTTGAGGCTGCAAGATTGTGGTTTGGGTGGCTTGGTCAGGTTCTGCAATGTCCTGCGGCTGCCTAGACAAGGCGTCAGCCAGCTTGTTTTGTTTGCCTGGCAAGTACGAGATGACAAAATTGAAGCGTGAAAAAAATTGATTCCATCTGACCTGACGGGGGGTGAGGGATCCCGAGCTCTGCAAAAGCGCCAAGTTTTTATGGTCTGTGTAAACTTTGACTGGGAATGTCGCTCCCTCTAACCAATGCCTCCATTCTTGAAAGGCTGACTTTATGGCAAGCAATTCTTTGTTGAAAACATCGTAATTCCTCTCTGCTGGTGACAGCGTGCGAGAGAAATAGGCACAAGGTAACAAAGCTTCCCCTCTTTTGTCCGCCGCTTGGAGCAAAATGGCGGCGACTGCGAAGTTAGATGCGTCACAATGGACGTGGAACTGTCTTAGAGGGTTGGGGTGCCTCAGGAGTGGTGGGGATGCAAACAGCTGTTTAAATTCCTGGAAGGCAGCTCGCTGCTGTTCCCCCCAGCAAAAGCGTTTGTCTTTCTTTAAAAGCTGAGTAAGGGGACGCGCTTTCTCCGCATATCCGGCAATGAATTTGTGGAAGAAATTTGCATACCCCAAAAATTGCTGGACCTCCTTGACGTTACGGGGAGGCTTCCAGGACAGAATTGCTTGGACCTTTGCAGGATCCATGGCTATGCCTTCTGTGGAAATCCTGTATCCCAGATAGTCTAATTGAGTTAAGTCAAAGGCACACTTCTCTAGCTTGGCAAAAAGCTTGTTCTCCCTCAGCCTCTGCAGAACGTTTCGCACATGAGTTATGTGGGAGGTGGGGTCCTCAGAATAAATCAGAATGTCATTGAGATACACGATTACATATTTGTCTAACAAGTCTGAGAAAATATGGTTCATAAATCTGGAAAATACTGCCCCACAATTACTTAGTCCGAAAGGCATGACTAGATATTCAAACTTACCATATCTGGTGTTAAAGGCCGTCAAATATTCATGGCCTGGTTTTATTCTGATCAAATTGTAGGCATTCCTGAGGTCTAGCTTGGTAAAAATGCGGGCCTTTTGCAGGCGATCTAGCAATTCCGATATAACTGGAAGAGGGTAGTGGTCTCTAACGGTGACTGCGTTGAGTGCGCTGTAGTCATGCACTGTGCGCATGGGAGGTCCCTTATCGCCAGCCTGTGCCGCTGGGGCGAAAGGATCGGGCTTTTTAGGCACGAAGAAGGTAGGGGCAGATGCAGGCGATGTCGATGGCCGAATGAACCCTTTCTTGAGGTTGGTATCCACATATTCCTTTAGGATAGCTAGCTCCTTTGGAGACATTGCATAATGCCTTGCCACTGGGATCTTGGCTCCAGGCTTTAAATCTACTGTGCAGTCGAAAGGTCTATTGGGGGGCAATACCATGGCCTCTTGTTCCCCGAAGATGTCTGCATAGTCTCCATACTTTGTTGGTAGGAGAGCCCTCCCTGCTTCCCGGCTTGCAGCTGCCGGTTGGGATCGGGTAATGCCCTGTAATTTGTGGTGTAGACAGTCCTGAGAAGGAAAAGAAATTGCTCCGGTCATCCAGTCCAAATGGGGGTTGTGAAGTTTCAACCAAGGTGCCCCGAGGACGACCGGGACTTGCAAGGAAGCAGTAACATACAGTTGGATCCACTCCGTGTGATCTGCGATGGATAGTTGAATTGGCTGGGTGCAGTGTGTAATGGCGCCTGCCTTGAGAGGTTGTCCGTCGATGGTTTCAACCTGCATGGGGTTTGGCAGTGCAATCGTTGGAATCTGAAACTTTTCCACTGCTTCCCCATCTATAAAATTGGTTGTCGCACCAGAATCGATCATTACGTTTACAGGTAATAGGTGCTTGGAATCTGTAGTCAGCGTGGCTGGAACAATGTAAAAATCTTGGCTGTACTCTGCCGCCTGAGCCCTTCTTAATTGCTGAATGGCCTCCCTGCGGGGCTCTGGCAAGGGGGGCCGTTGAAGTTTAACTGCTGGGAAGAAGCGGCTGGTATGTGGGCCTGCTCTGTGCTTTGGGTTGTAAATCTTACTGGAGCTGCCTGGCGTCTGGCCGGGCAAGCCCTTGCGATGTGCCCTGGCCCCCCGCAATAGAAACAAAGTGCATTCTCCCTTCTCCTTTGTCTCTCGGCTTCAGAGACCCCCCTTCGTGAGGCCCCTATCTGCATAGGTTCCTCTGTTCTCAGGGGAACAAACGAGTTAGAGGGGGTAGCAAAACCTGGAAACGCCGGTCGGGTTCCTGCCCTGTTTCTCCCTGGCCGGAGCTGCTTTAACTCTTCCAATCGAGCATCAATGATGACTGTTAACTGGTATAGGCCTTCCAATGTAGCTGGCGTGCCCTGCCGTACTAATTCCGTCTTAATCTCTTCGTCCAGTCCTTGTTTAAACTGATCCTTCAATGCCACCTCATTCCAACCCAAATCTCCTGCCAGCAGTTTGAAATCTGCGATGTACGCTCCTACCCTCCTGTTCCCCTGTCGGAGCCGTCGGATCTCTTGGCTGGCAGTGACTTCTCTGATTGGATCATCAAAATGGGCTCTGAAATGGGCCATAAAATTCTGGTAGTTGTCCAGAATTGGGTTGTTAGCTTCCACCATGGGGATGGACCATCTTGCGGCTGAGCCTTTCAGCAGACTTAAAATGAAGGTGACTCTGGACCTCTCCGTTGGGAACTCGGCTGGTCTGCTGTCGAAAAACATGGTGCACTGGGCGACAAAAGCCCTGAGCTGCGCTGTCTCTCCCCCAAATTTCTCTGGCAAACACCCTGGGGTCGCAGAACGACCGGTGGTGGTGGCGCTGCTGGTGCCAGCTGCTGGACGACTGGGGCTGGTTGCTGCATTTGTTGTATCATTGCTGCTTGCAAATTGTTAATCTGGTCGTCGACTTGCTGTTGGTGTTGTGTTAATGCTGCTGCGAGCTGAATTATTGCCTGTTGCAATTCCTGTGTCTGAGAAGCCATTCTCCTGGTTCGTTTTTTCCTCCCTCTTATGCTGGGAGTTGTGGTTTAGCAGGATTGATGTCGTGTGTAGGTGCAGAAATAACACACCGAGGCAGGGAATCTAGTCTCTAGTGTTTATTGCATACCTACATACAGAAATCCTGCTAAACTAACGATGCCTTCAGATTCCCAAGTATATCAGTCCAACCTAGGGCGGAGCCTTCTTCTGACGTTTGGGAAAATAGGCCAGGCACTCCGAGCTGCGGGCCCGCTTATCTCTCATGGCCCGGCCCTCTTCTCCACTCTCCTGTGTCTCTCTGACAATCACCGATGTAATGAACATGAATTTGAGTAAACTCCAAGAGACAGTGGAGGACAGGAAGGCCTGGCGTGCTATGGTCCATGAGGTCACGAAGAGTCGGACACGACTAAACGACCGAACAACAACAAAAAATGATCTTTCATATGGAGTCCAGAAAATCTTTTCTTTTTTCTTTTCTCCTTCTCCTAATTGTCTCCTGCCCCCCACCTTTTCTTCTCAGTCAGTTGCCTGTCTCCTCCCCGTATACCACTCTAGCCAACTTTTCTTTAATTCCCTTTTTTAATATAATTTTTATTAAAAGTGTTAAAGAGAAGATAAAAAAATAACAAAAACTAATATAGAGTAAAGAAAGAAAAAAGGAAAAGAAAGAAAAAAAACCAAAAAGACAAAGGTGCAGGAAAAAAAAGATAAAAAGAAATAGAAAGAAGAAGCTTCTGAAAAGTTATCCCTTACTCTATAGTTACAAAAAGAAAAGCTCACTTTTTTCTATTATCTGGTTTTTTTTCTAATCATCCAAACCACAAATCATAAGTGCATTTTTTGTGTGTTTCATACAAAAAGTCTATAAGGGGTTTCCAGCCAGCCATAAATATAGATATTGTCTTTTTTCTAATCAAGGAAGTCAATTTAGCCATCTGAGCAAGTTTAATAAGAAATAAGATGTTCATAACATAGAAATAATTTAAAGTAGGTATTTGTTATATACTCCAATAAATTTTTAATTGATCACAAAAAGTGGTATCAACAGGAATGGTCATTAACATCAAAATGGCAGGCACAACTGAGTGACTAATCCAGGGCTTTCCAAAGTTTTCCCGCGGCAACACACCAACCGCCATTGGTGTGTCGCCGCGGGAAAACCCAGAAGTGCCGCCATTGCGGCAGTGCGCAAAACCCCAGAAGCGTTGCTGCCGCTTTTGGTTTTTATGCACCGCCGTTGGTGTGTTGCCGCGGGAAGACCCGGAAGCGCTGATGATGATCAGCGCTTCCGGGTTGTGTGGCGACACACTTTTGTGTTGCGACACACAGTTTGGAAAGCTCTGGACTAATCCCATCTTTTTAAGTGTGCGCAATGCATGCAACAGACATTACAAATGGACAGGGTTTCAATTGCCAGGTTGTGCCCGCCATTTTAATGTTGTTGACCACCCTGATGCCCTGATCCCACATACATTTTCTTTAGAGGTAAAGGAAGCAGACGGGGATCAAAGGTAATAAGAACTACTACTCATCCCAAATATGTAGACTATCCGAACAAAACCAACCCCCCCCAAAGTGAAACAGTAGTGTATAGTATACTAACAGAAGAAAAAAGAATAATAGACTTTCTAGCACAGAGCTTTCCAAACTGTGTGTCGGGACACGTTAGTCTGTCGGCTGCAGAGTCTGGGTGTGTCGCTGCTGCTGCTGCCTCCGAACCCTGCCAGGATTCCGCGCAGGTCCTAGTGTCTGCCTTGTGCCTTGCTGCCTCCAAACCTGCCCTGTGAGGATTCCACGCAGGTCCTAGTGCCTGCTTTGTGCCCTGCTGCCTCCAAAGCTGCCCTGCCAGGATTCCGTGCAGGTCCTAGTGCCTGCCTTGTGCCCTGCTGCCTCCAAACCTGCCCTGTCAGGATTCTGCACAGGTCCTAGTGCCTGCCTTGTGCCTTGCTGCCTCCAAACCACCTGTGATTCCACACAGGTCCTAGTGCCTGCCTTCTGCCCTGCTGTGTGTGTGTGTTGCGAAATGATGCCCTGCTGTAAGAGTGTGTCGTGAAATGATGCATGTCTAAAAAGTGTGTCACCAACATGAAAAGTTTGGAAAGCTCTGTTCTAGCATAAATTAAAAACGATCCTTAGAGACTGGAACTGCAAAGAGTGAAACATGGAAAGATTGTTTTGGAAATATCAGAATTAGAATAGCCATATTCTCCATGTGGATTGTACAAAGCCATTTGTCCAGGAGCAACAGCTATTAAAATTCCAAACTCCTTTGCTGATATTGCTTCCCATCCTAGAATTTAATTGAACTGCTACTTCCTCTTTGGGACTTAGTATCATTGGGGCAGATAGAAACACCACAACAGTGCTAATATTCCTATTCCTACTTTCTAAACTTAGTTTGAACTTTGCATTAAAAAAAATCCCTCTCTTATTTTTTCCACCCACTTCTTTTTGCTATTGTTTCACAGTATGAAGCATTAGCTTTAAAAGTACTATACGGTGTCATATTTTGAAGAGGATAATTTCTTAGTCCTGTCCACAATTGTCCTATAACCCTCCTATTATTGCTTCACCTTAGAGCATAGCTTTCCAAACTCTGTGTCGCGACACAGTACTGTGTCGCCTGTGGGGCCCAGGTGTGTTGCGCGAAAATCCAGAAGCGCTGATGGCACGCTGCCGCCGCCACCATGTACAGCAGTGCACGCAGTGGCAGTGGTGGGTCATCAGTGCTTCCGGGTTTTTGCGTGGCACACCAGGACGACAACGATGACGCGGTGCACAAAAACTCGGAAATGCTGCGGCAGCGGCATGTGAAAACCCGGAAGCACCGCCGCTGTGGCAGCACGCAAAAACCAAAAAGCACGGCGGCGCTTCCAGGTTTCTGTGCGCCACCGCCGCAGCGCTTCCGGGTTTTCGCGCGCCGCTGTTGGTGTGTCACCAATGTGAAAAGTTTGGAAAGCCCTGCCTTAGAGCATTGAAGCCAATGCTCCATTTTTAAATGAAGTTTCTTTCTTTAGTTAGGAGTCCTGGGAACTTGAAAGGTTTATTTATTTATTTATTTATTTAATTATTAATCAATCAATCAATCAATCAATCAATCATATTTCTTTACCGCCCAGCTCGTACTGCAATGACTCTGGGTGGTTTGCAAGCAAATTAAAATTAAAAATTAAAATATCGTTAAAAACAGATAACAGTATAAAATATAAATGCATATAAGAATATAAGAATATGAAATGTAAAATCCAAGATGGTGGAATAAAGGTGTCATCATTGGCCCCGTCAAGGTGCCAACCACCCCCATGATTGACTATCTCCCTTCCCACCCCAAGCGCGGTGGCACAACCAAGTCTTAACCCCCTTTTGGAAGGCTGGGAGAGTGGGGGCCTGCCTCACCTCTGGGGATAATGTATCCCAGAGGGTGGGGGCCACGGCAGATAAGGCCCTCCTCCTGGACCTTGCCAATCGACAATCTCTCATGGACAGGGTCCGTAGCATGCCCTCTCTGCCTGAGAGGTTCTCTCTCCTCTCTCCAATGGATACAATGGATTATGCGCAACAACCTGAAACTCATAAATAATTCCTGTCCTCAGATCCATTTTCTGTATCATATTTATTTATTTATTATTTAAATTTGTATTACCGCCCATCTCCTCCAACCAGGGAACTCTGGGCATAATTACAAATGGATTTCTGTTTCCACACTACAAATGCTACCATGCTCATGTCTGTTGCAGAGAAGTGATGTGGTGTGAATGTGGGGCTGGGGTGGCATTCACCTCTTTGACCAGTTCCAAAGGGAGGAGACCTAAACGCAGCAAGCTGGGTACAAAAATCTTTAAGGCCCAGGGGTTGCAGATATATTTGGGCAACATCACTTACAGGCAGCAGGACAAAAAAAAAAGGCTGTTCCTTTACCAAGGTGAGGAAAATAAGTTTTTCCGCCTCTTTCCTTCAAAGATTGCTGCATCACAAAAGTCCCTCAACCCTGCTTTGTATTTGTTTCAGACCACTGGGATTTTTGATATTAAATTTCTTAACAGGTAGGTGGGTGAAAAAGCCATATGGAATTGGCCAAAGTGGCTGATCAGAAGAGCCATATTTTCACATTTAGTGCACATTTCCAGCCAATGATATACAGTAGATGTTCCTCACACATATTTGTGTTCATTAGGCAGACTATTCCTATTTTAATAGGTCTTTGTCTTGTTAGTAATGTTTGCCTCAAGCCATTCCTGTTTGCCTCCCCAGCTGTTCTCTTCATCTTCATTCCTTCATTCCTTCCAGACCAAAAGCAGAAATTTGGAGAAATGATAGAAGTGACAGTGATAGGCACACAAGTGAAGCTGTAGCAGCGTTAGGAGCAGGTAATGGAGAAAACAGAGGCCTGAAATCTTTATACTCATGTAACGTTTCATTCATTCATTCATTCATTCATTCATTCATTCATTCATTCAATTTCTATGGCTGCCCATCTCAAACAAGTGACTCTGGATGGCGAATAATCATAAAATCAATTAAAACCAAATTACAAACACAATACAAAATTAAATTAAATATATACAGCAGCCGAGAAAATCCATAGATGTTAACATAACCAGGAATCAACATTCCTTGGCTGACGTGACCTGGAGCATGCCCATCCTGACAGACTGGATTGGACGGGTAGAAACAACTGGGAGAAGACGGTCCCTCAGGTAACCTGGTCCCAAGCCATGAATGGCTTTAAAGGTGACAACCAGCACCTTGAATTGCACCCAGAAACACACTGGCAACCAATGCAGCTCATGAAGCAGTGGTGTTACATGTGCCAAGTACCCAGCACCATTTACTACCCATGCAGCTGCATTCTGCACCAGTTGAAGCTTCTGAATGCTCTTCAAGGGCAGCCCCAGGTAGATCGTGTTGCAGTAATCCAGATGGGAGGTCACGAGGGCATGAGTGACTGTGAGCAGAGCCTCCCGGTCCAGGAATGGGCGCAGCTGGCGCACAACCCGAAGGTGCGCAAAGGGCCTCCTAGCCACGGCTGCCACCTGCTCTTCCAACAGAAGCTGTGAGTCCAAGTTTTGCTTTATGTTGAGGAACAAACCAACCTGTATGAACTCTGAGCGTTTCTGAGTTGTAAAATATGGCTAGCTGAATATTGAAAATAGAAATAAAATTCAGAATACTGCTTTGCAATGATTGAGCTCCCAATTCCCAGGGAAATTTCTCTTTTGAACAGATACTAAAGGTGAATCTGATTTAGATATATGCGCCTGAATACTTAGCCACAGTAGAATGACTTCTTATTTGCACTGCTGGAAAATTCAACCATTGATTCTCTTACCTAAATGCTCACTTTCTGAAAAGCTTGCCATAATTTTTTGTACAAATTACCACATATTAAAGAATGTTTTAGGCTTCAGTATTCATAGTTATTAGCCTCATGAATCCTCTCCCCACACACATTTTTCTTTCTGAAATACACTTAATACCCATTAAATTAAATACAGTTGAATGGGTATGTTAGAATAATGAAATTCACTGTTTAAAAGGCTAATAAATCCAACTGCCATTCTGAGAAAGCTTTTGGTATGCAAACCAGGACCTTCTGGTACAAATAGCAGTTTGTATCTTCAACCTTTGAAGTCAGATTGTGCCTTAGAATTACATTCTGCAGAGGACAAGTACTTTCTAAGGACCATATGAGGTTTATAGGTTACATATTTTGTTCCTGCTTCCCCAGGGAGATCATTACCTCTCTTGCAACCCCATGAGAAAATATGCCTGTCCCTATTATGTAGGTAGGTAGATATGTATTTACAAAAAGTATATCCTGCCCCCACCCAAAGTCCCTGGGAAATTTAGGTGATCTTTGTTCTCCTTCAGATGCCATCAAATGGCAAGAACTTTTTAACATCTATGTCTTGGACTATATTTTTATTTAAGAACATTGCTTTATTGTATTTTAATGATTATTTATTCTTGTTTTATTGTAAACCGCCCAGAGTACAGGCCTTCACGGACCATATAAACACTATAGATGCCAACATTAGCTTCACCAGAGAAGACACCAAGGACAACAGACTGGCATTCCTAGACTGTGAAGTCCTCATTGGGACCGGTGGCAAGCTAGAAATAGGGATCTACAGGAAACCCACACACACAGATCAATATCTGATGTTTGACTCCCACCATCCACTGCAGCACAAACTAGGAGTCATCAGGACATTGTCACACAGAGCAGAAACCATCCCCACCTCCATGGATTCCAAAAAGAATGAAAATCAGCACCTGAGAACAGCCCTGAAGGCCTGTGGATATCCAAATTGGGCTTTCACCAAATCTAAATCTACCAGACCTAAAACAGCGACAGATAGGGCTGAGACTCAGAGTAAACGAAAGAACCTGGTCATTCCCTACATGGCTGGCGTGTCTGAAAAGATAAAACGGATATTTGGCAAACACCACATACCTGTATATTTCAAACCCACCAACACACTGAGACAGAGGCTTGTACACCCCAAAGATCAAACTCCAAAACATAAGAAAAGCAATGTAGTTTATGCAATCCAGTGCAGTGAGGAGTGCTCTGAACTCTACATTGGAGAAACCAAACAACCTATGTACAGGAGGATGGCACAACACAGGAGAAATAACACCACAGGACCAGAGTCAGCAGTTTATCTTCATCTAAAAGAAAAAGGACACTCATTTGAGGACATTAATGTTCACATTTTAGACAGAGAAGATAGGTGGTTTGAGAGAGGGGTCAAGGAATCCATTTATGCCAACTTGGAAAATCCTTCCTTGAATAGAGGTGGGGGCCTCAGGCACAAACTCTCCCCCATCTTCCTCCCCGTGTTGTCTTCTGTGCCTAGGAAGATTAAGACCATTTCAGAAGCTCAACAGCAGCATGGTGTTTTTAACGACCCTCCATTAGATGATAAAAGGACTTAAAAATTACATCTCAATATAACCATGACCTAGCCCCAGGTGTAAGGTCACACAGCTACCTAGGAACATATTTAGGATTCCCTTACCAACTTTGCTCAGACTGAAGAAGCCCCTTGGATAAGGAGCGAAACGTTTCCATTAAGAAAATAGAAATCCAGTTGACATGATTCAAGCTACAGACAGAGAGTACAGAAGGAGCAATTACTGTACTGACCAATTTAGTAGTCCAGGAAGTGTAGATTAGAGCATTTTTTTTAAATAATGCAAACCAAGCAAAACTGTCTGGCCTCTTTACCGAAAACCCAAACGGTCTAGCCTTTTGCAGCGAGGTCTCTTGTACCACTGGCATTGACTGTCCGTCTGACTAAGATGCTTGCACTTTGATCCAGATGCTTGAATCATGCACATTCCAAAATACCTGTCTTGGGAGCATGTATGTTCATACAGTGATTAATCACGAAATACCCATTACCAGAATATAAACTGTTAAGATTGTTCTGTACCATCCACTTTGTGTTTAGACTTTTTCCCCTTTTTCTCTCAGATAAATATAGAGAACACAATACTTTTTAAGAAAGACTTGTATATGGTCCAAGATCTTGGACAAGAATCAACAAGCCCGGCAAGATTTTTTTTAAAGAAAAAATAAGCCCCCAAACAAATAAGAAATGATAAAAGCTGAAATGGAATTGCTAAGTGATTTTTCTAAAGATTTGAATTATTTCTCAATGATTGCATACTGAATATATGACTGAATATGCCCTGGAGATACAAGATCATCTGCCCCTAATCATCACCCTTCCACAAATTTATTTTTAAAGTTCTAACTGATATGCTGCTGCTATCCTAATCCGTGCAAATATTCAGAAGCAGCCAAAAATGTTTTGCGTAGTGCAAAAAACATGCAGATATCTGCATGTCTAGCAGAGTCAGAGAATCAGTGGTGCCTGATGAGACTCTCCAACTTGGGAAGATTACCATCACTGCAATCCAGTGAGGAGTAATTTTTAAAAAAAAAAAACTAGGGTCCAAGAACAGTGAGTTGTTTTCATACAGCATCCAAGACAAGCCTGACTGCCTCTCTCAGATCCCTTTCCCAGGAAATGGGCTTGGCTTGACTGCATTGTGAGTTAAAACAGATCTCTGGACTAAGCTGCACAAGTATTTCAGAATAACTAGACCAGGGCTTTCCAAAGTTTTCCCGCGGCGACACACCAACCGCCGTTGGTGTGTCGCCGCAGGAAAACCCGGAAGTGCCGCCGTTGCGGTAGCGCGCAAAAACCCGGAAGCGCTGCTGCCGCTTTCGGGTTTTTGCGTGCCGCCGTTGGTGTGTCGCCACGGGAAAACCCGGAAGCGCTGATGATGATCAGTGCTTCCGGGTTGTGTGGCGACACACCAGACTGTGTGTGGCGACACACTTTTGTGTGGCGACACACAGTTTGGAAACCTCTGAACTAGACCGTGACAAATGCAGTGCTTGGAGGGCCATTCTGAAATGGCAAAGATGGGAGACAGGCTACTCGTTTCTGAAAATGGATGGGTGAAAGACCAAACGTACTCTATTCCTTCTGTTCTACCTTACAGAAACACGAGGGATGCAATTCTGCTCCCCATTTTAGTTGGAGTATCTCATTGATCGCTCCTTCAGCACCATGGATTTTATCTCAGTGGGAAAGATAGAGTAATTAGAGAACAAGTTGCTTTATTTACCTTGAGTGTAAGCAGGTTAAGAGCTATGTTTCAACTCTTGTTGACAATTGTTATAAGGTTTGCCAGGCAATTTCAGACTTGTTTATTAGTGCATTTTACTTTATGCCTCTTAGCAGTGATATTATTTTGTCTTGTCTTGTATTACATCTCACAGATAAATACCCTGTTGTGTACTTGCATCTCAACATTGAATTTCTCTTGTTTTCAATAGCTCATTTGGTGTTGCACATGTAATTTAGTATGAATAATACATTTTATTCATTAAAATATATAATTTGGGTGTTTCGTACTTGTTTTTTACCTACTCAGACCTATTGAAATGTGTCTATTAAGAAAGCATCAGTATCCGTGCTGATGTGTGACATAGCTTTAAAATGTAATAAATAAATGCTATAATTTTCTTCTTAACTTTTTAATTAAACCCTTACAATAATTTTTGAATTCTAAGAGAATCAATTAAGGAACTTGTAATCTAAAACATTCAATTCATAATATATCTACCCTATTTCTAATGCATGAAAATGTTTCTAACAGAACAAAAAACATCTCCTCCCCCGAAGACCCAAAGCCTGGATCCTCAAACCAGATATAGCATAGTTAACAAACTGAATAGACAAATGTTAATGGAGTAGAAGAGAAGAAACCAGGAAATGCATAGAATGAGAGCAAAAAGGAAATGAGGGGGGGAGAAAGGAAAAAAAAGAGGAAATGAAAAGAGGTTTCTGAGCATGGTATCAGCAGGGATCATTTCTATACAGGTAGTCGTCACTTACCAACAGCAATTGGGACCAACAACTCCGCTGCTAAGTGATGCGGTTGTAAAGTGAAAAATCACATGACCATGCCCAACTTACGATGGCAGTTTGTCAGTTCCGGCTGTGGTTGCTAAGTGAATCACCCACGGTTGTTAAGCGTGATGTAAAGTGACTGCAACTTATGACCTCCTGCCGGCTTCCCCATTGACTTTGCTTGTTGGAAGCCGGCTGTGAAGGTTGCAAATGGTGACCACGTGACCACGGGATACTGTGATGGCCGCAACTTTGAGGACCAGTCGTAAGTCTCCTTATTCAGCACCATAGTAACTTTGAATGGTCGCTGAACGAGGGGTCAATAAGTGAGGACTACCTGCACTGTCTTTTTCTTTATCAGTTTGGAGCACATTAAACATCAGAAATAAAGCAGTTCCGGGCTTCCGGTGGGAATATGGCAGACTGAGCAGCTGTGCCCGTGAGCTCCGAGGGCAGAACTGGAATCATGGCTTTTTTTTCTGGCGCAGGCTGGTTTCTCATGTAGCCCAGAGCTTTTTTCCAGACCAAGGAAAATGCTGGGAATTGACCCATTCGTCCTCCAGACGGCAAGTTGCAGCCAGGAGATTGTGGACAGCATGCGCGATTGACGGGTAAGACTTCGCCGGGAAGCTGGGATACCGCCATTTCTGAGCCACTCTTAAAGCCCTTAAAGGGACAGTAAGTCCAGCCACCCCATTTCTAAACCATCAAATTTATTTTTCTTTTTAAGTTTTGTACCCTAAGAGAGGTTTTCTATAGTAAGAAGAAGTGGAGTCCCTTGGTGGTTATTGTTATTTCTGGATTAAATTTTAAAAATCTTTTAAAGTTTTGGCTTGTTTTCCCATTGTATGAAGGAGAACTGAAAATAAATAATTGCCTCCCTGCTATTATTTTTGTACTGAATTTGAAGGATTTAATATTTTCCTACACATTGAATTTGCTGTTTTGAATCTCTAGCCCTCTGTTCACTTTCTCTGAGAGCTGCTTGTTAACATACTTTCTCCTGTTTCAATTTCACTCAGAGGTCTTTCATTAACCCATTAACTTCTATCTGCGTGAATCAAGTATTTAGGGGGCACCATAATCTACTGCCTGAAGCATGGAAGATTTCAAGGAGATTCTCTCAGAATTCCGTGGTAAGGTTCACTCTGATTTTAAACAGATATTTTATGATACCCGTCAAGCTATTCTGCAGAATATTCAGGACATTGGGGAAGATATTATTTCTAAAGTGTGTTGTCTGGCTGAAGATGTGATGGAAGAAGATGGAGATGTGGACAGGGATGGAGATCTTTCTGTTGACAGTGAGATTGGAGCAATGCCAGACAAAGACTATATTTTGGTGCTGAAGGGGTTAAAGCGACAGTCTGAACTGCAGATTACAAGGAGACTTGTTTATCTGTGGGAATGTTATGGCTTTCTGAGAAAATGTTTTGGGAGAGAAAAGAACCTGTTTTGTGGGAGTTTTTTTTTGCTGAGAAGTCTGAGTTTTTAAGGGGGGCAGTTGGGCTGTTTGATTTCCATAAGAAAAATTCCTTGGGTGTAATAGGGAGATATGTAAATGTTTTGGTTTATTTTGAAGTGGGGTAAAAATTTAAAAATGTGCAATTGGATGGATAATGAGGTTATTATGATTTAATTTCTCTTTAATGATTTGGATTAAGATTTACTGGATTTTTGTTAGACTCTGTTTGATTTGTAAGATTTACAAAATATCTATAAGATATAATAATAACTGCTTGGTTTTTTAGGTTTAATAGGGTTAAGATTGTAGTAGTATTATTAATTATAAAAGCAAACAATTTATATATTTTTATAATTTGATTTTTATTATAGTGGAGAGAAATACAGTATATAGAATAGTGGCAGGAAGGAAATGATTAAATAAATGTTGTCTTATGGGGGAGGGAAGCTGATTTAGAAACCTATCATCCATCCATCCATCCATCCATCCATCCATCCATCCATCCATCCATCCATCTCTGGGCAAGGAGCAATTGCATTAGTGATTTGTATACTGTATGTGCTAATGGAAGGATTTATAGAAATATGTGATCTTGGTTTGATCTAGAGTAAGGGATTGATTATGGAAATTGCTGTATATTCTTGCTGTTGAAAGTCGGAAGTCACCTTTGTATGTAATTTCTAAAAAAATCTTTTTTTGACTTTTTTCTTGTGTTTTACACTCTTTTATTTTTTTCCTTTTTTCCTTCTTGTAGTTTTTTCTTCTTTTTTGTAGTTTTTATCTTTGTCTAAAACTTAATAAAATTCTTATTAAAAAGAAAAAGAAATAAAGCAGTTCCCAAAACAATGTGCCTTCAATTTTAGTCCTGCAGGAAAAAAAAAAAGTCTGCACTATTGAAATTAAGTTAAGTTGGATATTTTCTGTCCTTCAACAAAAACACAACAGGTCTGTGTTGTTAACAAAAGGTAAAAAACAATAGGTCTTATTACCATGAAGCACTGGCATTGTATGCTTCTTATGAAAAACACTGCTATCCTGATTCATTAACATACAATAAAACATTAGCAAGCTTTAGTTTAAAGGGGGTGATAGATTGGGCTGACCATATTTCCTTCAGACAAAAACGGGACTTTTGGGATGGCAAAACGGGACAGGGCCTTATGCCACCATACCGGCCTCCAAACCCCGCCCCCCAGTCCATGCAATTGGCTCCCACCTGCAAACCCTGCCCCCGCCCCACACGATTTGCTCCCACCTGCAAACCCTGCCCCCATCAGCGTGATTGGCTCGGATTTTAATTTTAATTTTATTTTTAAAGGTTGTTTTTTTCTTCTAGCAGTAAATGGTGCGGCAGAGCTGGTGTGTTTGGGGGAGGCCGGAGCACACACACTGTGCACACAGCACCATCATCGGCCGGAGAACAAGGGCCGGGGATGGAGGGGATGGAGGCCCACCACTGCCCCATCCCCCTCGGGCTTGGCCGAGGGAGGGAGGAGAGTCGCTGCTGCTGCCACCGCCGCAGAGCAGAAGAAGCTCTCCTGCTCGGCGGCCCGACAACTCTCCTCCCTCGGCCAAGCCCGATCAGATGCACACACACACACACACTCACAGGACAGACTGCCCTGGCAGGAGCTGGCCATGCTGGGGGGCTTCAGCGGGTGGCGAGGGGTGGAATGGTGTGGCTGAAGCCTCCCAGCACGGCTGGCTCCTGCCGAGCAGGAGAAGCAGGAGCGGCCACCCTGGGGAGCTTCAGCGGGCAGCAAGGGGCGGAGTGGTGTGGCTGAAGCAGCCGAGCGCAGCCGGCTTCTCCTGCTCAGCGGCCCGACAACTCTCCTCCCTTGGCCAAGCCCGATCATATGCAGATGTGTGTGTGTGTGTGTGTGCATCTGATTGGGCTTGGCCGAGGGAGGAGAGTTGTCAACCACTCTGCCCCTTGCTGCCCGCTGAAGCTCCCCAGGGTGGCGGCCCGACAACTCTCCTCCCTTGGCCAAGCCCAATCAGACGCACACACACACACACATACACACACACGCACCCCACACCCTCTTTCTCCAGCCTCCCCATGACCAAATGCACCCGCACTTGTTGCAGGGAGGCTGGAGAAAGAGGGTGTGGGGTGCGTGTGTGTGTGTGTGTGTGTGTATGTGCGATTACGCTGAGCAAGTAATCCGTGTGTGCGCACACACACACGCACGCACCCCACACCCTCTTTCTCCAGCCTCCCTGCAACAGGTGCAGGTGCATTTGGTCATGGGGAGGCTGGAGAAAGAGGGTGTGGGGTGCATGTGTGTGTGTGTGTGTGCACGATTACTCTGAGGAAGTAATCTGTGCGCACACACACACACACACACGCGCATGCACCCTCTTTCCACAACCTTCCCGTGCCTGCTTTCCCTGGCCTCACCACTGCTGGGCAGACAATCTCAGGATCAGGTAAGGAGGCAGGAACCTGGACTGTGGTGCTGTGTCTGCTGCTGGGCTCGCACGTGGCAACTGGGCTTCCAGTTGCCGTGCTGATAGGGCCTCTTCCGGGCTGCCTCCAATGGCAAGTCCGGCTCCAGTCCTCCTTCCTGTCTTCCTGTCCTCCTTCCCCCCGGGTTTTAAAAAGGGACAAAATTGAGATTTTGATCAAAACGACGGGATGGTTGAAAAATGCTAAAATAACGGGAGTGTCCCATTCAAAACAGGACGTATGGTCACCTTATGATAGATGCATTCTTCCCAAACCTATTCCCATTGTCTTTCTAGATCCTGAGTCTCTCTACTTAGTTCCATTATTTATTATTTACACCTCCATGCTGGTATTCCATAATCAAGAGCCCAGTTCTATAGCTACTTCTTAATAAGGACTATGTTTTCAACTGAGTAAGAGTTGACAGTCACAGATAAAAGATCATTGGCCCCCTCAATTGAGAGTGCATGGGGATAGACACTTGGGATGAGACTTCCTGTTTCCCTTACCTGATCGTTCCTGTTTGTTTGACTCATCACAAGAACTAAATTCAGAGGTATATCCATCTTGTAAAGCCTGATTATCTACGCAGACCCAAGCCCATGGTGGGCATGTCCAAAGCATAAGACAGATAGATTTCAGTCATTTTTAGGCAGAAGGAAGAAAGAAATTGACTTTTTAAAAAATAATTAGAGATTTGAGCTTGTGACAAGCCAAACGGCCTTCTTTGATCTCCCTTGAGATTGTGCCCAGAATCTCAACCTGCATGGAAAAGACATACTAGGCAGATAAATTTATGAGATTTTGGTATATGTGCCCAACTCATCCCTCACTAGCCAGCTACCAAATCGCCTATCAGGGTCTAATATTTTTCTTCCTTGTCATTATACTTATCAGTGCCATATATTCAGAGCCAGCCTTGCAATTACAAGACAAAGTGAAGCAGCATATTATGGGAGGTGGGAGTACCAAAGGAAGTTAGAGGACAATGTGGGGTGTACAGTGTTATCTGCACCTGCTCTAGGGGCAGTGGAAGATGTGTGTATTACTAGAGTACGGTCCAAGTACCAGTCTAGTTGGTTTCTGTATTTGCTTAGGCCATCCCTGAAAATATTTTATAGCCATGATACTTAATGTGGGGTAGGGGGTGTAGGAGGAGGATAGTAAATGGAACCAGTAATACCAAGGTCAGAGATGGCTTCAGGGCCTCCAAGGATCATACCATGTATCTATTAGTGCAGAAGGACAGGAGGAAGAAGTCACAAATTTAAATCCCAAGGCTATAAAAGTTATTTGCTCAACACTTCTGTATGGTTTCATCCTTGTCTACTGAAAAAAGTTAATCTCGCTTAATTCTATCTGTCAGTCTTCTGCCACGTCAAACTGAAAAGTTGACGAAGGATTAAGTGTCAGGAGATCTGTGATTCATTGCCAAGCCTTGGGTTGGTTTAGTAGGTGACGCTGAACAATATAAGGCATATGAATACTATTTCATATTTTTTAAAAATAACAACAAAGCACTACTTTTTGAGATATCTTCCGTTATTCATTTAAAAAAAAATTTCTGGATTCTTCTTCAAAAAGTAAGACTCTTTAAAATTACAGATAGGTTATCATAGGATAGTAAAGTGATGGTTTCTCCCTATAAATAGAAGTGAAAATAAGTTAGTATCATTTCACGCATGATACTGAATAACCGTCTCATTTTAATTCCTTCACACCTCAGTGCCTTTTGTATTTTACTACTTATCAGTTTAATTTTCCTATCACCCCAGTCAGTACTTGCCCTTCCAATTGTATCAGTGGAATTGTGCTCTTATCCTGAGCTGCAAAATGCTACATAATAATTAAAAGCAATAATTTCTAAGAAATAATATAGCAAATTATTTCTCAGTTTCTTACAGTTAAGGCTTAGCAAGTTTCTATTTTTCTCAGGTATGCTGGAATTAAACCCTGTCATATCCTTTTAAAATACGGAATAATATAACTTTCTCAAAAATTACAGCACCAAAGACCATACTGTAGAAAGAATAGACAAAACATAAACAAAGCAACCTGGAGTTCTATTAATGTACTTGGCTTTGACTCAAATTATTTTATTTTATAATTTCATTATTTTATTGTTTTATTGTTATTATATTTATTGTATTTTATTACATTTTTATGTTATGACCTGTGGTTGCAACAATAAACTTTACTTACTCAAATCATCTCATAAGTGGTCTGTCTTTTTTCATAGAAACGTTTCAAACCATTCAACTGGTTTCCACACACACACAAAAACTTGTCATTCAATAGCTGTGGAATCTAGACAATGATAATTCATTTCATGTAATAAAAGATGGTATATTTCAAAATTCTGGTTCTCACATGTTCTTTGTTCCCATAACATTCAGCTGCCTGGCCTTAGATTGTTTCAGTTCCACCACATACCTGATAAAAAGTAAAGGTAAAGGTTCCCCCCGCACATTTGTGCAGTCATGTCCGACTCTAGGGGCCGGTGCTCATCTCCGTTTGTTAGCCGAAGAGCCAGCATTGTCCAAAGACGCTTCCACGGTCATGTGGCCGGCATGACACACGCGGAACGCTGTTACCTCCCCACCGAAGTGGTACCTATTAATCTACTTGCATTTGCATGCTTTCAAATTGCTAGGTTGGCAAGAGCTGGAGCTAGTGCGGGAGCTCACTCCGTCACGCAGGGCTAGGGATTCGAACCTCCGAACTTGCAATCTTCCGATCGACAAGCCTGGCGTCTTACCCGCTGAGCCACCACGCCCCTATACAGTATACCTGATAACTGATACATAAATCATCATATTTTCCCTCAAATGTCTTTGTGAATTGCACAGATTTTTCAGAATGTGTAATTGTCCTGCTTTTCTGAAATGACAGTTTGGGTGAGGACATTATGTCAGTTGGTACAAACACACACATATATACACACGCAGAGAGGCAGCATATTACTTTGTTAATTAGTCCTTAGTGAGGAAGTGCACACAGACACAACATTACTTTGTTATACACAGACAATAATGCAGTGCCTCTTGTGGCTGCTGTTGGTAAGGGGGTTAGAAAGAATTCCAGAAGCCATGTACTGTCTGCTTCTCCTACCTTGAAATGTTATTTAGTAGTAAATTGCTGCTGCTGCTGCTTCCTATGATTTAAGAGAGAAAATAAGACAGTAGTGGTGTCATACTTCTGTACAATCAAGGAGAATAGAGAATAGCGAAATCTACTTTTCAAAACAAAACTTTTATTTATTTATTTATTTATTTATTTATTGCTTTTTAAAATAATCACAGAAAAAGGAAAAAAACAAAAAAGATACAAAGATACATATGTTATAAAAAATACATAACAGGTTCTTTAAAAAATAGGAAAAATATAACAGAAAGAAATAAAATAAAAATATGAAATATAATATATCATTACAACAATAAACAATTACAATTCTATATATTTTTATCTAATGCAATATATATATATATATATATGTATGTATGTATGTATGTATGTATGTATATGTGTATGTGTGTATGTGTATGTGTATATGTGAACAGCACAACCAAGTAGCTGGCATTGTGTACAGGAACATCTGCACAGCGTATGGGCTAGACCCTCCAAACCCCAGATGGGAGATTCCACAGAAGGTTGTGGAGAATGACAGGGCTAAGATCCTGTGGGACTTCCAGATCCAGACGGACAGGCAGGTACTGGCCAATCAACCAGACATTGTGGTAGTAGACAAGGACCAGAAGACAGCAATGGTGATAGATGTAGCGGCGCCAAGTGACAGCAACATCAGGAAGAAGGAGTATGAGAAGCTGGAGAAGTACCAGGGCCTGAAGGAGGAACTGGAGAGGATGTGGAAAGTGACGGCCAAAGTGGTCCCAGGGGTGGTAGGAGCACTCGGGGCTGTGACTCCTAAGCTGGGAGAGTGGCTCCAACAGATCCCAGGAGCAACATCAGAGCTCTCTGTCCAGAAGAGTGCAGTGCGAGGAACAGCTAAGATACTGCGCACAACCCTCAAACTCCCAGGGCTTTGGTAGAGGACCTGAGGTTGAGGAAGACACAGACCACCCATAGGGGTGAGAAGGGAATTTTTTAATTATATACATATTAACCATCATGCTTTTCCCTAAACTACTATATTTTGTATAAATGAGTCCCATATTTCATTGTACTTGTCCATACAAAGTCTACATCTATAGGCAATCTGCTCATAGGTGGCAAGTGTAATCAGGTCTTCAATCCGCTGAGTAAATGGAGCCATACATTTATCTTTTCAATGTTGCAATATCAGTCTTTTGGGCATAGTAAGGGCACAGAGAATCCATTTATGTTATCCAGTTGTCAAATTCTGTGTACTAGTTATGTAATTCAGAAGAATATTGTCCTCTGAAAATTTTAGCTTTTGTCGCACAGTCACATTTATATGATCCACTACTTTCTTCCAAAACTTAGTAAATATAGGACATTGTAAGAACATAAGTTTTAAAGAAGCATTATCCTTATTACATCTCCAACAGCATCCAGGAAGCGAGCCTTCTGGTAGCGCCCGCCCTTTGGAATATCTTGCCCCCGGAGCTGAGGCGGGTTTCCTCGCTCCCGACTGTCCGAAGAAACTTGAAGACCTGGTTCTGCCGCCTTGCCTGGGATGGGAATGCCAACAGTTCCTCCTGGGGCTGGATGCTCCCATGATGCCCTCCCAAGTATTAACAGCTATCGCCCTTGGATTTTATATTTATTTATTTTGTGATTTTGTATTTGTATTTTTAACCTTGTTTTTATTGTGAACTGCCCAGGGTCCCCCGATTGGGGGAGATGGGTGGTAATACAAGTTTAAATAATAAATAAATAAATAATAAATAAATGTTGTCTTAGACAATCCTTTTCTTTACAAATGTAATGCAGTCCAATAAATTCTAAATATTATTTTTTGTTGTATAGGTCCATTGAGGTCCACTATCTAATATTAATTCTAGAAATAAAAGTGGCACTGCAGGAACTGACTTTTGGGGGCCAAATCAAATATTATACTAATGAAGTCATCCTACCTATGGGGTAGGGCTCTGACATCAGAAGTTTAAAAACTCCCCCCAGTGTGAGCCTTTTGGGGGGGGTCCCTTTCCATTGAGGGGCACGATGGCTCAGTGGTTAAGACACCAGGCTTAAGGTTGGCGGTTCGAGACCCTAGCCCCGCGTGACGGAGTGAGCTCCTGCACTCGCCCCAGCTCTTGCCAACCTAGCAATTCAAAAGCATGCAAATGCAAGTAGATGAATAGGTACCACTTCGGTGGGACGGTAACAGCGTTCTGCATGCATCATGCCGGCCACATGACCGTGGAAGTGTCTTCGGACAGCGCTGGCTCTTCGGCTAAGAAACGGAGATGAGCACCACCCCCTAGAGTCAGACACGACTGTGCAGGGGAAACCTTTACCTTTACCTTTTTTTCCCCTTTCTCTTTCCATTTCCCGTTCTAGCTTCTTTTTTTCCAATGATAGTGGACCTGTTGGAACCCATTCTCCTCCTGCTATAGTGCTCTGACATCACAGAGGAAAGACCCTAGATTTTAAAGCATAGACATTGAAGTTAAAGCAGGATCAATGCAAATGGGTGCAGCTTTAAAAGCCTAACCTCACATATTCAGCTGGAACTGGAATTGGAAAATCCAGGAGGGATGTGCAAGGAACAAGAGCCATGTGTGTTTGTTTCATTTTGGCAGCATTTCCTTGGAACAAAGCAGATCAATTGTTTTGTCCGAACCTTGGAAAAAACTGTTAAAGCACACACACTGAAGTACTAGAAACAAATGTTAGGAAGTCAAATGCTTTGCACACATCTAAAAAATAGGTGTAATATCTTCTTGTTCCTTGGCCACAACAACATTGTGTAATACTGATATCTTCAAAGCCAGGCATGTGTAGGACCCATTATCGTAGACTGTTGTGGATATTACTAGGTCAGCCTTTCTCAACCTTTTGATGCTGGAGGAACCCTTGAAATATTTTTCAGGCCTCGGGGAACCCCTACACATTCAGGCTCAAATACAGGCCAGAAGTTACAAAAGCATTATATTCGTTTCCTGTGTAGGCCTGTATATATGCATTAACAGTGTTCTTAAACTAAAAATAAAGAATGAAACTTACCTCTTTAATGTGAAGTTGCCTGAATTTTAAATAATTTTTAAAATAAATCATGATCTCCCAGGGAACCCCTAGTGACCTCTTGTGGAACCCTAGGGCTCCACGGAACCCTGGTTGAGAAACCCTGTACTAGAGTACGCATAGCCGGATCAGATGCTTGCATAGATCAGGTTACAAATGTCTAAATTGGTTAAGCTGGTAGAAGACACTCCTAGCCTCAATCTCCACATGTGCTTCTGGGAAGAATACAAAGCCGAGAAAAAAAAATCAGACAGTGAACTCAACTGTTTATCCAGAACTATTTGTAATTCCCTACATCCATATCCATATCCATAATACATCTGTTTTGTCTTGAACTACTGCTACTCCACCATCGATTGCAAAGCAACTCCAGACACTTCTTAAAGCAATCCATGATTTCTCTGGGAGTTGCAGGGGGGAAACAGAATGAACTAGATGTCATTTCTGACATCACAGTCTAAATTGCCTGGTGATTCCTCCCAAAATTTCAATGTAGAGGTTGAGAATCATCCCAAGTGCTTGGACCAGAGGATAAAATGTTCCTCATCTTCAGGGACAGCTCTTTCCAAAAACTACAGGAGTTTTGCTGTAGAGCCCAACTCCAGAAAAATGCCATGGTGCTGAAAGCCGCGGAGAAGTCAAAGAGAATTAAGAGGGTTGCATTCTCTGCACCTGAACCAAATACATGTTTTTCTTCCTCTTCCAGTATGTTTCTCATACTGAAATAATTGGATACTAATTTGTAAGGTTGTTCAAGGTTTCCCCCCCCCCCAAAAAAAAAGAGAGTTCTCTGGCAGATTTCAATAACCAGGATGGGCAGAATGTTCATAGGCTGAGGTTGCACAACCTAAAAAAATTCTGAAACAGAAATTTGTAGCATTGTAGTTGCTTTCATCTCTGATTCTGTTAGAAATGTGAAGTCCAAGGCAGTGCAGTACAACAATTTTATGCGTAAAATGTAATGCAGATTGGTCTCAGTGGGTCTTCAACGGCTTGCATTATCCTATTAATCATCAGCATCAGGTGGTTATATAACATCTGGAGGGAAAAGTACCTAGAATGTAGACCTGCACTTTGGAAATTAAATATGTTTTGAGATGTGCTACATTGTTTTCTGCAAAATCCCAGATTTTTAAACATTTCTTACCTATAGTGTTCAAGTTAGGCTGACCATATTTCCTTGGGGGGAAAACGGGACCCTAACCTACCCATAGCTCGCTGGACAAAGTGGGTGCGTGCATGCGGGCATGTGGGCGTGCGCGCATGCATGTGGGTGGGTGCGGGCGTGGGCATGCTTCACTGCGGGAACTTTCAAAAATGGGACAAAATGGATATTTTTCTTAAAACGATGGGACAGTCGGGAATTGTTTAAAAAACGGGACTGTCCTGTTCAAAATGGGACATATGGTCAGCCTAGTTCAAGTTATTCCATGAGTCTTTCTATACATGTTTTAATCAAAGAAATGTGTGTGGGGGGGGAGATTTTCAAAATATGCTTTCCCAAGAAGTCACTGCAGTGTTGTCTTTTTCTGAACTTCTGAGCAGAACTTCCTTCTTTAAATATTTTAAGAATATGATCTGCGACTCCTCTGTTAATAACTCAGCTAATAAGTTGATAGCATGAGCATGAACTGATGCAGACACTATTAATCAAAAACTTCGGGTTCATATTAGCATGCTTTTCCCTTGTGTTGGAGGCACTTTGCTTTCTGAAGGAAAACGTTGTTACATAGTTGCCAACTCACCAGGCATAACCCACCCCACCCCTGTGCACCTGTTGTGCGATTCTTTTTGCCATAGTTGGCATGATGGGATTCCAAGATTTGTGGCAAATTTCCCATTGCACAAGATTCTATTACAAATTTGACGTAAATCAGAATGGGGCATGTATTTATTTGAATTCCTTGGTCAAGTGAATAATGAATCCTCTTTCCTTCTGTTGTCAGTGGCATTAGCTGATAGATGATACGATGTTCCCTATGTTTGAGGTATGAGAGCCAGCATCAGGCTAGAAACTGGGAGACCGTGAGTTCTAGTCCCGCCTCAGGCACAAAGCCAGCTGGGTGACCTTTGGCCAGTCACTCTCTCTCTCAGCCCCAGGAAGCAGGCAAGGGCAAACCACTCCTGAAAAACCTTGCCAAGAAAACTGCAGGGACTTGTCCAGGCAGTCTCTGAGAATCGGACATGATTGAATGAATTAAAAAAAAATGTTTGAGGTAAATTGTAATAGACTGCATGTTTAAGAAATGGGAAATTCTCCTAAGGACTTTTAAGCCCCATGACAGCAATAATGTTCAGACCCAGTCTATATCTCCTAGAAGGTTAGGAGATAAAATACCTTTAAAAACCAGGCAGTTTTTCTTCAATAGTTTAAACAGAAGCAGAAAACTTTTTTAATCTTTGAAGACCACATTTCCTCAGTGAAAATCTTTGGGGTAGAATAGGGATTTATTTATTTAACAAGCATAGTATACCACCAACCACTAAAGTTTCTTGATGGTTTACAAAAAAAAATGAGCATTACAACCTGTTAAAATAAAAATGGAAACAAAATTAATTAAAATGAGCAGTTAATCAAGATAAAATCACCTTCAAATTAAAGGTATTTTTAAAAGCTGATCAAGATGCATCAGCAGAGGAGGAGGAACGCTACTTGTTAAGAGAGAAAAGAAAACGTAGGCTGAGGTCACCTTCCCAGCAGCTTCGGGGTCGGCTGAGGACAACATCTGAAACAGTTAATACAAGAACAGGTTTTTCAGAGCTCTGATTAGTAATATTTATTAGAAAGAGGGTTCAGGTTTCCAACACAAGAATTCCAGCAAGTATTCTACTTTCAAATTAAAAACATATATATGGTTAATTTTAGGTGGCAAGATTCTGGTTAACCTCTCCCTTTTTCAGGGTGAAGTGGGGGAGGCTTGTCTCTTGTGAAAACAGGGCACTCTGCAACTATTGATTGCTTTGGAAATGGCTACTAGACTTCTTGTTAATGTGAGAACCAGCTCTCACCACCGTTACCAGCATGCATACCCCAGTGATAAACTCATTCTATTTTAGAAAGAAACTGCAGTTGGCATATCTACCAAAGCTGATTAAAAGCGCTCCTGGCTGTAGTTACAGTCTGGGAAACCAGAGATATATTTGTGTTCAGAGCTACCCCCACATTGCAAAAAAGTGTAATGCAGAAGAGGCAGATCTACCTCCTATCTGGAATTATGAACCTCACAATGACCACCTCCATCTTTCATTCAGTTGCAGTTTCTTTTCCCACGTTCATCCTGTTTCTGATTGCATCAGCGAAACTGAAAAAGGTCCTCCACCACATTACTAATAACTGAATAGATTAGGAAAGACATGCAAAGACTCTATAAGGTCTGAGCAGATGAAAATTTAAGTAGGTGCTATTTTTCTTTTAGCCTTTTTTAAAAAATCGTAACATCTCCAATAGATTGGAACACTGGCCTAATGCAGACAATAAAGTGGGCTGGACTTAAAAAGTGTCTGTACATCCCCTGACACAATTGCACCTACTGAATGTGATTGGTGCAAACAAACAAAAATTAAGTTTGCTTCATTCTTAGATGCCAGTATTTGCGAACGTCTACATAACTTGTGAATAGGAGTGAAAATATTTGCCTGTTCTCAGTTGGAGTGGAGATGTTTGAAATATCTTTGCTCATATTTGTCTGAGGTTTTGAAAGGTTACATAAGACCTGCTCAACTTCTCATGTGCAAATAATATACAATTATTATGAAAGCATTGCTGGTGAAATACATACCATTTTTCAGAAGAGGAAAAACTGAACCTTTCAGGCCTCTCCTTTTCTGTAGTTTGGGTAAAAGACTCTGTAAAACAAGATGTTTGTGTGTGCACACATGCACACTCATACACAATAATGTATGTTCTTTTTTCTGTGTTCCTTTATGCTATTTTTGTACGTAAAAGAGAAGCAGAGAAATGTAAAGGGGAAAAGTGGGTGGTTTTGTACACAGAGGGTTACCTTACTTTGTTTTTTTTCCAGTAACATTTAATACATTTTCCAAAATCTGTGGAGATGCCTGAGGAACGTACTTACCCAGTTATCTGGGAACGGTTTGATCCTGTTGGGCCCTAGGAAGTGGACAGGATCCTCGGGGCTGTAACTGCCACCACTTATCAACTAGATCCATGTCCCTCCTGGCTGGTGAAGGCAGCCCGGGAGGTGACGTGTGGTTGGATCCAGGCGATGGTGAATTCATCCTTGGGAGAGGGGGTGTTCCCAGCTGCCTTCAAGGAGGCGCTGGTGCACCCGCTCCTCAAGAAACCGTCACTAGACCCTACTGTACTGGACAATTTCCGTCCAGTCTCCCACCTCCCCTTTTTAGGGAAGGTGGTTGAGAAAGTGGTGGTGTTGCAACTCCAGAGGATTCTGGATGAAACGGATTATCTAATCCCCTTTCAGTCAGGTTTCAGGCCCGGATATGGGACGGAAACAGCATTGGTTGCACTTATGGATGATCTCTGGTGGGAGCAGGATGGGGGCAGTGCATCCATCCTTGCTCTTCTTGACCTCTCAGTGGCTTTCGATACCATCAACCATGGTATCCTTTTGGGGCGACTCGGGGATTTGGGGGTAGGAGGCGTGGTTTTGCACTGGTTCACCTCCTTCCTCCTGGGCCGGTCCCAATCGGTGGTAATAGGGAGCGAGAGATCTGACCCACGGCCCCTCCTTTGTGGGATGCCACAGGGTTCGGTACACTCTCCACTCCTTTTCAACATCTACACGAAACCACTGGGTGAGATCATCCGGCACCATGGGATGAGGTATCATCAATATGCTGATGATACATCTCCATCCTGGGTGATGTAAGTGATGCTGTGACTATCCTCTCTCTGTGCCTGGGGGCTGTGGCGGTCTGGATGGGGGACAACAGGCTTCAACTGAACCCTGGTAAGACAGAGGGGCTGTGGGTTATGGGCTCCTCTGTATCTGGGAATTTACTATCTTTAGCTCTGGATGGGGTTGCACTACCGCAAACAGACCTGGTGCAGAATCAGTGGGTCCTCCTGGACTCATGACTCCTGCTCAAAGAGCAGGTTGCAGTTGTGGCCAGGAGGGCCTTTTCTCAACTTCGTATTGTGCACCAGTTATGCCCTTTCCTGGATCGAGAGGCCCTCTGAACAGTCACTCATGCCCTAGTCATTTCCCATATAGACTACTGCAATGTGCTCTACATGGGGCTACCCTTGAAGAGTATCCGGAAGGTACAGCTGGTCCAGAACGCAGCAGCGCGGGCAATTCTTGGTGCCCCAAGATCAGCATATGTAACACCTTTGCTGCGTGAGCTGCATTGGGTGCCAGTTTGCTTCCGGGGCCAATTCAAGGTGTTGGTTAACACCTTTAAAGCCCTACATGGCATGGGTCCAGGTTAGCTGAGGGACCGTCTCATCCCCATTACATCGACCCGTCCCACCCGATCATGCAGAGAGGGCATGTTACAGACCCCGTCCACAAGAGAATGTTGACTGGCGGGGTCTAGGAAGCAGGCCTTTTCTGCTGTGGCTCCCACCCTTTGGAACACTCTTCCCCCAGAGGTGAGGCAAGCCCCCTCTCTCCTGACCTTCCGGAAAAAGCTTAAGACCTGGCTCTGCCATCTTGCTTGAGGCGGTAAAGGGGGTAGTCATTCTTAGGGATGGCTGGTGCCTTAAAGTGGTCTTCACATATGTATCAATTGAATTAGAATTCTTAACAGCCATCTTGATTCCATTTTACATTTATATTTTATATTTATATTTTATGTACTATATGTTGTTTTATTGTATTTAAATTTTTTAGCTTTATTGTTAACCGCCCAGAGTCCCTCTTTTGGGGGTGATGGGCAGTGGTGAAATTTGATAAATAAATATATACATACATACATACATACATACATACAGCCAGCCAGCCAGCCAGCCAGCCAGCCAGCCAGCCAGCCAGCAAATTGTTCAGCTATCATTCATAATTGAATGATAGCTGAAAACCTACCAAATTTTGACCCAGGAGGAAATTAGTTCCTAACAGAGAAACACAAGTCCTTCTTTAATTAAGCCACTGAAGTTGCTCACTTCTTTTGCAAATATTTATTATCTCTTTTCCAAAGGCCTCATACCTTAGTAGTCTTGTTCCACCATGTGCATTTTGTTTTAAACAAGTATTTAATAACACTGGTATTATTTATAATGCTGGCTTAAAAGATCATAAAGCCATGACTCATTGCTCCTCTCATGGGTCTCAGAAGGCATCTAAGGAGAGTTCATACATTTAATGTCAACATGAACTGATTCCAGGTCAATGGTCATAACAAGTATGTCATGTCTCATATCCCTTTATGCAGATTTTATAGTAGTTTACATTTGTAGCTTAGCTTTTAGACCAGTTTCCTTTATATAATGCTCTCTAGAAGTCTTGAAACCACAGTGCTCAGAATTCCCAACTAGAATAGAACACAGAGAATAGTTCTCCTGGGAGAGGTGGACCTGTTGTTGTTGTTGTTGTTGATCAGTCTCTCAGCACAAATGAAATAGCTCATGTTTCTAAAGTCCAGAAATTGCATAAATAAAAGCTGAGAAATTTAATCAAGGCATGGTATCCTGCTACCAATTGAAGAGAATGTTTGTAGCTCAGGGTTGAACTGTGGAGTCCTTGGTGCTCTCTGAGCCTTGTTGTTTTCTTGCAGACGTTTCATTACCCAACTAGGCAACATCATCAGTGCGAAAAGGGAGTGGGACTTGCTCTCTGTTTATATACCGTGGATTGTCCTGCTTGTGTATCCTGCATCTGATTGGTTTTGTGAAATCCATAGTTTTGGACACATGGAGGACACCCATAAAAGGAAAGCAATTGGGGCCAATATGGAGTGTGAGTTTCATTAGAAAATAGTGATTACTTTGCTACTGTGCTTTGTTCTGTGGAATTACACTGCTGATGACAAAAACAAAAAACCTTAATAATAGTTGTTGCTACTGGGACAGACACAGAGGCAGCTGGCGAAAAGAGTTGGCTGAGCATTTTGGAAGCCTTGGGATGATTTTTTCCTTTTCTTTTTATTTAGAAAATTGGCTACACTCCATTAGAAACAAACAAAAAGGTTACAAACAAATTAAAATCAGACTTCATCAAAACACTTTTTTAATGTTAAAAATCTTTAGAAACGTAAAATCTCTATGGATTAATTATAATAGACCTGACTAGAAAGGGACAGTATCACTTCCCTAACAAAAAGCCTAAGTGAACAAGTGGCCTTAAGCCGTGCCAAAGCTCATGGTTGACAATGAAGATATTGAAGTGGTGGATAGCTTCTGCCTTTTAGGATCAATCATCAACAGTAAAGTAACCAGCAGTCAAGAAGTACGCCACAGGCTAGCGCTTGGTAGAATAGCAATGAAGACCTTCATATTCAGATGCCAGGATGTGTCTATACCTACAAACATCAGAACTGTACAGTTTCTCCCTGTGACACTCTAGGGAAGCAAAAGTTGGACTTTGAAGAAGTAGGATAGAAACAGCATTGATGCTTTTGAACTTTTGCGTTGGAGAAGGCTCCTGAGAATAGCACGCGTAGCCAAGAAAACAAACAAATCGAACATAGAAGACATCATTCCAAAGTTCTCACTCAAGGCACAAATGACCAGGCTTCACATTATGTGAAGACCTAGCTCTCTTGGGAAGTCTAAAGTGCTGGGAAAGGTGCGAGGAGGAGGAGGAGGAGGAGGAGGAGGAGGAGGAGGAGGAGGAGGAGGAGGAGGAGGAACAACCCTAACCCTAACCCTAACCCTCAGCAAAGTAGATGGACTCAATTACAGGACAATGGGTGCCCGGTTGGAAGACCTGAAGGACCAGGTTGGGGACAGATCCCCTGGAGAAAATTTATCTATGTGGTTGCTAAAATCAACACCAACTTCATGGCACATAATCAATCAATCAATCAATCAATCAAGTTCATGGGCACATATACTGTATATTGACAAAGCATATGCAGGTCCTAAGCTATAAAGGACTTTGTATGTCATGATATTTCATGACATGATAAGATCTTGAACTTTGCTTGGTAGGAAACTGGTGGCTGGTACAGAACTTTCAGAGTTTGTATTTTTAGTATTTTGCAGGAGCTGTAGCTTTTGGAACAATCAGATCTCACATAGAGTGCATTTAAAAATAATAAAATGTATGGTATATTTTATGTTATTATGCTAAATTAATCAACAAGCAAAAAATACAAATACCTACAACAGCATTCTCTTGCCAACCTAGCAATTTGAAAGCATGCAAATGCAAGTAGATTAATAGGTACCACTTCAGTGGGTAGGTAACAGCGTTCCGTGCATGTCATGCGGCCACATGACCATGGAAGCGTCTTTGGACAACGCTGGCTCTTGGGCTAACAAATGGAGATGAGCACCGACCCCTAGAGTCGGACACGACTGCACAACTGTGCGGGGGGAACCTTTACCTTTTTTACAACAGCATTAAAGGATTAGCACAACTTCAAAATGATAAGCATATACATTACACATATGCATAAGAATACACATTATGCATACACATGTACATATACATTGAAAGAAAAATTATATTATAAAGAGAACTCCAAAAATTCTATATTGTTCACGTTCTTCTTCCTTATCCCTTTGTAACAACAACAAAAACCCTAACTAAAATGTAAACAGTTTACATATATCAACAATCATGAGAGGCCCCAGTTTACCCAATGAACAGATTTAGTCCAACTTGGGGATAAGAGTGATGTATGACTCACTGAAACTAAAAGACAGGTATTTATTTGAAATGAACCATGGTTAAAACAGGAGACACACATTCAACATACTATTCATACTAGAAAAGCTCTCGGAGCAACAATCCAGACATAAGGTTACCAGTGGATGGATCACTGTGATGAACCAGCCGGAGTAGGAAAATGGTTTTGCTTTGCCACAGAATGCTTCCACTGATATTGACTGAATTATATTAGCATTGGCAAATGCATTATCATCGTCATTATTTAAAATGGTTATAATAATATGTTTTGTGGCCAATGACAGCCACATGCCATTATACAAAATTTGTGCAAAATGAAAGACCTAGACCACTAGCCACACTCGGCAATTAAGAGGCTGTAATTTTGTTTTGTTTTGTTTTGTTTTTTCTGTTCAGCTGTCAACCTGCATCTTTAAGGCTGCCAAAGCAAATGAAATCACCCACTGTGCAATCAAGAAAAAGACTTATCTTTAATCAGAATATTAATGAAAGGGATTCATCACTGATCAAGATATTTTTCCCATACAGATAAATACAAGGTGCAGGAAAGCAAATTAAGAGGGAAGAACTTCTGATGGGGGTCAACCATCCATACCGAGTCCTTGTGCCAGAAGGAAGTGATGAACTCCTATGAATCACTATTAGGGGTCTGTTTTGAAGCTGTAAACATGGTTTGTAAGCAGTCATGTTGACAGGTTTTTTCAGCTATACCATGAAGCAAACCTAGAAACTTTGTTTGTTCTCCTATCTGCCCAAGATCCTGCCCAATTCTGAGTTTCCTGGAAAAAAATGATGCACGGAAGGGACTATAGTTGAAATAGGGCAGAAAGTGCCACTTTCCATTCTGTCTGCCCCTTAGAATATAGCTTCACAAGGAAGGTGACTCTTGCACGGAAAGATAGGTTGATAACTAGGAATAAAATATGTATGAGCACAAGTTCTCACTGACGGTAAACCATATTCTGCTCACCAAAGGTCAGCTGGAGTTTCTGGTGGAAGCACCAGCAATCTTTTTTTTTAAATGATGATTATTACGAAAACGACTGAGGTAGCTAAAACACAATAGTGAAAGAACAACTAACTTGAACAAAGATCAAGCTCTAGGCAGAAAATTATTGGTAAGTCTTTTTACTTTTTGTGTCAGTTGGTTAGCTGAGCTAGGCAACAAACTATAAATTCAGTTATGTATCACTGAGGTTTCAGAAAAATCCAGTTTTAAGGCCATATAATATTTCCTCTTAAAAAAGAATATAATTATTATCAGAGTTTCCCAATCATATTGAGAAAGATTTGCTTCACATTCAATACAAGGACCTCTCTTACCCATTCAGGCCATTTATTCCTGAAACTTACATTTCCCCAAAGAATTGAAATGAAAGAAAGACACAATAGGCTTTCATACTTCTGTCTAAGGAAAACACCCATGTTCAGAGAATGGCAATGAAGATGTTACAGGGACTAGGGGACATATCCTATGAAGACTTGAAGGAACTTGGGGGGTTCAGTCTGAAGAAAAGATTTACAGGAAATATAATAGCCATGTTCAGGTACATAAAAGAAAGCTACAGGAAGACAGTCAAGAAATATTTTCTGTGGTAAAAGGGTGTTCATAAGGTTACTTTTTTAAATATATAATAGTAATAAGATGTTGGCAGGTTACTTTGTTTTAGTTTAAATGCTTTGGTTTACCTTGATAATTGTTTAAATATGTTTATCAGGATGATTTTTTTAAGGGTTGAGATGGATGCTTTTATTTTTGGATAATATTTGTATAAATAAACAATAGTAATAAGATGTAGTTAGGTTATTTTTTGTTAGTTTCGGTGGCAGATACGAGTAAATTATAGTAAAGAAGGATAATGTTTGTTAGTTTAATAGATGAAAAATTATGTTTGAAGGGGTTTCTCATGTTCTTTAACTGGGAGGGAAAATTTGTTTTAGAAGGGAATGCTATATTGAGAATTGAAATGTTTTATAGAAATAATGTTTACTATCATTTAAATTGGAGTAAGAGATTGATATTGATTTATGTATATCTTTGCTGTAGAAAGACCACTTTGTAGTAGTTTTGTTTTTGTAAGACTTTATTTATTTTTTATTTTTTATTTATTTAATTTAATTTATATAATTTAATTTATTTATTTATTTAATTTATTTATTTAATTTATATATGTTTTTTCCTCTTTTTCTTTGTAGGTTCTTTTGTTTCATTCTTTTTAGTTTTTATCTACAGTATATGTTGAAAAAAATTAATAAAGTTCTTTTTTTAAAAAAAAAAAAAAGCAATATTTTCCATGGCCAAAGAAATCATGAGTTGGAATAACAGGTATCAGTCATGGCTACCTAGTGGAACAGTCTACCTGAGGTGAGTATGGGTTTTCTGTCTCCAGAGGCTTTTAAGAAAAGGCTAGACAGCCACCTCTCATGGATAGTTTAATTCATTTTCTTGCACACTGCAGAGGGTTGGACTAAGTGATCCTTGTAGTCCCCCATCATATGATTGCCAACATTCACCTGACGGCTTTATTGGATTTATTTGGAAACTAATCTAGACCCTCCAATCTTATTCCCTCATTAGAACGTCTGGTCTGTGGAGTTTCCTCATACAGCCTGCTTAGCATTTTCCACAGGCCTCACCAGTCTCATACTCCACCCCAGTACAAGTCAGGGAAAGGGTCTTTCCTGCAGATCAGAAATAATCACCTCTGAAAAGTGGAACCTTCCTCAGCCCTGGGAAAAGAAAATGCCTTCTTTGGGATTGATCTGCATTAATCAGGAAGGGATTTGGTTTGAGAAGGATGTACTGTATGTCTGTGTATGTGTGTATGTGCATGGATGGATGGCATCCATGAAAAATACAGGGAGCCATGCCAGTAGTGGTGCTTGACTGAAAATCTTTCCCCACCCTTGTGCTAAATGGTACATAAAATGGTTGATGGTTGTCTACAGCAGAGCTTTCCAAACTGTGTGGCGCGACACGTTAGTGTGTTGGCTGCAGTGTTTGGGTGTGTCTTGCCTGCTGCTGCCTCCGAGCCCTGCCAGGATTCCGCACAGGTCCTAGTGCCTGCCTTGAGCCTTGCTGCCTCCAAACCTGCTGTGATTCCGCACAGGTCCTGGTGCCTGCCTTGTGCCTGGCTGCTTCCAAACCTGCCAGAATTCCACGCAGGTCCGAGTGCCTGCCTTGTGCCTTGCTGCCTCCAAACCTGCCCTGCCAGGATTCCGCACAGGTCCTAGTGCCTGCCTTGAGCCTTGCTGCCTCCAAACCTGCCCTGCCAGGATTCCGCACAGGTCCTAGTGCCTGCCTTGTGCCCTGCTGTAAGAGTGTGTCGCAAAATGATGCCCTGCTGTAAAAGTGTGTCGTGAAATGATGCATGTCTAAAAAGTGTGTCACCAACATGAAAAGTTTGGAAAGCTCTGGTCTACAGATTCCTCAAGACAGGGCTGTTTCACACATGCAAATTAACTTTCATGTTATCCTACCCAAGCCATCTATGGTTGTGCATCCCAAAGAGCCCTGATCACAGAAATTAAAGTGAGAATGTGTCATTCTGAATCACGCCTTCATAATAGGACATCCTTGTCACATATCCTTTATGCCATGGAAAATTGGGAAAGAAAGTTATGTCTATACAGACTCTAGAATTACAACAAGATTAAGCACGATGCATGCTGGTGTGATTTCACATGGGTCTAGAAAATAGCTAGGCTCTGAGATTAGACTGCTCTCAGTTTGAAAAAAAAACTCTCTTGACAAAAAACTTGAACAGTTTTCATTGTCTATTTGTATTGTGCCAGGGGAAATAGTTCAGTCTAACCTGTGATATACTGTAAATAAGATGCCTTTGTTATCTCCTTAGCAATTTTAAGTTGATTTTAAAACCTTGCATGGGCTTCCAATATGATTCCCCCCTCATCCCCCCCCCCCAGAGAGAATACCCATAACCAGGCCAATTCAGATTTTGGTTCCAAATCTGCAGAGTTGATTTCAATAATGTGCTTGCAGCCAATTTGAGGGAAAGAAAAAAACCTGTTTATACAAGTGGTCTACTTGTATTGCCAAAATAAGTGGAAGCCACAGACTCATTCATGCATACTCACACATCACAGCTCCACTTCCATTAAAAAAAAAATCACAACCAATTTTTTTTCCAAAGGAGTTGTGCAGATTTTATGCGAGTATAATTATTATAGTAGCCACCTTGGATGAGATTGTCACTTGTGTGAGAGTAATTTTACTTTCCAGGTTGATCCCAGAATATAGGTAAAATTGTTTCTAAAATATATAAATTCTTCACAGTCACTTAGTAGCAACAGTTCTTCTCTTCCTTCGAGTCCCCTTAGTTCAAGTGGTTGGCAAACCCCCTGGGTTCTTTTTTTTTTACTACAGTTCTCATCAGTACTAGCCAGCAAGGTCAAAGAGTTGGGATTATGGGCACTGAAATGCAAAATATCTTGAACGCATCAGGCCATACTTACAAAATGCAACTAGTTTTATGTATTGTCGAAGGCTTTCATGGCCGGAGTTCGATGGCTATTGTGGGTCTTCCGGGCTGTGTGGCCGTGTTCTGGAAGTTGTGGTTCCACAACAGCCAGCAACTAGTTTTATTAAATGAATAGGAACCAAGGTCCTAATCCCCAGTCCTACCCTAAATGCTTTCTAATACATTCTGTTGCCAAGAAACACTAACCAAGTTATGTCTCTAGGTTTGAGCTTCTGTGTAAGATGACCCATCCGAAACAAGGGAAAGTGTAGTGTGATTCCTGTGCCCAATGAAGTGGAGAGAGTGTTGCTATATGACAATGCCTAAGGCAGGAATTGTCTCAGGGTGAAGTGATGAAGAATAGCTTGAGAATCAATTGGCTGTTCCTATCCCTCAGTTGGTTTTGACTATGTTGGTGTTGGCAGATCAATCCAACCAGATTTAGGCACAGTTAGTAACTTCATTTCCCTTTTCCTTGACCTCCACTGACACTACAGTATTTGGTTTCTCCATGCATAAATATGTTAAAATCTAATAATCTAATATACAAAATGGCAGCAATATCTATGTGAACAAGTTGCAGAAATAAGAATCAGGAGCACTGAATTAGTGGAAGATTAGAAAGAAGAAACAGAACGATGAGAAAGGTGAACTATTTTGTGTGGGGATAGATTCAGGAGTTCTATGTGTGTGGTTGTTTGGAGCTCAAGGGAGTCATATTAGATTTTCTAGCTCAGTGTGCTTCAAGAACACCACTGTAAATAGATTAGATTCCTATAAAGAAATTGTCTCACATAAGAGAATCATCTCAAGCCTGCATGGTGACCAAGAGATAAAAAAAAAGGAAGGCACTAAAAGTGAAGATAGAAGTGTCAGAGGAAGACCCTCACCCAAGTGTTTTTTTTCTATAATCTGCATATGTCAGGAAGAAACTCCTTCCTCAAGGGCAGTGACTTTTTTGCTTGACTTTGAGAAAGAAAAATATCCTTCATTCCTCATTTTCTTGGCCTCCAGTAGGACTTTGTGTCTTCTGGTCATCTACACCATAATGTAAACATAAGGACTCCCTCATGATGAGTTCTAATCCTTGTTACTTCATTGACTCCTCCACAGAGTTTTATTGGTAGCAGTATGTAAGTGGTTTGCTAGTAATATCTTCTGTGTTTGTTTTTCACAGTCTAGCTTATAGCTCTGGGATTTGTTCATAGTTCCTCATCCGTGTACTTTTTGGAAACAGCTAAGGTTGGCTAGGTGCTACCACCTGCTGTGTAAGAGGCAAATATGATTATTGCACCCATTTATCTGGATTTGCTGGTGTTGGGAGGGTTGTGTAGAAACTCTTTGCAGAAGAAGAGTTAGGTCATTAGCAGGTAGAGTCAGGGTAATGATAGCGAAAGGTAGGCAAGAAATAGAGAATCTAAACCTTGTTCAGAGAGTCAGTTTCTCTTTCTAGTCAACATATAATGGGAAAATAATGAGAACAAGCCAGTTAGTTCAGTCCCAAACTCCTTTATCTTCCTGAATTGAGGGAAAACGTAGGACCTTGTAAAATCAGAATTTTGCATTGCAGAAATACTTAAGATCCCCTAAACCAGAATCTGTCCCCTTATTTCATGAAGGACTACAGGTAGTCCTCACTTAACAACAGTAATTGGGACTGGCAATTCCATCACTAAGCGACGCGGCCATAAAGTGCGACATCACATGACTGCATCAACTTATAATAGCAGTTGCGGCAGTTCCAGTTGTGGTTGTTAAGCAAAACCTACGTGGCCATTAACACGATGTCATGTGATCACCATTTGTGACCTCCTGCCGGCTTCCTCATTGCCTTTGCTTGTCAGAAGCCAGTAGTGAAGGTCACAAATGGCAATCACGTGATCACAGAATGCTGCGACCATTGTAATTGTGAGTCAGTTGCCAAGCACCCAAATTGCAATCATGTGACCACAAGGGTGCTGCGACAGCTGCAACTTTGAGGACCGGTCATAAGTCTCATTCAGTGCCATCATAACTTTGAACAGTCACTGAACGAATGGTCGTTAACTGAGGACTACCTGTATAGGATTCTGTCTCCCTCAAGGGTTGATAGAAGACAAAATACAAGCCAGTTAGTTCAATCCCAAACTCAGTGGTGCACAATTGAGCTAGCTTTTACTCTCACCAGAACTGAATAGGCTTCAGGGTGATCAAAATTCTGAGCATCCACGTACAGTACTCTCATCCAATCCAATCAGATTTCATAATGATTGGCTACATTATCACTAACTATAAATGACTTCATTGACTTAAATCTCATATAAATTAATCTCACATGCTTGGAGGATCCTCAGCCATGTTGACACTAATCTAATAATTTGGATTTTCTATTTTTGGCTGACAAGCTAACTCCACTTAAATTAGGTTAAAAGGAATAGAATGTTTTCCTGATTATCAGATCACCAGCCTAATCAAGCAATCAGTGAGGCTACTTTTAATTGGGTATTTTATAGACTTGGCTAAAATTGTGGTCTAATCCTGGAGTGCTCTCACTTCCATAGATAAAGCACCACTTTTGACACCTTTATTACAAATCCTGCTAAGTGACATTCAAAGCATGTTATTTGTAATACTTAGACCAGAGCTTTCCAAACTTTTCATGTTGGTGACACACTTTTTAGACATGCATCATTTCGCGACACACTCTTACAGCAGGGCACAAGGCAGGCACTAGGACCTGTGTGGAATCACAGCAGGTTTGGAGACAGCAAGGCACCAGGCAGGCACTAGGACCTGCGCGGAATCCTGGCAGGGCTCGGAGGCAGCAGCAGCCACAACACACCCAGACACTGCAGCCAACACACTAACGTGTCCCGACACAGTTTGGAAAGCTCTGACTTAGACAATTCAGTCAAGCAGCTAGGAATTCATAGTCAGGTTTTCTGTAAGTCCCTCCTGAATCCATTGTGCTCCTACCTGAAGTCAGTTTCTGTCCTTGAGACCATCTTCACAGCTTTTTATTCTTTCCAACCCAACAGAATGTTGGAAAGAATTAATATAAAGAGACTCTAACCTCTGTCCATCTGTTTGTCTGTCAACAAGACAGACTCTGAAAACAAAGCAGAACTGGACCAAATTTCATGTGGAAAGACAAAAGGAAGATTGAATTCAAAAATGGGCTAGATCTGGCCAGGGACTATAGGGAAAAAAAGAAAAAGAAAATTCTCCAGAATAAATTTCACTAATGCATCCTTATGGGGAAGGCAATTGGGCAATGGATCAGAAAGTTGCCAATTCCTTCTATTGAGGCCACCCCCTTCCTTCCTAGTCATGTGACCCAGAGCTGACCTATTTATGAAGGGTTGGAAAGGATTCCTGAAACCATGATTTGCATGCATTTCCTACTTTCTTTTGAATTATGGCAGCCAGAGTGCTCTTTCACTGAGCTCTGAGGCCCATCCATATTTCAGTTGGTCACACAGCCTTTTTTTGTGCGTAGTCCTCTTTAGCGGTCTGTTCTCCACTTCTGATGGTATTGACCTGACAGTTAAATGGATACATAGCTAGCTTGAATATCATATCAAAGACTTCTGATCAAACTGGAGTGAAGTATAGTGTGGGATGCTACAGGGTTCTGTCCTGACCAAGTCAATATTTTTATTGACTTGGATGAAGAGATAGAGGATATGCTTCTCAAATATACAAGTTGTCCAAAAGCAGGGTAACAGAGAACAGAAATAAAATTCATTAAAGAAAATCAGCTGAAAATAACAGAATGAAATTTAAATGAGACAAAGGCAAAATCATCGAGGAACCATAAATCAAATACGCAGGTATGGAATGGGAGATATCTGAGTTGGCGCTAGATCCTGGAACAATCTGAATATGGGTCAGCGGTGTAAAAAAGACAAATGGAATGTTAGACTAAAACATGGGAAATAGCAGCTCTATTCTATGCTGCTCTGACCTCACCTTAAGTATTGCGTCTACCGTAGTTCTAGGTGCCACCCTTTAATAAGTGTTTAGAAAAACTGGAACAGGTTCAGATCAGGGCACTGCGGATGATCAAGAGACTAAAAACTATTATGAGAAATTAAAGGGACTGGGAATGCTTAGCCTTGAGAAAAAATGACTGACAGATATTGTAGCGCTTTTCCAATGCCTGAAATAATGTCACATAGAAGAATGGCATGACCTGTTCTCTATGCTTCCAAGGCCCAGGATACAGGATGATTTTAAGTTAAAGGCAGATTCTCATTGGATGTTGGAAAAAACATCCTAACAGTATGTGTAGTTCAACGGTAGAGCCAATCATCCAGCGAGATGGTGCTTCTGCTCCTTCATTGGATATGTTTAAATGGAGGCTAGGCAGCCATCTTTTGGGGAAGATTTAATTCAGATTTTTGCACTGCGCAAGGGGTTACACCCGGTGACCCTAAATGGCTTTTTCCAGTTCTATGATTCTGTGATCAAAGTTTTCTTCTTACAGATTTGTATGCTCAAATGAACCTGCTGGCTTTACACTGTAGGCCCCCTGGGTCCCACCCATTGTAGCATATTAGCCAGCTTCATTTCCATGTTCCTTTCATCTCAAGGCACTTTCACATGGAGCTTTGGTGATCCTCCCAGACTGGTACCATGCTCCTTTGATCCCATGCCGTTATCAGTATTGAGCAGCTAAGGTGGTTTTCTTTCAACTTGGCCTGCAATGTAACTCCAATTGCAGCTGCTGGAGCTTCAGAGTCTGGTTTCCCATTGATAAGAACTCCTACTCCTTTCCTCTCCTTCACATATTCTATTTCCTGCAATTGCTAGGCTGCTACCTGAGCGTCTTACCCTGAGCTTCAGGGTGGCTTTGTAGTTAGTGTACAGGGAGTGGCAAAAAGATCTGCCTGCAGTGCTTAAGGGTCTTCCATACTTGTCAAAGTAACTGAATCTTGGGCCAGCAACTTGTTATGGAGATGTATTAGTGTAGGGGGTGAAAATGTTATCAAAGTTATGAAATGCTGATTTTAAGCACCTATTCTCTGTAGGCAAGCTGAAAGCCTAGGGCAATGATGCAAGAAGTGTGACCCAGAGCCCAGCATCCCTTTGGTGGCCCCCATAGTGGGTGGGACAATATATTTTGACCCTTATTATGTTTGGAGGGGTTGTGGGTTTTGAGGAGCAACAGGGCTGCTCAAGCTTTGCAGTTACTTAAGGGACCTGTTCTATCTCTTAAAACTTCCAGTTCTGAAGAAACCCAGGCTTTGGATATGCCTACTATGACCCTTAAGATGATGGAAGTTTTGCAACCCTACACTAGAGGATTATGATAAGGAAGCCTTCCTCAGCCCAGGAAATGATTATGGAAGTATGGGAATTGCAGTCAAACACATCTGGAGGCTACAGATGGGAATACATCACTACTGCAGAGTCTTAAGCCAAGCACAACCATGCACACGCTTGGCAAATTTCCCTTCTTGTCTTCTTCTCCTACGTTCCTTTGCCTCTTGCTCTCAGTCTATTCTTTCTTTTGCCTAACTGGTCCATCTTTTACCTCTGAAACTCAGAGGAGTCTTGTATTTAGCTTTGCAAGGCTTGTCTCACCGTTTTCTTAAAGTGCTCTCCCCTCTCCTTGTTTGGGAGATCCCATCTCCGTCTTCTAATATTCTTTCATAATAGTTAGGAATACTCTGCTTGTACTAAAATGCTGAGATTCTAATCAATCCATTTTGTTACATACGGCAAAATAGAGCTTCTCTGTTTCAATGGCCTGTATCCTGCAGTTAATTTCCCCATTTTGTTAAAGCACAGTGTAAAGTCTTCCACGGGCAAAACCATGCAAAGATCATTAAATTGGAGGGATTCTTCAGTTTCCCGTTTGGTCACAAAGAGGTTGGTTGATAAGAACAAGTGCCACCTGCAGTCTTAGATTACAGATTCACAATTGCCACTGTAGATTAAGATCCACGCTTTACACCTAAAGAGTAATTGAAGTCTCTTATCTCTTTAAGCATCCTGATTTGAGAATCTGATATAACACTTTTTATTGCAGAATAAATCCATTTTAGGAAATACTGAACACTGAAAACTCTAGGGATAGGATTGTTCCCCGTTTCATAGGATCTCAGCTTGTCCCCAGTGATTCCCAAAAATTGACATTGCATTTAATGTCTTGCATAACTGAGCTACAGAAAACACAGGAAGATTATAAACAATGTTGCAGACAATTGAAAATGGCAGGATTTGAAACGAATGTCCTAAAGGCTCTAAATTTTATTCTGTTGCTAGGTGCTTAATAGGACTATTATGGTTGGTTGCAATGAACCAAGAACATATAGCATGCAGTATTTGATCGTATTTATTTTAGATTTTGAAAACAAAACCAACAGGCATTGCTGCATTTTTGGCATTCTGCACTCTTACAATCCTATTCCATCTAGAATTACTTTCCCCCCCCAATTGCTCATTTTACTCAAGCTTTTTTTTTTTAATTACATAGTTGTAAGACAATGTGACAGGCATGGTTTTGGGTTTGCACTACAGCTTCAGTGTGAGTGTACCGGTAATGATTTCATAACCTTTCAAAAGCTAATCTAATTAATGCTGACTGGAGGATCTGACTGTCAGATGATCTTGCAGATGTCCCGGTAGGATGGATCTGGTGCCTTGTTTTTGTGGCTGGATTGCAGCCAGCTTTATCGGAACCTTGGCAAGTGAGAGATCTCTTCATCAGATGCGATCATGAACTGCTCGACCAAGCTCCAGGACTTGGATGTTTCCCTCTTATGGATTTCACATAAAACTAAGTGTTTTTAAATGGCTACCCTAATGCCTATTTGATCTGTCTGAGTGGCAGTTGCTTACAATTCTGTTTTCTCTCTCCTTCCCCCCCCTCTTCCTTTACTCTGGACAATGATTACTTTTTTTTTACTACTTGCTTGCCGGATGGGCTGATCAGTTGTGAAAGAGAGAGTGAGAGGGAAGCAAGAGGATAATAGCATATACTGTAGCATCATATAGCTAGGGCTTCCTTGACAACACAAATAAGACTCTTTGATAGCAGGTCTTGGCTACAGTGTTAGGAGGGCACCATCTGTTAAAGAATCCAATAGTGCTTATTTGGATATTGTCTTGTGTTGCTGCAAAGGATTTTTCTTTTTCCTTGCCTGCTTTGTGTTTTGGAAAAGCTTTCACACTGGCAGGCTTCAACTTCAGCAATTGCTCGTAGCAAATATGTTTGTTTGTTTGTTTGTTTTTAATTAGTCACTCATTGTAGGGAAGAGATCCGTAGTATCTGTCCAGAAGCGTAATCACACAAGAGAAATCAATGTGATCTTACTGAATGAACCCTGTGGACTGTTAATTTACTCCTCTTCGGCTTCATAATAAAACACTGGTGAGTGATCTTTTATTCTTTGTCATGCATGTCTTCTCGTTTACAGTAAGCAAAGCTGGGGGACTGTTGGGGGGGGGGAGAAGAGAGAAATCTGGCAGATGGATGGACCTTATAGTAGTATTGTGTAATGTCCTTCTACCTGTTGTGTATGTGTCTTTCAGAGCACCTTGTTAAGCTACCAGTGATACTATGTGCCTTCTTGAGTTGCATAGGCTTGGCACATAAGTCTGTGGATTGATGCACGCACAAAATTTAGGAATTTCCCTCTCCAGGCTGAGTTAGAAAACTGTATACAAATTACCTGTCATCAGATGAGAGAGAGAGAGAGAGAGAGAGAGAGAGAGAGAGAGAGAGAGACTACTTTGCCAAAGGTTAAGTTACAGCTTATACCTATCTGAATATACTGGCATATGATGTATCTATGTATTATAAGAAACCTATACTTACTTCCAAAAGATGTCTGATCAGCATGATCTTTCCAGTATACGCTTTGTGCTGTGGATCATGAGAGTTGGGAGATTGATGATTTGTGCTTAATTATAGTAATAATGATGGGAAATGCAGCATGCAGAAAGGGTTCCCCCCTTCCCCCACTTCAGCAGTGTAAGGTTTCTGCTACTGAAATATTTACAACAGCTAGCATTCCTTTGTTGCATGAATTCTTAACAGAAGGCAAAGGCACCAAAAGAGTGGTGGCTAAATGCAATTAGCATGTCAGCAACTGGGATGCATGTCCCCCTGCTGTGTTCCACAGATGTCCCAGCTATCTGACAATTTCACTGGCTCTGGTTACGGCACTGTATAGCCTGGAACGCAAGCATGAGGAACTGCTCCAGATGGTGCCTACCATCCAGATTGTCAGGTCTCACCTGGGACCCACTTCTGATAAAGCTGATGTCTCCAGAGATTAAAGCCCTCCAGTGCATTGGCTCACTGCACCATCTAGCGTTGATTATGGTTAGCTTTTGCAGTGAAGTCATGCCAGTTTTTCTTTCCAGCAAACAGTGGTATCAGTGAAGGTATGTTGCAGAACAAGGTGGTCATGACCCAACTATATCTGGTGTACCCCATGAACCTCCTGGGTGCTCCCAGTACCAAAAAGTAGTATGAAGAGAGGAAACTGTATGTGCTCAGGCAGCTAGCAAGCCTAAGAAATGGAAGGAAAAAAACCAGTATCACTCATGGTGGCTGAAATCATGAGAAAAAGAAGGACTAAGATGTTCTTAGGAAGGCAAGTAAGGGGAATGTGAGAGAAGGTTGGGGAGCAATTGATGGAAAAGAAATAGGGCAACAAGTAATGCACTACGAAATTATGGGAAAACGTTGGGTTCAGATACATTTCATTTCTAGGGTTTAAGAGCTTTGGCTACCATGGCTACACCCAGCTGAAAAAGGAAGCATGGAATCCATGCCATATGAGTTCCATCACCACATGGAGTTGGATGAATTCTTGCTTTGGAGAGCAGTGAATAGGAAGCATGATTGGCTTCCTCAATTAATGAATGTCTCACATAGTCAAAACAGCTATGGAATCATTGGATTTTAGAACTGCATTAGGTTTTACAATGACTAGTGTTATACAGTTGTGTGTCAAGGAGGTGCCAAATAAATCAGTTAAATGCAAAGATACGCACTGTACCATTCACTGTATAATGGATCATCTACTATTAGAATGGGCTACCACAAAACTTGGAGGAGCTAGATAGGCACAGCTGACTGCATGGCGGTAGAGAGGATGAGGAACTTTCCTTCTTTGAAGTTCTTTAAGCTAACTTACGTTAGGGTCCAAGCCAGTATCTGTTTGACTGGTAGAATATCATTTTTGAAAATCCTACCAGTTCTAAAGAGTTGCAGAAGATGTTGATGTGCTCAACATTATTTATTTATAGAAGTATACATGCCATTTTTATTTCAAGAGTTGAGATCCAGTGAGCCTGATAACAGCCTTGCACCTTCCTAGTATAGGCTTCTGGCTGCGGATTTTTCAAGAAGCAAAATACTGGGGGAACAATTCTTACAAATGGGACGTTACTCTTTCTGAGCAAGCCCTACATAGGTACACCGCATGTGGGTTCTCAACGTGATTTTGTGTGCTCTCTGAACCCTGCAGATTAAGATGTAATTCAAGGCACTATAACAATCCTCTTCAGTCTGACTGAATGTATGAAAGCTAAATACATACTGTATAGCTACTGTATGCACACATATCCCTCGTATCTCTTGATGAGCAGACTCCTTTAGATGGAGCACAAAGGTCTGAAGAAAGTTTCTAAGTGTATTTAGCCAGAAGAACTTCCAACCTCCTACGTGATTCAGCATCCTGCCTTACTGGGGTTCTAAAGAAGAATTGGACACAATGAGAAACATTTGAGTACAGTCATCTATCAACACACCAGAGACAGTAGAGATTGGGTTGATTCACTGTTAAACTGAATGTTTATCTCATTCACGGTTTCAATATGCAAATCAAAATGCAGATTCCTTTTACATTTGTACTGTGTAATCCAGTACTAATTTTAAAAAGCATGCTCAAAGTAATATATTAGGGCAAAAAAGAAAAAGAAAGAAAGAGAGCATATATTATGGAAAATAAAGCACAGAAATACACTGTGATAAAAATGTCTGTGTTAGACAAAATTGGGTATAAAAATGTGTACACACACATATTCGAAAGGTTCTAGGTTCCAGGTTCAACTGTGTCTCCTGCCGAGGCTGAAAAAGGTTTCTGCCTGAAATGCAGAATAAACACCAAACTAGTGAATCAGTAAAATATAATAGGTCCTATATTCCTTTGCAAACCTTGGGGGAATAAACAGAATGTGAGAAAAACTAGAACTGACCAATTCCTATATACAGTACATTTATTCTCATACATTCAAGTAAAGGCTTGACCTGGCTACTATTCCTCGTGTTTCCAGAAGTCACTTTTCCCCCCTTTTCAGCAGCCTGAATGGATAGTTTATTCCCCCCTGGATCCAAAACCAGGGATCAGTGTGCTGATGGACACCAGGCTCCTCTCCCCTTGGGGGGGGGTGTTTTGTTTTCTTTTGTTTGAGATTCTTGTAGTTTTAAAAAATATTATGAGAAGCTAGCACACAGCAAAACAGCTGAAGCCTCAGGCACAGTCTATATTTCCAAAAATGTTTCTGGGACCTGAAGGCATTCTTAGAAAATAAAAATGATGGTGGCTTTGCTTTTGCCAGTACTTTGCTAGTGGTTTGGAAGTCTGTCCACCTGCCCAGAGAAAGGACGGCAATAAGCTGAGGTGGTTGAAAGCAGCCAGGGAAACTAGAGATGAGGATGGGGTACAGCCTCCTCAGGTATTTTGTGACTTGATGCCCGTCATGCCGGCCACGTGACCGTGGAAGTGTCTTCGGACAATGCTGGCTCTTCGGCTAACAAACGGAGATGAGCACTGGCCCCTAGAGTCGGACACGACTGCACAAATGTGTCTGGCCCACTATGGCAGTCATTTTGTGAGAGTGCCCATAATACACTCTCTCAAAATTCAAAGGGAGGCCTACCTGCCCAAAATGGTTGGGGGATTCAGCTGTACTCCATCTAGACTCATTCTTCAATGAGACTAAATTTATTATTTATTTATTTATTATTCCAATTTATTCCCCGCCCATCTCTCTTACAAGGGACTCTGGGCAGGTTACAATAATTAAAAATTAAAAAATATACAAATTAAAAGTATCTAAAAAATACAGCTAATATAATAGATAAAATCCAAGATGTGTAGGGAATCGTAGCACAGATCGTATTGCTACGGGGCTAGCCAACCCCAGGAGGCACTACCGCCTCTGTCGTCCCAGGCTTGGTGGCAGAGCCAGGTCTTAAGGGCCTTCCGAAAGGCCAGGAGTGAAGGGGCCAGTCTCACCTCCGGGGGCAAGATATTCCATAAGGCGGGCGCTATCGCAGAGAAGGCACGCTTCATCCCAGATGTGAGCAGTCCAGCTATGTTGACCAAATGAATGCATTAGTCCCAGTCAGCTAGATGTAAAATCTATGGCAGACCCAAAGAAAGCACCAAATCCGCCCCTTCCCAATTCTCACACTTCAAAATGCATATTTTTGTCTAAACATTTTTAGCATATAAATACCACAAGCTTCAGGATGTATGGATGGAATTTCAACCATTTAATTTACAAATTATTCATTCATTCACTTTATTTCTGTAAATTAATCACTTATACAGTAGTCTTAATCTGCCTTAATCTAAAGCTTTGGAGTGGGCATTTAAAAGAATAAAATATTAAAACAACAAAATACCTTATTAATAGAACATGGACGGGTGGAAAACCCCTCTATAAAAGCCAGTCTCCCCAAGACTCTTTGGTACTAATGGTTTCCCTCAAAGAACACAAGCATTTCTTTTATATTGAGTGGGACCATTGTGTCCAGCGGTCCCAGCAATCCTTTCCAGCCCTACCTGAAAATAGTTCCAAAATAATAATAATAACAACAACAATAATAATAATAATAATAACAATAATAACAATAATAATAATTTATTAGATTTATATGCTACCCAACTCCCAGTGATGCTGGGCAGTTTACAAATTGTTTAAAAAGTAACAATACAAGAAACAGAAAACAAAGAAACAAAGATGGCAGAGAAAACAAACCCAGATGAGAACAATGAAAAAGAAGACAAGGGACGTCAATCGTCCTCAGCAAAGGCCTGGGAGAACAGCCACATCTTCAGGGCCCTTCGAAATCTCAGTAGGGTGGGTGCCATTCAAATCTTGGGAGGGACCTCATTTCAGGGGGCAGGTGCTGCTACAGAGAAGGCCCACTTCCAGGGTCCCAATAGGTGGCATTTTTAATCAATGGAACCTGGAGCAAGCCAACCCCCCTGCCAGATATCCGGTTGGGCAGATATCATGGGAAGCAGGCAGTCCCTCAAGTAACCAGGCCCTAGGCCATGTAGGGCTTCATATGTAGCAACCAGCACCTTGAATCACACCCGGAAGCAAACTAGCAACCAGTGCAGCTTGTGAAGCAGAGGTGTTACATGGGCATACTGAGGCATGCCCATCATTGCCTGCACCGCTGCATTCTGGGCCAGCTGAAGCTTCTGGGTGGTCTTCAAGGACAGCCCCACAGAACTTGAAGGTGTAACCAGTGGCCTTGGAAAGAGCAAGTAGGGAGGAACAACATGATATGGACGTGAGTGTCCTGACTTCGAGTGAAGGAAAACACACTGAGACTTGAAGTTGAAGCTCTGGTGCTTTATTGTCCTACTCTCTTAGACAGAATCCAGCTAAACTAAAATGAACTGGTAATGCTCAGAGAAAGGGTCCAAGAAAGAAGGTGGGGCCTTCTTTAGCCTCTTGGGAAGAAAGCAAAGCGATTCAGTACTACACATGTGTTTCTCCCCCTAGAGGGAGCCCCTTCCTTCTCCGCCAGTTATCTCCCTGACAGTGAGAAGTCAAATGGTTAGCATGTAAGAAAGGATAGAGGATTTCACGGGATGGGCTAGATCAAGGGACACCACTGGGAACAAGATAGTCATGATCATTTAGAAGTACCATAATCCGTGCTGCATGGAACAACCAAGAAATGAGGTACTAATGGTATCTACAAAGACAAATTTTCACTAAAATATTAAAAGGGAAATTCCTGCTTGTTATCCATGAGGCAAACCATTAATGTATACATTAATGCATTGCAGTAGTCAAGCCATGAGGTGACCAGGGCATGAGTGACTGACTAAAGGCCCCTCATCTAGGAAAGGGTACAACTGGCACACCAGATGAAGCTGGGCAATGGCCTTCCTGACCACAGCTGCCACCTGCTCATCAAGCAGGAGCTGTGAGTCCAGGAAGACCCCCAACTTGCACACCACCCTTGAATGGGCAAGTGCCATCCCATCCAAGGTCAAAGTTGGAATATCCCCAGATCTGGGCGGTCTAAACACCCACAGCCACTTGGTCTTGGTAGGATTGGTCAGAGACAGTTCCTCCCCATCCAAACCCACACAGCCTCCAGGCACTGGGACAGCTTGACAGTCTCACTTGGCTGTCCTGGAGTCAAAAATTAAACTTGGGTATCATCAGCATACTGACGATACCAAACCTCAAACTGGCAGATGACCTCCCCCAGTGGTTTCATGTGGATGTTGAAAAGGAGGGGAGAGAGAATAGAACCCTGCAGCACCCGCCACAGCAGGGGTGAGGAAGTGATCTCTCCCTCCCCCACCAACTGACTGAAACCAGCCCTAGAGAAAGGAAGAGAACCACCGTAAAATGGTGCCTCCAATCCCTAACCCACAGAGCTGGCTCAGAAGAATACAATTTATTTATTTATTTATTTATTTTCTATCCCACCTTTATTATTTTTATAAATAACTCAAGGCGGGGAACATACCTAATACTCCTTCCTCCTCCTCTTTTCCCCACAACAACAACAACCCTGTGAGGTGAGTTGGGCTGAGAGAGAGGGACTGGCCCAAGGTCACCCAGCCAGCTTTCATGCCTAAGGCAGGACTAGAACTCTCAGTCTCCTGGTTTCTAGCCCGTTGCCTTAACCACTAGACCAAACTGGCTCTCTCTCATGGTCAATGGTATTGAAAACCATTGAGAGATCAAGGAGCACAAGGATGGATACACCACCACCATCCCAGCTCTGCCACAGGTGATTGACAAGCATGACCAAAGTTGTCTCAGTACTAAATCCTGGCCTGAAACTCAGGCCTGAAACGGGTCTAGATAATCCATTTCCTCCAGGGTTCTCATCAGATGCAAACTGACCACCTTCTCAACAACCTTCCCCACAAAGGGAAGGTTGGAGACTGTCAATTGTTATGGAAGACCATAGAGCCCAAGGATGGCCTTTTGAGGAGGTGGGCACCACTGCCTCTTTGAAGGCTAGGGGGACCACCCCCTCCATCAGAGAGGCCAAAACCACAGCATGGACCCAACCACAGGTGACCTCCCTGGCCACTTTCAGGACTCAGGAGGGACCTGGATCCAGTAAACAGCTGGCCAAGCTGACAGCACAGAGAGCCCTGTCCACTTCCTCAGGAGTCACCAGCTCAAACCCATCCCATATGTGCTCTACCACTGGGCCACAGTTCCTCTTCTAATCAATTCTGGGTGAGGAAGGCCTGTACATAAGTTGCCATACTCTACATGTCATTAGAATTAGACAGAGGTTAAAAAATAACATTAAATGTAAATAACTTTACAACTTTCAAGCCTCTGAAAGCATTCCCCTTAGGAAATCATTTACACAGTTGTTAATTTCACATAATGTATGCATTCTAAGTTTCCTTTCCAGGGCGGCTGGCTCCAAATGCTCAAAATCATAAAACAGGCTTTCTGTGTTTTTGTAAGAATGTAAACACCAAAGAAAATGTATCTGTTTTCTTTTTCCAGTTAGACTGTTTCCCACTCATCCGTGTGGGCATGTTTGAACACTTCTGGGTCTTATCCAGCTTGAGCCTGAGATTAACAAAACCAAAAATAAGTTCCCTATCCACAAACAACTCACCTTTAAATAGCATTGGAGGATTTATTCTGATCTCATTATAGTTTTCATGTGATTTCATGTGATTCAGTAAATAAGTTGTGGGTCAAGATTCTGAGGGCGTGGTGGCTCAGTGGGTAAGACGCCAGGCTTGTTGATCGGAAGATTGCAAGTTCGGAGGTTCAAATCCCTAGCCCTGCGTGACGGAGTGAGCTCCCGCACTAGCTCCAGCTCTTGCCAACCTAGCAATTTGAAAGCATGCAAATGCAAGTAGATTAATAGGTACCACTTCGGTGGGTAGGTAACAGCATTCCGCCTGCGTCATGCCGGCCACATGACCGTGGAAGCGTCTTTGGACAACGCTGGCTCTTCGGCTAACAAACGGAGATGAGCACCGGCCCCTAGAGTCGGACACGACTGCACAAATGTGCAGGGGGTACCTTTACCTTTACCTTACAAGATTCTGATTCCATGAGCTGAAGCTAGTATCTTGGAAAAATACCATTTCTTTGGTAATCTACAGGCAAATTGCATAAATTATCTTTCCTAATAAAATATTTTTACATAATGTAACCACAGGGAGCACATCAATCAAAATTGGTACTCTGGATGCGACATTTTTCTTCATAATGAATCTCTCCAAGGATGCATGTATTACACATCACATTTTTTAAAACCTCAAATCCCCAGTATGTAGTAATCAGGTAGCTATAATTAGAGGTGAGATAAATTATTATTTATTTCTCCTCATTATATTAGTGAACTAAATGAACTTAGATGACTGCCTCTGAGTTGTACCCAGACAGAGCTACCTAAGGTAAGATAACAATTTCTCATATCCAGGAGATGCCCTAAGCATGCAATAGGACATGTAATTGTGAATTATAAGAGAATGCCAAACTGCATGATAGGAATCTATGATGTCCTAGAATATTGGTAGCAGATGGATCTACAGAAAGAAAGTGTGTGGGAATACCTGTTGAAAACAGATGCCCACAAAGGACTTGGAGGGCAGAGAAAGAAAAGGAACTGAACCTATTACCTTAACTTCATAGAATTGTTGAATGTAAGGATTAGAAGGTACCTTGGAGAACTTGGAGATCATCTAGTCCACCCCCTGACCAGGACAAGGACTCACGTTATGGATTCTCTAGAAGAGGACTTCTTGTGGACCAGTTTGAATTACAGTAAATGCTGGTTTTGCAACTTGTATTGGTTTCTAGTTAAAAACAAAAAGGAAATTAATTATTTGCCTATCCCATAGCTTTTGCTAAAGCTGGAGGCCAACCCAGTCAGAGTGGGTAGACCTGCCAAATGTTGAAGCATGCTAAGGCTGGAGAACAGAAGATTTCATAGTCTAGCCTAGATCAATATTGCAGATGGACTCTTCTCTATCAAGTGGAGTCTACCTCCAGGTACATAACATCAAGCGGACTTTCACTTCTGATTGGTTCCCACTCTGCCTCATAAGCTGCCCATACCATAGTCTTGGATCCAACGTCCAGGCTAGTTTCAAAATCACTCTAGTTCTGGAATCTGTACAAGTCCAGGAGCCCTGTCTTCATTTCAGTAAGCCTGACGTAGCATTTCCTCTCTTTTAGTTCTCATTCTACAGCTCACTTTCCCTTAGTCTTCCTTCCACCAAAGGTGCTCAACCAGCTTCCTCTCACTTAAAACAGATGCTCTCCCAGAGATCCCCAAAGTCTCCTTAAAAAATAAAAATGGTGGATGGCGGCATGTTCATCTGCTTAGGAAAAAAAATACAAAGATAAGGTGAGGTGACAGACAGCATAGTGGGAGGCTAGAGGGGTTAGGGAGGAGCAACCTTGCCTTCTAGTAAATGGGTGTGTTGTTTTAACTGGATAGGGCTACCTTATGGGAATGCCCATAAGATGCCATCTCCAAAGGGAGCCCTGCTTTAGGGCTATATAGTATAGCAGGGGAAAGCCTGGAGGATAAAAAAAAATAGGGTTAATAATACCCTTCTCCACTCCTGAACTTGATGAGGACTGAAGAGTACTTAGAAAGTTCTGTGCTTTCTAAACCTCAAGACAGAAATCAACATTATGAAAATTAACGTCTAGTTTCAAACATGGAAAGATGGGGATTTCTATCTCTATCATCCATCTATCATCTATCTATCTATCTATCTATCTATCTATCTATCTATCTATCTACCTACCTACCTACCTACCTACCTACCTACCTACCTACCTACCTATCTCTGCTTTTCCTACATTTTAAGTTGTCTAAAAAGTCAAGATAAACTCCCGCCTACCTTTTTGTTTCCAACTCCTTCTCTCTTTTCCATGTGCTCGGAAGCACTTCTTAGGTTTCTTTTCCATTTATAGAAACTGTCACTTGCGTTTAATGAAGCACGTTCCTCGCTGAACATGCCAATTATTAGCCTGTCTCCTGGCATATGTTAGCCATTTAGAGAAATCATCTGTTTACAATAGTTCATTAGCCTAGGAAGCGTGCAAGGCTATTTGTGATTTAAGCCAATTCAGGTTTCATACATCTGCCGCCACCACTTTCAACAGATAGAAAGTTGAGAGAAGTCGGCGATACCAGTGACTGTGCCTCCACCGAATTGTATGACCAATTACTGAGAAGTGTTCAGTGGGAAGAAAGATGGAAATGCTTCTGATGCCTGGTTATCAAAGCAAGGCTGGGGACTTCCTTATGGACTGGATCTAAGGAAGGAGTGACAAGCATTTCTCCAAGCAAGCAGTTCATCCTGCACATCCCATTGTTGGATTCCTGAATTTGGTTACACAAAGACACTTTTCCACTTTCCAATTATAAGGTGAACGTTGAAATCTGAGTGATTCTTAACACATTGATTATAAATCAAATGAGTGGATAGTACGGCACGGTGCTTTCTTTAGAGCGGTAGAGAACCACAGATATGAGTTTGGAAAAACTGCAATAGCAGTTAACCAAACATAATTTAAGTCCAGAATAGGAAGAAAATAGGATGAAATTCAAATTAGCTCTGCCTTAACTCTCTGGAATATAAGAGGGAAGGAGGGAAGATGGAACCAGACTTTCAGGATTCTATTATTATAGTCTGTATCAGTGTTTCTCAACTTTGGCAACCTTAAAGTGTGTGGACTTCAACTCCCAGAATTCCCCAGCCAGCCATGATGACTGGTCTATATTGATAAAGTATAGTTGCAGTAGTATTTGCGAAGTCTGTTTCTTGACCTGGCCTCCCTTGAAGAGCTGACCAGAAGTGTGCCCACTGCAGAGCTTTCCAAACTGTGTGTCGGGACACCTTAGTGTGTCGGCTGCAGTGTCTGGGTGTGTCACGGCTGCTGCTGCCTCTGAGCCCTGCCAGGATTCCACACAGGTCCTAGAGCCTGCCTTGTGCCTTGCTGCCTCCAAACCTGCTGTGATTCCGCGCAGGTCCTAGTGCCTGCCTTGTGCCCTGCTGTAAGAGTGTGTCGCGAAATGATGCCCTGCTATAAGAGTGTGTCGCGAAATGATGCATGTCTAAAAAGTGTGTCACCAACATGAAAAGTTTGGAAAGCTCTGGCCCACTGGCCCAGAAAAAAGGTAACCACGATCTGGAGTAATAAAAGGTATACAGGGGAGCTATAGTCTGAATGGTTGTTTTCTAAATATCAAATCCTTATTTTGTGAGCCCCACCACTACCACCCCTGGCATCATGTTATGAGACTGCCCATATGCTCTCAACTTTTCAAAAGTGTACCTAGAGCCCCAAAATGTTGCCTATCCCTAGAGTACAAGGCAAATGTGTACAAGCAATGAGGGAAACGCATGTGTTTATTTTAAATGTGAAAAACCTGTCTTAGTTTTTCTGAAGAATCATTTATGGTGGACTGCCCCTACCTTTTTAAAGAAGCACCATCAGATCAAAGCAGGAGACAGGCAGTGTCAAGAATAGAAAGAAGCAGGGCACTCTTTGAAATGGTCACGAAAGAAACAACGAAAATGCCCTAATGCAAGGGTCGGAAATGGCGGCTCGCGAGCCAAATGCGGCTCTTTGGCCCCTTGAGTGTGGCTCTTCCGCAGGCAGGCGTGGCGGGGCAGGCACGGCAGCGGGCATGGTGTGCGTGGCTGTGGGCATACTAGGCCCAGCCTCTCTTTTTCCTCCGGGGACGGGCTTCACACAGTCTCGCGAGAGTTTGGAAGCCTCCGTCTCCGGCAGCCATCTTGACGACGGGCACTTGCCCATCGCCTTAACCCAGGGCTTTCCAAACTGTGTGTCGACACAATACTGTGTCGCCGGGGCCCCCAAGTGTGTCGCGTTACAAGCCGGAAGCACTGATGAAAATGCCCTCGGTTCTGGCAGGGAGGTGAAAATCGCGCGCGCGCGCGCTGCCAGGCCACCCGGAGTGGAAATTCTCCGTGCCAATCAGCTGTGCGTCGGGAAGCCCGGCAGCCTGCACGCGCGATTTTTGCCTCCCTGCCAGAACCGAGGGCATTTTTGGGGTCCCCGGAGTCTGCCCTTTCGAAGGGGCAGCGGTGGTGGGCCATCAGTGCTTCCGGGTTCCAGGACACCGCTGCTGCCGCTGCCCCTTTGGAATAGCAGGCTCTGGGGACCCCGAAAATGCCCTCGGTTCCAGCAGGGAGGCAAAAATCGCGCGCGCACGCTGCGGGGCTTCCCGGCCCACAGCTGATCAGCACAGAGAATTTCCACACACACCCCACCGCGCCAATCAGCTGTGCGTCGGGAAGCCGGCAGCCTGCACGCACAATTTTTGCCTCCCTGCCGGAACCGAGGGCATTTTCGGGGTCCCCGGAGTCTGCCCTTTCGAAGGGGCAACGGTGGTGGGCCATCAGTGCTTCCGGGTTCCAGGACGCCGCTGCTGCCCCTTTGGAAGAGCAGGCTCTGGGGACCCCGAAAATGCCCTCGGTTCCAGCAGGGAGGCAAAAATTGCGCGCGCACGCTGCGGGGCTTCCCGGCCCACAGCTGATCAGCACAGAGAATTTCCACCCCGTCCCCCCCCCACCGCGCCAATCAGCTGTGCGTCGGGAAGCCGGCAGCCTGCACGCAATTTTTGCCTCCCTGCTGGAACCGAGGGCATTTTCGGGGTCCCCGGAGCCTGCTCTTTCGAAGGGGCAGCCATTGCCGCCGCAGCCACAACCGCCGGTGCTTCCAGGTTTTTGTGGGCTGGCCGTTGGTGTGTCGCCAACGGCAAAAGTTTGGAAAGCCCTGCCTTAACCTCTTCCTTGCTGCTCTGCTTACTCTTTTTCTCCGTGCAAAAGCAGCACATTTCCACCCCACAGCCCTAAGTGTGCGCAATTGGCTCCCACCCGCAAAGCCCGCTCCCGCGCTGGATTCCCCACCAGCTTTACTTTGCCTGGACTGGGGGCGTGAGAGGCTCCGGAAGAGAAGCGACTGGAGCAGTCGAGCCTCTCTTTCCCTTCTTCTTCCAAACCTCCCCCGCCCCCTTCCAGAGCAATTTGTCGAAGACACCCGCTTGCTGCTGCTGCGTGGCTGCTGCTCAACTGATCATGAAGGAACCAGGATGTTTACGCGAGCGTGCTTTACCTACCCACTTTTTAACATATTTGGTTCTGCTGGGGGCGGGGAAAGGATCTTGACCGGCCAGGGAAGGCGCGCGGGCGGAGCTGCCTGCCTGGCACTCGGGCGCTCCAGCTGGGGTGCAGCGGGACGGGAGCTCCGCCCGCGTGCCTTCCCTGGCCGGTCCTCGCGGGCCGCCGGCAATGCTCCCGTCCCGCTGCACCCCAGCCAGAGCGCCCGAATGCCAGGCAGGCAGCTCCGCCTGCGCAGTCGTGGCAGCGGGCATGGCGGCGGCGGGCACTGCAGCGGGCATGGCGGCAGCAGGCCCTAAGTGTGCGCGATTGGCCCCCGCCCGCAAACCCCGCCCCCTTCCACGCAATTGGCTCCCGCCCGCAAACCCCGCCCCTTCCACGCGATTGGCTCCCGCCCGCAAACCCCGCCCCCTTCCACGCGATTGGCCCTCGCCCGCAAACCCCGCCCCCTGGCTCTCAAGCACTTAAAAATGTGCACGAGCATACCAAAATGGCTCTCGGCTCAAAAAGTTTGTCGACCCTTGCCCTAATGCAAGGCTGGACAATTGCTCCCTCTAGCCTGATACTACTTAACTGTGATGGACAGCAACTGTCTTGGGTGTCTGGCCAAAGTTTTCCCTCTCAGCTGTTTGGTGTTTTCAAATGGAGGTACCAAGTTGGGCCTTTCTTAGGCCAGGCAAATACACATCCTATTGCTCTGAGCTACAGAGTTCCTGAGATGTTCTGAGAAATCATGGTTTATCTGTTCACCGGCATCCTGTTCCTGTTCCTCTTTTGCAAAGTTTCCTGGGACAACAGAGCCAGGGATTTTTTTTTAAAAAAATGTGGGGGCAGTTGCATTTGTAGTATAATTCAGCATACGAAATGATCAGATCAGTATGTTCCATTCAAGGCCCCAGTGTGAATCAATTAAAACGCAGTGCCAAGAGTTATTTTGGTATTTCAGGTTTCTCTGCCCACTCTCAAAACTGGGCTATTGACTTTAACAGAGAAAAAAATTACAGTGACAGAGAGCAAAAGGATGAATTGGGGGGGGGGGTGCTCAGATGAACATTCTCCTCCAGGGTTTTAAAAAGGCCCCGATCAGCATTAATAAAGACAAGAGCATCAATCAAGATGAGGAATTTCAAAATATTTCCTCAAGTCCATTCCAGAGAAGTTGAACAAAAGTAATTTGATCTGGGACTGGGAAGGCAAGTTGAAAACAGGCTGAATATTCACCACTGGCATAATTTCTCCTTTTGTTTGCAAAAATGGCTGTTTTCACATAGAATCTTAATCTATATTTCCGATGCACTCGCATGCCAGGTTCAAGAGCGCCCTTGTTCTAATAGCAAAGCTGTCCCTGCATCTTCTGTAGGAACTGCCCTGTGAAAAATGACCCAGCAAATGCAGAGCTTACAACTTTCCCAGACAAAAAGGAGCAACCCGCCATCGTCTCCCAATGCCGCCAAGCGACTCTATCGGAACCTCTCCGAGAAGCTGAAGGGGAGCCACTCGTCTTTTGATGAAGTGTATTTCAGAGCCCGGACAGACCGTCTCAGTCTCCGGAAGTCTTCAGTGGTGAGTCTTTGGTGTTTCCTGTATTCGTACATTAATGCAAAAGAATGTCACATCTTGTCAGGCCCAGCCCAAGAACGACAAAGAATCAGTCCAGCCAAACTTCAGTTCTTTATTTGCTCACGCCGTACAGACAGAATCTTGCCAGACTAAAGCAGCTCTACCTAACCTAAGGGGAAATAACCTGGGAGAGCTCAAGGGCGGGGCTATTTTGAACCTCTTGGTTTTCCCACACCTGCCCCCTGGACTAGGCTTTCTCTTACCTTTTCCCCCTTCTTGGAATGTGCTCCCTCCTTCCTGAGAACCAGCGGCACTGCCGAAATCCACCACACCTCTCTTCACAGTTCATTCCAGTAGTTCTTACATTTCTGTCCCCAGGTGATGCCAACTAGCTTCACTAAATTTCCCCCCCGTGTAATTCTTTGAGTGTTAAATCAGGAAGATGTTGGAGGGCAGAAATGATGACAAATACAGACCATTCCAGTAAAACTATGAGGGAAGATTATAATGTTAAGGCTTAATCTCATTTACACAAATATTCTATAATTCAGCTTCTATGGATGACGCACACCATTACCAGGTGGGTAGAGTAGCCAATATAACATTGTGTGTGTGTGTGTGTGTGTGTGTGTGTGTTTGTATACCTATGAGTCAGTGTTGACCCCTGGTGACTGTCTAGAGAAGTTTTCTTGGCAATATTTTTGGAAGTAGTTTGCCATTTCCTTTTTCTTAGGCTTAAGAGAGAATGACTGGCCCAAAGTCACCCAGCTGGCTTTGTGCCTAAAGTGGGACTAGGAGTCACAGTCTACTGGTTTCTAGCTGATGCCTTTAACCACTACACCAAACTGGCTCTCAACATATATTATGCATCAGGGATGTATAGGCAAGTTTTCCATAGTGGGGATGGTGCATTTCTATTTTTAAAAAAAATATCCATCAAGGGCAGAAAGGGACATGGCAATGGTATTACTGGGGGTGAAATTTTTGCCCTGATTTTTTTTAGCTTATGGGTGAGGATTAAGTAAGATAGGTGGATTAAACCTAGCAGAATTCTACCAAATGTACTTCATTTCCTATTTTGATAAAAGCAAACAACCTATCAAAATATGTACCACTGAATTTCTTTGGCATAAGCTAATAGGCTCTGCTGTTCTTGGTCTGGGACCATAAATTAATAAACAACTAGATTCTGCCAGCCCCAAAACAGCTCACAGGTTGCCTGCTCTTGGCCCAGCTCAGAAAATCCCCAAGTAACACAATATAGCAAATGGACCTATGTCTTTGAAAATATCCCCCAAATCCCCATGCCAGAGTGTAGTGGTAGAGACAGCCACCTGCCTCCACATTTGAATTGCAATAATGCATTCAGTGATGACACACCCAGCACAGTTCCCATCTCACAGCACATGCAATGCACAAATGGTTATACCACACTGGCTGCCTTGCATCAGCCACAGGAGCATCGCCAGCAATCAAGCCTCATCTTCCAACCCAGAGGCATCCCTTCAGGCAAGGCTTTGAACCGACATCTCTTTCTCACAAATACCATTTTAGAACTCGTCGCACAAGGAAAGGAAGGAGGTTCCTAATACCAGTGTCCATCTCGTTCCCTAGGCAAGACACTAGCAAAGACTACGTATGGCCCTCCTGAGAAAAAGCTTCAAGATCCCCCAAGAGATCTTGAATTTTTGGGGGTTGGGGAGGGGATGCAAAGAAGGGAATGACCACTACAACAGCAGACTTGAACGCAGGACATTATGGGGCAATTGTCCCTGGCCTGCCACTTCCATTCTATTTAAATCACATCGCTTGCATAACTTTGCCATACATTATATCGCATGGCTTCTGCCTAATGCTATAGCTCCTTAGCCAGTATAAATCCCAATACAGGGTTTCTCTGTTTATGTCCCTTGCTAGTGCCTTTTCTTAATGTTATGGCTCTTCTGAGTGACACACTAAGTGTGACTCTGAGACACCCCACTCCCCCTTATGATATAGCCTTTCTCTCCATCGCAGCCCCCTGTGGAAGCAGCCTAAATTAGCTGTTTCAGTTTCAAGTAGTGTTTTATATCCCCCCACCCCCCACCCCTGGCCAATAAATCTTGGTGTACGAATGATCTATAATGCCTTATTCATGATTTTGATAATTACGTGGTCAGGGACTGATATCTGCTGAGCATCTGTTGGCCGGTTGAGTTGAGCCTGCTGCAGGCATGCTCCTCTCCTCTGGTCACTAGGCACTTCCCTCTGTGGCCCTTTTGGCTTGGGCTGCAATGGGAACTGGATCCTTGGTTTCCACAGAGGCATCTGACCATGTAATGTCTGCCCTGCTCTTTGCAAAATGCTATTCAGGCATAAACTGGTATAACAGTCTTCTGGAAATCCAACTGATTGGTTGTTAAACAGGTAGGTATTCAGTGGTCTCTTATGACTGGAATGTTCCCTTATAAACAATTGGAGTAACTGTATGAAGATTCACTTTTTCAAGATAGTGAGTATTATATCCATAATACATTTCAGATGAGAAACCATCTTGGAAGGTGAAAATAATTGGCTCACTAGGGGTATAGATATTTCATCCTGTTCTGTCATGCATAGAAGCATGATTATGGCATTGTTACTAGTGAAAGACCAGAAAGACCAAGTTAGGGATAGATGGTCATGGAGAAAATCTATCTACAGTATGTGGTTACTAGGAGTCAAAAATGACTTGATGGCACATAATCAAGCAAGCAAGCAATTAATCAATCAATGGCATTGTATGTATCTGTGCATTTTGTGGTCAAGAATTCCAGCTTGACCATGAACATATTAAATGCAATTAAAAGATATATGTGGACATAGTGATATTTGTTTGATTTTAATACAGTATTTGCTTAGAGAAAGTAACTCATACTGTCAGTATTGTAAGAATCTGAAGGAAATTATCCCACTGATTGCGCTGAATTCTAGTCAGATCAACAAAGTATTGTCTCAGCAGCTTCTGTTAATCAATTACATGGATAAAACCATGTCTTTATTAAAGGTGATAGCAGAGCCTTGGGGGAGAGAAAGAATCCTTAGATGAGGACCGAAAGTGGGGATGGGGTGTGGGAACACATTAACTCTATCCAGCATTCCTGGACTTCACATTAACTCTATCCACATTAACTCTATCCACATTAACTCTATCCAGCATTCCTGGACTTCCGTTCCCATCTGCTCCAACCTGAATATCTTGGCAAAGATCTGAAAGACACTTGGTTCAATGTGCTTGAGAGATTCCTGTACAACCAGGAACCCACACGGAACAAGGTGTGGTAGTAGATGGGGACGGGAATGGCCAGGGCGGGGGGAGGGGGCTGTTCCAACAGATCTTTCAGCAGAGTTGACACCAGCATCTCATGCTCTTGAACCAGAGTCTGAGTGGCCCAGGAGGCAGTAGGGATTGGATGCAACTCTTACTCATTTTGTTGTAGCTACTCAATCAGCCTTATCATAAGACAAAGGATGCATCCAACTTAGACAACATTGATTGGTGCCATTATGGACAATATTACATGAGACATTCAATGCCTATCATGCAACAGCATTTGCAGTTTTAACTAACATGTGCGAGTAATGCAGAGCGCTATTTTCCCCACTCAGTTACTGCAAAGGGATTGGCTCCATTTACAGTAATTCTTTCCTATGCCTATTTTTAAATCAAAATTCCCCTTTTCCCTTGTGATAGGAGAGTTCCAAGTTATCTTGCAAACTGCTATTCCAGGGCAATATTTCTATCATTTCCAATTAACTCCACCTACTTCTGGTAAAAACTTCACTTCTAAAGAGAATAACATCCATACATACATACATGGCTTATAATGGTTTGTAAGACAAACTAGTCATTGTCCACATTAATTTGAATTCAGCCAAAGTTAACTAAAAGAGAACATGGTGCTATCTAGTTTCAATGTGCAGACAAATGTGTGCTGGCTAAGTGCCCATTTCTTTTCCTGTGATTTTATAGGGTTTTTGGGATGTTTTGTGCCTATTCTGAATCCCAACAATAAAAATAATCTGAAAACTTATCAAAGTGAGCTCTGTGAGGGGAGACATAAAAGGAATTAATAGGGAGAGCATACGGTTGTCTTCTTTTTTAGAGAGATTTCTTACAAATTAATTTCTTTGGAGCCATTCACACCTCCTGTAGATAGTGATAAAATTGTTCCCAGGTTGTACCATTTAAGATGGCAGGTGAGGGATTCACAGGAAGGAGAAGGCTAGATTAGTATTCTCTGTGGCATGTAGTTGGTGCTGGCGAGGAGAGAGGGAGGAAGAGGATTTACTGGAGTCCTCATCTGCAGCCTCTAACTAGGTCAATTAGGCTTTTATCTGCCTTGTTTCAAGTTGAGGGTTTTCCCCCCTTAAAGAGTTGCTTTTGTGTCAGTTAAGTTCTCCAGGGATGTACGTTCTGTGAACTTCACAAGCACATCCAGCAGGGAGGTTCAAACGTGGCTCTTCGTCATACTTCTCAAGGCAGCTCTTTGGAGCATTGTGGGAGAGTATATGTATTTGTGGATTAATTGCTTTCTGCCAAGATTCTGTAAGAACGTATCGTGTGGTACAGTTCTCACCACAGAATAGAGACCAAACCACACCATTTCCTTCCATCCAGGAAAACCCATCAGATATAAGTAATGGCTTTTGGTCACTCTCGCCCTAACACACATAGGGCACGAAACAAGAAAAGCCACCGCAGGGAGCGAAGTCTTCGTTTTCCTCCCTCCTTTAACGAACCAACCCCAGTTCCCAAAGGGAAAAGTTGCTGTGGGGATACAGGGTCTAGATCCAACAGGAAACAAGCTTGCTTCTGCTTGTGCAATGGGGATTTTCTTTATCCTTCCCTCTCTTACACCCCTCTGCCCTGCCTGCCTTTTCCAGAGGTTGCTCCAATACTCAGGATCCAGTGCAGGAAATGGAAAAAGGGCTGCAAGGGAGTTTGTTTGTTTGTTTGTTTGTTTATCAGATTTATATGGCTGCCCATCTTACAAGAAGTGACTCTGGGTGGTGTGCAACAATCCAAATCACAGTTGCTGGGTCCCGTGGCCAGGGGTGTTCCTCAGCTTCTCCTTGCCAGAAACCTTTTGGTCTTCGTATAAAAGGCTGGAGACAGAAAGCCAAGATGTTTATTCTTTGGGCTGAGTAAAGGGACAGTCACAGTTTTGAGCCAGAAGACTCTCAGAAAATAGTGCCTCCAGGGGCTTGCACACTCACGATAAAGAGGATGCTAGAGATTGGTGTTTGCTTATGGCAGCTTACCCCAGATTAGAATTTCTAGTGAATTTCTAATAAAAAGCACTAAGATAAGGACTCAGGTTATAAGGGGGTAAAGAGCCAGACAATGCCAAGGAAGGTAGACATGGGCCAAAACTTTTCATTTCTGGGTTGAATACAAATGCAGGGGTATCTCTGTACTCTGTATGCAATAAGACATTTCTTGAAGATCCTTACTATGAATAGTGATAGATGTTCTATCCTGATTGAATGCTGCTGGGTGGAAAAGTGCATTCAGGACTTAGTGTTATGGTTTAGTTTTTCTGTATGAATGGAATAAGTGTGAATTTTATGTGAGGCTCTCTTGACAGACTGTTGAAAGGCACAATGCAAATGTGCCTATTTATACTAAGTGAAAGAAAAAAGAAACAATTTGCCATGAAAGTGAGAAAATCATTCCTGGCAGGTGCCCTTTTATATCCTGTACATGTTTAAGGCATTGTTGTACTAGATTTCTTACATGGAGGCTTGCTAATCTCATGGATCTCTCACGTTGCTGCTCTATATCTGAATTTCTTTATTATAATGAAATGCATAAAAGTATATTTACAGTTGTACCTTGAATAGCAGTGATGATCATCGAGGAAGTGACCGAGTGGCTGTATGTCCTACTTATAGAGAGCAGTCCTCCACTATACGGCATCCTGTTTGATCTGCTGTTCAGTCTACTGTGGCTAAATTTTGTTTAGGGATAAAGAACTGTCAAAACAGAAGGCCTTGAAACTCCCATGGTCTGGATAACAGATGAGCAGACACGCTGGTCACCTTTTCCAAGTCTTCCCTTTTGGGTTGTAATGTGGTAGATTTCCATTTAAATTATAGCCATCATTTCTAGATTCATACCTATAAATTTAGTCTCTTTTGAGTCAAGCTCAACACCTCACTTCATGGACATGCCCATGAAGTTTTCTTGGCATCAGTATTGAAATGGTTTGTCAGTGCCATCTCCTCAGATATTTTTCAGACTTCCTGGTCTAGCCTACAGCCCTGGGATTTTCTGGTGGTCTCCCATCCAAGGCTCTACCAGATCCAACTCTGCTTAACTTTTTGAGAACAACTAAGGTTGGCTAGCTGCATGTAAATGAGCATGTGTAAATGTTAGGTAGATCACTGCTCTTTTAAGACTTTTTTTTTTAAATGATGCTAAAGTAGCCCCAGTAAACCTAGCACTGGGTAAAACAGTAGACTACATCTGGCTCTGTGCTTCATCTGTGGATGGTATAATCACATAGCCCAGGAATAGTAAATTGGTAGCCACTATCACATATGACCTTCCATCCTAGGTTCTATCAGCTATTTTAGCCTTTTATTTCATAGCATGAGGGACTATTGGTTAAAGAATGAATTGGTTAAAGAATGAATTGGCACAAAGAATGTTCACAAATCTTCAAGGGCAAAGCTCTTTAAATGTACCTATTGATTTTTTTTAAAAAAAAAATTATTTTTATTTTTTTGTGCCTTCAAGTCAGTCTTGACTCCTGGTGAGTGCCTGGACAAGTCCCTGCAGTTTTCTTGACAAGGTTTTTCGAAAGTGGTTTGCCCTTGCCTGCTTCCCAGGGCTGAGAGAGGGTGACTGGCCCAAGGTCACCCAGCTGGCTTTGTGCCGAAGGCAGGACTAGAACTTACGGTCTCCTAGTTTCTAGCCTGATGTTTAACCACTACACCAAACTGGCTTTCTGAAATGAGAGGATACTGTTTTCCCCCCCATTTATTTATTTATCAATACGTGGACAAAGAAAATTCCTTAAGTTATACAATTAATGCTCAATATAACACTAATGAAATTAGGGGATACTTGATAGCTCTGTTGCTGAAGGACCTTCCAGAAGACAGTTAATGCCAGGACAAGTCTAACCTCCAAGAGAAGGCTGTTCCAGAGCACCAGGGCTATAACAGAAAAACATGGTCTCCTAGCTCCAGTTCCTGGAACCTCACAGAATAAGGGACCACCAATAGTTTCTTGCAGTATGTATGCATCAGACAAACCAATTCTGGTTGGAGAAGGCAGGCCTGTAAGTATCTCAGTGCCAAGCAAAACCAGGACTTTAAACTACATCCAGAATGAGCAGCTGAGACCTACTCATGATGGATGATGCCAGTTCGCACATGGGCCACTGCATTTTGTCCAACTTAAGTTTCTGAGTGGTCTTTAAAGGCAGGAGAATAGTGCCACTGTTCTTAATTGTGCAGCAACAACATATGCACAGAAATAATCAGGCTTGTTTGGCCAAACAACTCCCAATATTGTTGCAACCTTCTACAGAGCCCCCCAACATGCTCACCCAAATCTTGCTGTTTGAAAAACAGTATTCTGCCCATTTTTTTCTTTATAAGAAGTATGCCACTGGCTAATTATCCCAAAGGGATACTGAAAAAGGGATTTTGTTGGACCTGCCAAGTCACCGCCGCTGAGCAGTGCTGCTGAGATGGATGTCTTTGTAAGCAAAACCCAATGGGTCATATTATAGTTCTGCACCTGCTTCTTTCAAGTGCAATTGTAAGAGGATGTGTTGATTTGTTTCCTGTGGTTGTTCTTTTCCACCTGAACAAGATGCCTTTAAAAGGGAGGTCTAATGGGTTTTTTCTGGGCTTGAATACCAAGCTGTGCAGCTATGTGACATTGGGCAGTGTCAATCCATCCTTCTTCTACATATAGTCATGTTCTGGATGTTCTGGAAATACCAGATCACAGGGATGATTGGTGTGACATAAAGAATGTGGTGGGTGATGACATGTTTGGACCAGTGATATGGAGCTTACTACTGCATAGGTATGTGTGAGATTTTCTGGCAAGGAATATCATGAAATGTATTTATTTATTAGTCATTGGAGTATGAACTTCTATTGCAATGGATCTGTCCAGGGAGATATGGACTTAATTCTCATAAAGAAGTATAAGATAATGATGGAGCATTTCTGTACCTGATTTTCTTTCTCGGGATTATCACAATTCTGGTTTTATTTTTTTGCTATAATGACTAATGTCATTTTTTTTAAAAAAAAAATTGGCCAGCTATACCATAGGGCATTAGGAGAAGCCTGTTAGCAAATATTTCTTATTCACCATTGTTGATTATAAGCCCAAATTTTCTGAGGTCTAATGTTTAATGAATGTTACATTTAATTTCATTTCCTTGTCTTTTTTCCCCTCCAGTGTGAATTACATCCTTTAGGGGAGCTGATAATTTATGCCACCAATTTCATGGGATTAACTCTGGTTGGAATTCCAGAGGGCAACCCTCTTCTGAAGCTAGTATTTGCTTTAGCGTAAATCCCCAGGGCTCAGGCAATTTGCATTTCAAAAGCAAAACAAACACCTCTACATCTTAAATGCAAAGTGGTGGGTAGAGTCACATGGAGTTGTATCTTAACTTCCTTCTTCCATTCTTTTCTTTAGTTGAAGTCCAGTCCACAACAAAACCTCATAATTAAAAATAAAGTATCATTATAATTATTTTTTAACAGAAAGGCTCCCAGAATCATAATATCAGTACTAAATTCTCCTCCACTGAAATTTATTCCAAAGTTATTCTACACCAACCTTCCCACTCAGGTAGTCTTTTAGATATGTTGGGACTACAACATCCCAAAGGCAATGTTGGCTTGAAATTCAGAACTGGAGACCCAGCATAGCTGGAAGATATAATGTGATTTCTTCTATCTAGCTTAGTCAATTATGTGAAGCCAGCCATTACAATTTTGTAAAACCTAGTATACCTGAAAGAACACTCTTGCTGTGTGATTCCTTCTGCTTATTGAGGCCATTCAGACAAAGGTTCCTACAGCTGCCGGGATATGGTGATAAATAAATAAATCACAAAATTAATTGTGATTTATTTAAGCCATTACTTAGTGTAGCCCTGTTCCTCAGCATTAACTATTGCTGACAGGAGTAAATAAATTATGCATATTTTCATTTGTTTGAAATATTTATTTACAGCTATTTTCCAGCCTCAGTATTTTTCACAAAACTAATCAAAGTTAAAATCTCAGTAACATGTAAAAAGCATGACAAATGGTGAACATTTACAGCTGATAATTCAGCAACCAGAACATAGTAACAAAACTCCCGTTGCTTCTAAAAGTCACTTGAAAATAAAGGGAGTCGTATTGAAGCACTTTGAAGGAAGGCATTTAGGGCTGGCCGGCTCCAAGTCTGAAGAGCCCTCAGTGAAAGGGGCTGTTTTCCATGTCTGTGGACCTCTGGAGGACACTTCCAATGAATGCTGCTCTAGGCATTGTGGGAACTTTAAATGTCACCTTCTCACAGTTGGGATGCGGTTGACCAAACATACAGTAATGTCAGATGAACTCTCTGAAATAAACTATGGCTGTAATTGACACTTACTGTGGCTTTATAAAATGATGGGAAGTGGAGGGAAAGTGAGTGAGTGAGTGAGTGAGTGAGTGAGTGAAAGAGAGAGAGAGAGAGAGAGAGAGAGAGAGAGAGAGAGAGAGAGAGAGAGAGAGAGAGAGAGAAGAGCGTGTATCAGTTTCATCAGTATCAAGTTTAAGAGCCACAATTGTGAATAAGGCCTGAGACAACAGTTAGCCAATGCAATAGCTGGATTTGTTATCACACACACACACACACACACACACACACACCAAATCCATCAGAAAAGGAGCTGCAGCAGCTTGTTCTGACACATTTCAAGATCACCCCTAATTTAGCTGTCAACTCCCTCATAGTTACTGAAGTGTGCATAAACATGGCAAGTATCCTTTGCACAATGAGTAATATTTTAGTTTTTAGTGTAACTTTTTTTTAATTGATGTAAAAGTCCTTAAGAACCGTCCAGTTATTTCATCAACAGAACTTCCAGTGCTGCGAAGCCATGCTGGAGGCTGTGGAGCAACAGGACCTGGATGCTGTCCAGGTTCTTCTCTATCAATACACACCTGAGGAGATGGATCTCAACACGCCTAATAGTGAGGGATTAACCACTCTGGACATCGCCATCCTGACAAATAATGTGCCCATTGCCAAGATCCTCATGAAAGTTGGGGCAAAGGAGAGTCCACACTGTAAGTATGGCAGAATGCAAACAAAGCTGAATCACACTAAAAAGATCAAATAAATCAAGTGCAAACCAGCATACAGTTCTTTAAAGCCACCTGTATATGTGCTTATGTATGTATGTATGTATGTATGTATGTATGTATGTATGTATGTATATATAACAGCGTTCCGCGCGCGTCATGCCGGCCACATGACCGTGGAAGTGTCTTTGGACAACGCTGGCTCTTCAGCTAACAAACGGAGATGAGCACCGGCCCCTAGAGTCGGACATGACTGCACAAATGTGCGGGGGGAACCTTTACCTTTACTATATGTGCTTGTATATGACCAGTCAGCAAGGAGAAACATCAGATCCTGTCTGGATCATAGAGAGCTGGTAGATGGCTCCATAGTTGCCTACACAAAGGCTAAAGTGTTCTTCCCAAACTATGATTATTAAATGTACTTCCTCAGGATTTCCATGTGCCTGTCCCACTCTTTCTATTTTAAGTTTGGGGGTCAAGATTCTTCCCTTTAATTCTGTCTTTGGAACTATTTTCAATAATGATTCCATTATTGACTTCTTTATAGAACTATGTTTTGAACTGTGCTTTTTAAAAACTGGATCTACTATTTTCTTAATCACTTAGAGCATCCTTGTTGGATGAAAAGGGATATAAATCTAAATAAGAATAATGACAGTAATAACAATAGTAGTAGTAACAGTACTATGAAACCTTGTGGGAACAGAGATTGTGGCAGTGGTAGTAACCAGAAGATTCTTTAGGAAGTTTGAGTTTCTTAAACTTTAGGAAGTTTAAGTTACTATGTGTCTATCACATTATTAAAATAATGTAAAGGACTACTTTACATTAATTAATGAAGGTGTTAATCATACAAAAATGACAAGTGTCCCTGATGAAATCTGGGTGTTATAAATACACCAAGGTTAGTGTGTGTGTGTGTGTGTGTGTGTTTGTATGTGTGTGTGTATGTGTATACACACACACACACAGCATAATAGTACGCTTGCAAAAAAAAATCAGAATTTGCATTCGGCTTGTTAAAGCTTGAATGTGAATGAACTTGACATTTCCTCATTTAAAAAAAATTAAAATGTTAAAAATGTTGCTGTTTTTAAGGTAATGCTAATTAGTAATTAACTTATATCTTTAAAACTATAGCAATCCTAATTCTGTCTATGTTTGGGAATTCAAAATAGGAGAATTTGAGAATTAATTTCACAGATGGGTTTTAATACTTAGGCTGCAATTCTGGGCTTGTTTTCCTGCGCTAAGCTGAAACTAAAGAAATCATTAAGGCTGTGCAGCACTTTACATAACTTTAAATAACACTTCTTTGCAACTTTTTAAAATAGCCATGTCTTTGCCAGGGATCATACAGCCACTCGTTGCAGCTACAGTATAGCACAGTTGCAGGAAAAGATACTTTTAGTTGTAGACAGTTGTACACAGGAGTTGTAGACAGGGGCTAATATATCCCTCTCTACTGTACTCCAACATGCTTTTTGCTTTCAAATCCAAAAGCGTTGTACAGCCCTACAACCCTCAATAATTGAGCATAATGCATGCATGCCATGGTAGCATGTAAATCATGGTAAACCAGAGTTAAAACCAACTATAAAAAGGTAAAGGTTCCCCCCGCACATTTGTGCAGTTGTGTCCGACTCTAGGGGCCGGTGCTCATCTCCGTTTGTTAGCCGAAGAGCCAGCGTTGTCCGAAGACGCTTCTGCGGTCATGTGGCCGGCATGACGCACGCGGAACGCTGTTACCTACCCACTGAAGTGGTACCTATTCATCTACTTGCATTTGCATGCTTTCAAATTGCTAGGTTGGCAAGAGCTGGGGCGAGTGCAGGAGCTCACTCCACACGCAGGGCTAGGGATTCGAACCTCCAAACTTGCGATCTTCCGATCGACAAGCCTGGCGTCTTACCCGCTGAGCCACCACGCCCCTTAAAACCTACTATAGCCTAATGTAATTTATGGATCCGGCCAGTGGAATTTAATTTTGAACAGATATGAATGGAACAGTGCTATTCATAAAATAACTTTTCCCCAAGACAATCTCAATTCTGTAAGAAGAAAGCATACAAACCCTGCTGTTGTGGTCCCAGCCAGCCATCGGGGTGACAGGAGGCCAGAATGGAACAAAGCAATAACAAACATTGAAATAATGCATTCATTCCCATATGACTAGGAAATAAAGACCCTGTGGATGTGCCCTGAAAAGTTCCGCTTTCATTTGGATTTCAAGCTCAATACAGTTTTTTGTCCCCTGGATATCTTAAGAACATTCATTCAAAACAAAATTTGAATCTGGGCTTGATGTTTTGAAGGGAGTGGTGTTGAAGGGTGGTATAAAGCAGGATTTTTCTATATATTTCAGCTATTTAAAATACTTAACCTGTAAGATTTTAATTTAGACTGCTCTTCTTTGTCACACCTCTTCAGACAAAATATCTTCATGTATGTATCTGACTGGAGAAAAATATTTAATGAAGCAAGTTATTTTAAACCACCACTGCGGTAAAAACAAACAAGTGAACAGTCACAAATGTGCATTCTCAAATAGCAGTTTGTATCACAAGTCAGGTTCTCATCTGGCACCTGATTGTACCAAGGCATGTTGGTAGCAAAATTTTGATGGGATGTGAACTCTTGTGTTAATGTGTAAGTTTCAGTATCATACAAATGAATAAATCATAGAGATACACAAACTTTGCAAAGATGGTTTTTGAAATACTGTATTTGAAAAATACTGAATTCTGTTTACACATAAAAATTCAAAGATTAGACAAAAATCCCTTCCAGCTCTACACATCATTTTGCTTGGGTGAGATATACTAACTGAAAACTCCCCTTTTAAATTGCTTTCAAAGTACAATATAAAATTATTGCTTCCTTTTTACAGCTAGCTGTATTTTTAATGCTATGTAGCTCCAAAACACATAATTTTGATATTTTGCAGTAAAGTTTTGGGCTACCTATTAGTACCAGCAACGTCATGTACTTTGACAATAAGAGTAAATTTCCTTCAAGTGAAGGTTGAATTCTGGTAATTATAAAGATACTGTATGTCCATATAGTTTTTGCAGCCATAGTATGAAATTGTTTGTCATTGCCTTCTTCCAAGCTAGTTTTTCAACTTCCCAGTTTAGCTTATAGCCCTGGGATTTTCTGGTGGTCTCTTATCCAAATCTGGCCCTGCTTAGCTTTTAAGATTACCCAAGGTTGTCTAGGTGCTGCCAGCTAGAACTAGACTTAGAAAATATTGTGTGTGTGTGTGTGTACATAGGTGTGTGTATGGGTGTATGGGTTTATATGTGTGTATGTGTGTATATATGTATTTATGTGTGTGTATCTATGTACACGTATGTGTGTGTGTGTGTCTGTATATATGTGTGTATAGGTATATACTGTATATGTGTGTGTGTGTGTGTGTGTGTGTATGGGGGTATATATGTGTGGGGTATATATATATATATATATATGTATTTATGTGTGTATGTGTGTACGGGTATGTGTGTAATAACCACAACGATGATGTGTTATGTTAATTCAGAGAGAAGGGATCTGGGGTCCTCTCAATGGGACTAAACTAGAGCTCCCCGCATTGCTTCTCATTGGCCCTGCTGGCTGAGACCTGCAGTTCAGAAACGTTAGAACAGGGTTTTCCAAACTTTTGCCGTTGGTGACACACCAACGGCCGGCGCGCAAAACCCCAGAAGCGCTGCTACCGTGGTGCACAAAACCCCAGAAGCGCTGCTACCGCGGTGCACAAAACCCCAGAAGCGCTGCTACCGTGGTGCACAAAACCCCAGAAGCGCTGCTACCGCGGTGCACAAAACCCCAGAAGCACTGCTACCGCGGCACGCAAAATCCCGGAAGCACCGCTGAAAGCGCTTCCGGGTTGCCACCGCCGCGCTTTCGGTTTTTTGTGTGCTGTGGCGGCAGTGGCAGTGCAGCGGGGGCATCGTGGTGTGTCGCGCAACAACCCAGAAGCACTGATGGCCTGCCGCCACTGCTGCTACCGCGCACGGCGGCGGCGGTGCGCCATCAGTGCTTCCGGGTTGTCGCGCGACACACCTGGGCCCCCCAGGCAACACAGTACTGTGTCATGACACACAGTTTGGAAAGCCCTGCGTTAGAAGGAGCTCCTCATTGATTCCCCACCACCGGACTAATTGGAGACGAGAATTCATTGGCTTCTGGAACGGTCCCCAGGAAGCTCAACCTTCCATAGGATACATTTATTTTTAAGAGCACCAAACCTCTCAAGAAACTAAGCAACGACAGGTAAATAAGCAGAGAATCCAGAGCCTGGAGAGGGTTTTGGTCTCGTCAGACCCTAACAAACACCAAGAGGAGACCCCTGGGCTCTGGCTGGGAGATGGAAACCAGGCGGCCAGCAGCCACAGGAATCCTTACAACATGCCTGTGCTGCGGGGACCGCTCTCCCGTCGCCCTTTGTCCAAAACCAGGCTCGCTGCATACCTGAGGAACACCTCGCATGCTCCATGAATCTGCCCTTTGTCTTCTTTCAGGGAACTGTCCCACTACGTTTTTTCTCTTGTTTGTTGGCTTGCAAGGGGAGAGCAAGTGATTTGTTGAGTCAATTAATCATATTTTCAACTGTGACTCAAATTCTGACACCTTACCTGTGGCTAAAAATACTCTGATGCTGATGGATTTTGCTTCAATCTGTCAGTGCCTATATTTAGACCTTTCCCAGCAAGTCCCATAATGAAACTGTGTTTTCAGCAGGTTGAAAACATTTAGCACGGATCTGCCAATCTCCAGGCTCCAGGAAATCGTACACTGAGGCTACTAATCCTGGCATTTTTTCCACTGTGCTATGCCTGTATATTCCACCCCCCTCTCCGTTTTCACCAGGTCTGCAGAATCGGTGTGCTCTTATGGCTTTGCCGTGTCCACAGCACTTATACATTTAACCTGACCTCCTCTTACCTTCCTGGGAGATTTTCGCTCTCTCTCCTTGGTTACTGTAACTGTTCAGTGAAAAGAGTTGTGTCATTTAATATTTATTTGTTTATTTTTCTGTCATGGTTCGTGACTGGATGGAGGGGGGGAAAAAGAACCGGGGTGACAGGGATTGGGGTACGTGATTGACGGCTAAAGTAACATTCATTAGGCATGACAAATCTACAGGAAAACACAGCCTTGAGTGTTCCGAGCAGCAGTTAAGGAAAGACTAAGCTGATTTTTCATTGACTTCATCTGTAAATAAATGCAGACTGATGGCATGTAGGGGCAATCGTAAATGAGTATTCATTTCCTGTCTTTAATGCAAACATGCCTTGAACGCAGGCTAGGCACCTAGAGCCATTTCATTTCTGTGGTTAAGTAATGCCCTATGCTGATCACCATCTGCATTTGCTATCTCCATCCATTGGAAACCTGAAGGGGGGGATGGGATCCTTCTTCCTAAGCTGGTAGCTGAGATGGGATGCAAATAGCCCTGCTTAGATTTTTCAAATTGGAATCAGCTAGATGCAGTGAGCTAACCCACCATGTGGTGATTTGATTTGATTTGATTTGATTTGATTTGGTCAAATATGTGATTTAAGAATACACTCGGAATAATGTCCATATAGCATTTATGTGCTGTAATCTTCTTGCACATGAACTCAACTATGTTTTAATACCTTCTTTAAAACTGATCTGACTGTTTTTTTAAAAAATCATTCCATCCAGAAAGCTAAAATAGCTTGGGCTTTTGCTAAAATGGTCACCTGGTTGCTTTTTTGGTGCAATGCTAAAAGCAGCCAAGCTCATGGGGTGGCAGTTAGCAGTTTAGGGGTGCAGCAATAACACTGCAGTTGTCCTATAGGTCAGAACTGCACAACATATTAATATAGCAGACTGTCAGCCCTTCAAAGGAGGCCAAGTCAAGAAACAAACACCACAGGGATTCCAGGAACACTACGTTATTGTTGTAGCACATAATTACAGAATCTAGAAAGTCTGCCCAAGTTTCTCTCTGTCCCATCTATTCTAAAAAACAATCGAGGCACAGTTATTTTCAGTTTCTTTCTCACATTTGCTTCTGGACTGTATAATCACTTCTTCAAGCCCCTCCTTAACAGTTCTTTCATACTTTTCATCTCAAAATTCCTCTGCACAGATTTACTACAGAATCATATCCTTGAGTATTAGGTCATAATCTGCCATGTTTTTGATGAGCACTTGTTTTATAAACCAGCATGCAATAAATATAGTTAAATTCAGTCACTTTCTGATTAGCCACCAAACTCAGTTTATGGGTTAACAACATAAGAAGCTTGCTACATCAGGCCTAGTGTCCTCCTAATCCAATGTCATGTTTACGGCAATGGCCAACCAGCTGTTTCTGGAAAGGGCACAAACAGAATCATGTTCAGTCACTGATGTCCTGTAGCAGATATTCAGCAGCATATTGCTTCTGAACTTGGAAGTTGCCTAAAAGTTTCATAATTACTAGTCGCTCATATTAATTTGGGGCATGGTGGCTCAGCGGGTAAGACGCCAGGCTTGTCGATCGGAAGATCACAAGTTCGGAGGTTCAAATCCCTAGCCCTGCGTGATGGAGTGAGCTCCCACACTCGCCCCAGCTCTTGCCAACCTAGCAATTTGAAAGCATGCAAATGCAAGTAGATGAATAGGTACCACTTCGGTGGGTATGTAACAGCGTTCCATGCGCGTCATGCGGCCACATGACCGTGGAAGCGTCTTCAGACAACGCTGGCTCTTCGGCTAACAAACGGAGATGAGCACCGGCCCCTAGAGTCGGACACGACTGCACAAATGTGCGGGGGGAACCTTTACCTTTACATATTAATTTATTCTCCATGAATGTATTGAATCACTTTCTGATTCAATCTAAAATAGTGGTTATTACCACTTCTTCCTAGCATTTGGCTTTGTTGGTCACAGCATCAGGCTTCACCCTGACTGATACTAGAACCAGAGAAGGATTGCAGCCAAAGATTCAGGGACACATCTCTGAGAAGATGCTCTTTTTTTGCAGATGCTAAAGAAACCCTTAATAAGATAGAAAACCAGCTACTAATTACTGCAAAGTGTGAGGGAAAAGCCATATATTTGGAAGACACAAATTCAAATGTTAGGTGTCCTTCTCCCACCCATATACAGATAGTCCTCACTTGACGACTGCCTTGTTTAATGACTGTTCGAAGTTACGACAGTGCTGAAAAAGTAACTTTATGGCAGGTCCTCACACTTACGACCATCACAGCATCCCCACAGACATGTGATCGAGATTCGGGCACTTCACAACAGGCAGGCATTTATAACTGTCACAGCATCCCATGGTCATGTGATCGCCATTTGCATGCTTCACCGCCAGCTTCCAACAAACAGAGTAAATGGAGAAGCTGGCAGTAAAATCGCATGTTGCAGTCACATGATGTCTCAGTTAACGACAATGGATGATTCGCTTAACGATTGTGGCAGAAGTGAGGTCATAAATCCATCACATGATGTCTTACTTAACTACTGCATTGCTTAGCAACAGAGTTGCTAGTCCCAATTGTGGTCGTTAAGCGAGGACTACCTGTATTGTAATAGACTGAGAGCCACTTGATTCTCTGTGGAGGAAGTGGTTGACACCTTTACATGTTATTGTAACAGACCAGTCTGGTCTCCATCCCTTTTTGTCTGTCCTTGCCTGCTCCAGCTCTCATACACAGCTTGTTCATATTTACAAAAGATTCTAGGACTACAGTATATACTCGCAGATAAGCCAAGAATTTTAAGTCCCAAAATACATCCCCAAAATCTGGTTTGTCTTATCTGCAGATGGGCTTATCTACAAATTTGTTTATTCATTCAGTTGCTTCTGACTCTTTGTGACTTCATGGACCAGCCCACTCCAGAGCTTCCTGTTGGCCATCGCCATCCCCAGCTCCCCCACGGTCGAGTCCGTCACCTCCAGAATATCATCCATCCATCTTGCCCTTGGTCGGCCCCTCTTCCTTTTGCCTTCCACTTTCCCTAGCATCAGCATCTTCTCCAGGGTATCCTGTCTTCTCATTATGTGGCCAAAGTACTTCAGTTTTGCCTTTAATATCATTCCCTCAAGTGAGCAGTTGGGCTTTATTTCCTGGAGTATGGACTGGTTTGATCTTCTTGCAGTCCAAGGCACTCTCAGAATTTTTCTCCAGCACCACAGTTCAAAAGCATCTATCTTCCTTCACTCAGCCTTCCTTATGGTCCAGCTCTCGCAGCCATAGGTTACTACAGGGAATACCATTGCTTTAACTATGCGGACCTTTGTTGTCAGTGTGATGTCTCTGCTCTTAGCTATTTTATCGAGATTTGTCATTGCTCTCCTCCCAAGAAGTAGATGTCTTCTGATTTCCTGGCTGCAGTCAGCGTCTGCAGTAATCTTTGCGCCTAGAAATACAAAGTCTGTCACTGTCTCCACTTTTTCTCCCTCTATTTGCCGGTTATCAATCAAGCTGGTTGCCATAATCTTGGTTTTTTTGAGGTTTAACTACAACCCAGCTTTTGCACTTTCTTCTTTCACCTTCGTCATAAGGCTCCTCAGCTCCTCCTTGCTTTCAGCCATCAAAGTGGTATCATCTGCATATCTGAGATTGTTAATGTTTCTTCCAGTGATTTTAACTCCAGCCTTCGATTCATCAAGCCCAGCACGTCGCATGATGTGTTCTGCGTACAGGTTGAATAAGTAGGGTGAGAGTATACAACCCTCCCATACTCCTTTCCCAATCTTAAACCAGTCCGTTGTTCCGTGGTCTGTTCTTACCGTTGCTATTTGGTCGTTATACAGATTCCTCAGGAGGCAGACAAGATGACTTGGTATCCCCATACCACCAAGAACTTGCCACAATTTGTTATGATCCACACAGTCAAAGGCTTTAGAATAGTCAATAAAACAGAAATAGATGTTTTTCTGAAACTCCCTGGCTTTCTCCATTATCCAGCGGATATTGGCAATTTGGTCTCTAGTTCCTCTGCCTTTTCTAAACCCAGCTTGTACATCTGGCAATTCTCGCTCCATGAATTGCTGGAGTCTACCTTGCAAGATCTTGAGCATTACCTTACTGGCATGTGAAATAAGTGCCACTGTTCGATAGTTTGAACATTCTTTAGTGCTTCCCTTTTTTGGTATGGGGATATAAGTTGATTTTTTCCAATCTGATGGCCATTCTTGTGTTTTCCAAATTTGCTGGCATATGGCATGCATCACCTTGACAGCATCATCTTGCAAGATTTTAAACAGTTCAGCTGGGATACCGTCGTCTCCTGCTGCCTTGCTATTAGCAATGCTTCTTAAGGATGTCTGGCTCTAACTCACTGACCACACCGTCAAAGCTATCTCCAATATTATTATCCTTCCTATACAGATCTTCCATATATTCTTGCCACCTTTTCTTGATCTCTTCTGCTTCTGTTAGGTCCTTGCCATCTTTGTTTTTGATCATACCCATTTTTGCCTGGAATTTACCTCCGATGTTTCTAATTTTCTGGAAGAGGTCTCTTGTCCTTCCTATTCTATTGTCTTCTTCCACTTCCGCACATTGCTTGTTTAAAAATAATTCCTTATCTCTTCTGGCTAACCTCTGGAATGTTGCATTTAATTGGGCATATCTCCCCCTGGTCAAAATGCTACTGGCGAGGAACAGAGGATAAGTTCAACTATCCATGAATATATATGGTAATACATTTTAAAAGTACACGTATTTCATCATAAGTCCATTTGCAGATAAGCAGACCCTCGAATTTTTAGCCAAAATATCATGAATATTGTGAATATTTCCCCCTCCAGAATATCTTGCCATGGAGCCCAGTCTGGGTGGCACATTTTTCATGGTGTTTTGGATAAAAATTTGAGGGTCGGCTTATCCATGGATGGGCTTATACCAAGTATATATGGTAATCTCTTGGATCGCAACTCGCAGCTGCTTGTGTTAGCTACAGCTGTTTTTGTCTTGGTGAATATTCCACTTGCCGTTCCACTTGTCCTCAAAGCTTATTAACTCAGAATTTTCCTTTGAAAAGTCCCAGAACTTAACACACTTCCTTCTCCTAGCAGTTGTCAGTGTGGAGAGCAGATCCGTCCATCTAAGCAACTTAGTCCAAGAAGCTCAGCAACGGGTGAATGACCTGACTGCACAAGTCGTGAGTGAAAGTCTTGGCACAGACGGCTCTGAGAAAGAGAAGCAGCTGAAAGCCTGGGAGTGGAGATACCGGCTTTACAAACGCATGAAGGCTGGCTTCGAACATTCCAGTAAGAGCCATGGGTGAAATGTATGGATGAGATAGGCTCAGTTTTAGAACAGAAACAATTTGTAACCCAGGCTGTGTTTCCAGTGATTCCTCATTAGCGCCTCAGTTGAGCAACTAACCCTGAATTTTACAGCTTGAAAAATTGGTACAGATAGAGCAAGCAACCTGCGTGTTCCTAAAATAAGGCAAGTGTAGGATTACAGAAGATTTACTCAGTGGTCTATTCATGGAGATGGACATTTATTTTAAAGAAGGTTATTAGACTTCCTTAAGGAACCTGCTAAAAACAGGAGGAGGACATCTTGCTTTGAGATATAATAACATATTTCATATCCGGTGTAGCCACGTTCATCACTTGCAGTGTTGATGTCAGAAAATATTAAATCTTTAACAAATAGCTTGTGTTTGACACACAGGAGGTCTTAAGTGCTAGGCCAGTCTGACAAATCATAAACTTGCATAAGGGCAGCTTAATCCACCTAATTCATTTTCTTGTAACAGTGACCAGTAGTTTTTATCAAATTCTAAATTATCTCATGTCTTTCAATATCTAAACCAGACACCTATTCTGAAGTTGTGGTACTACACACACATACATGCCCACACACTCACATACACATGTATATTATTATATATGCATAATATGTAATGTGTGTGTGTCATCTATCAACTAAAATTGTTTAATTAAATAATGCCCTTATTTGTTAAGAAATAATTTTGTCAAAATCCTATACAGATTCTATGAATTCATATATATTCTATGAAATTTCCCCCTCCAGAATATCTTGCCATGGAGCCCAGTCTGAGAACAGTTGTGTGAATAATTTCTCCAAGCCAGAATTGCAAATCCTAAATTGATACTGAATTGCTAGAGGTCATCACTTGCACTAATCATTCAACGCTTATATCTAAACATACAGTATAATCTGTGTCTAAATAATTGCAAATATGAATATTAATTTATTAGCTCTTCCATTACTGATCTATCCCCTTGGTGAGCTCCAATAGAGCATGTTTGATTGAGGAAATGTCTGATGATGGTATTCTAAATCTTGTACTGCACTTACAAATAAGTACATGCCAATAAAAATACTATATCATCCAAAATAGATGAAGAACACAAGAGAAAATAATGGTGTCCAGCATTCTCATTAGTATAGTTGCCTTGTTTTCATTACAAACACAAGCATCTTCAGTGCAAAGCTCACCCTTGTTGCACGGTTTTGACTAATTTCTTCAATGAAGAAATTGTTTGAAAGTTATTTGTTCCGCATGAAATACAGTGTTTTTCCTCTGTTCGCAGGAGCCCCTGAGGCACCAACCAACATCTGCCTTATGGTAACAAGCAGCACATCACTCACTGTCACTTTCCAAGAACCTCATAGCATCAATTCAGCAGTGGTGACAAAATACAAAGGTAATAGATCTGAATCAATTTCATGACCTTTCATTAATGCGTGTTAAATGAAATATGGGCTTGATATCTTTTTTGCAGTTGAAAGTAGTTCCCCAATTTAACTTGGATTAGATTTGAACTATATTTTAATAATGGGAGGACAATCTGAGGCCTCAGAGCCACATGTGTCCTGACCTTCCTCCCTCCATCCCTCCCTCCCTCCCTCCCTCCCTCCCTCCCTCCCTCCCTCTTCTGTGCCTCTCTCAAATGATAGCATGTTTAAGCCCTAACATAGACTTAAAGGGTGCAATGGCTCAGTGGTTAAGACACTAGGCTTGTCGATCGGAAGGTCGGTGGTTCGAGACCCGAGCGCCGCAAGATGGAGTGAGCTCCCGCACTCGCCCCAGCTCTTGCCAACCTAGCAATTCGAAAGCATGCAAATGCAAGTAGATAAATAGGTACCACTTCGGTGGGAAGGAAGCAGTGTTCTGTGAGCGTCATGCCGGCCACATGACGGTGGAAGCGTCTTCGGACAGCGCTGGCTCTTTGGCTAAGAAACGGAGATGAGCACCACCCCCTAGAGTCGGACACGACTGTGCAGGGGAAAACCTTACCTTACCTAACCTTATAGACTTGATAGTAATTAAAAAATCCAGAAAAGCCACAGAACCCTCACTGCCCAAACCTGTAGGGGGGGGAAGAAAAGAAAATCATAGCCCTCAGTTTCTCAACAAATCTTAAACGTTACCACCAGCCACATACAGTACACTCCAGGTCAATATCCTATGATATTGCAATGGAGAACTGAGACACTGACTCCTCAGGTTTTTTTCTGGGATTCACCACTGAAAATTTGTAACACTGAATTCACCTTTTTCTCTTTTGTATCAGCTTCTACGGCCCACAACGTTTTACTTTCCATCAGCATTTGGGGAAAATAATGTTTTGACTGAGTACAGTTTGTCTTCATTTTGCTCCCGCCGCAATTTCCTTTATTCTTCACAAGTCCTTAAAGATTGGCTCCTATTAATTCACCTATCGGTTGATACTATCCCAGATCACAAAGCATGAAAGAAAGCTGGAAAGTAGGGCACCTTCTTTAATGAATGGCACAAGGTGGTGTTGTGGGGGAAAACAGGAGGAGGGAGGGACATGTATATCTTGCTTTGAGCTCCTCAATGAAAGGCAAGAGATAAATTGATAAATAATAAATAAGAGCAGGAGTATTTGTTTCAGTAGTAACTAATGTTTATCACAGCAGTCCCATAATCCCTTATCTGCTACTTCCTGGTGGCATTTGAGATTACAGCCCAATTTTACCAAGATCTAGATATTTCAGGTTCTAGAGCCATATATACAGTTGTAACCACGAGAGATCCCCTGACCTAAAGGTAGAATTTGTTACATTATTTCATTGTGTGCACAAACCAATTTTCCCCAACCACATCTGTCTTTCAGATGTGTTGGATGGAACGCCTGCCATTATCTCTCAGGTAGCACGACTGTTGGCCAGAGTGATTGAGGACTATGGAATCTGGAGTCTGACCATATGTGGAGGGCACTAGCTTGGATGTGGCTGTCACAAATCTTTCTAAAGCTGTTATTTTATTTATGCATTCATTTTATGTCTAGCTCAAGCTTAGGAAAAAACTACACCCTTATACAGCAAGTCTATAGATCAATGTTTCTCAGCCTTGGCAACTTTAAGATGTGTGGACTTCAACTCCCAGAACTCCCCAGCCAGCAACTCTGTGAGTTGAAGTCCACACATCTTAAAGTTGCCAAGGTTGAGAAACACTGGTATAGATTGCAAACCTCTCCTTCCTTGGGAAGATGCAGTCAGGAGAGAGCCATTGGAAATAGCACAAGAGAGAGGGAACCCGTCTCCCAACTGTTGCTTTCCATAGGAATTTTTCTTATAGAAAAATAGAAGACCTTGAAGCAGTCCAACCTCAGAATGGCTGCTTGAAGTGTTCTAAGCCTGAAACAAAATATGTGAACTCCAAGGTCTTTGTTTTGAGGTCAGAACAAAATAAGCTGTTTTGTTTCAACCTCAGGACAAAATTTAGCTGCTTCGACTGTTCTGATTATTTCCAAGCTCTGCAGTTGGGCTGTTATTTTAGGGGTTGTGATTAGGATGCTTATTTTTCAAAATCTTCATCAGCAGCAGGGGGTAATCAAATCCCTGGTGCTGCTGGTTTAAATTGGATGGGGTAACCTAGGAGCGAAATCTTGAGAGGAAGGCAACAGTGAAGCTCGTGGTGAAGCAGAAACAGAAGGCTGCATCCAAGTGCATGCATGCAGGCCTGCTTGGGAAGACTGCTGCTGGTTTTAAAAAGGGGCAACTTAGGGTTCACCTGGAAAGTACTACCTGGGATGTAGGTGGCGAAAAGGGGTGGAGGTGTCTATGCAAACATCTGCCACTGTATTTCATATGAAGTTCTAGTAATGCTACTGAGATTGCAAAATGCAAAGACTTGTTGTGCACTGGTGTGTGTGTGTGTGTGTGCACATGCTGTGCATACTTTTGTGTCCTATTGATGTTGAGCTTCCAGACGCATTTAAACTTCCAAAGAAGTTGCATTATTCACGTTTGGTGCATGCCCTGCGTGCTTGCTCTTGGGTCTTGTAGCTTCAATATTAATGTCATTCATGTAATTCAGAAGCACCACGGCCATCAGTTGCTTTTACTGAGTGTGTGCCTGGCAGATGGATTGCAAAAAGGAAGCAGGCTAAAGCTGTAGTTTAACCTTGTTAAATAGGTGGAGGGGCAGTGCCTGCAGAAGAATTGGCCAAGAGGATTTTAAAAAGAAAAGAAAACATTAAGAAAATTTCATTGGAATGGAATGATGTGCAATTTCTGCCTTTCTGGCTGGGCTTGTTTATCTTCAGGCAGTAATGGTACTGCTGGATTGGAAAATTAAAAAGATTAGCTGTTTTATCTTGTCAAGGTGTTGGCTCAGAGTCTCAGGATTTGAGGAGGAAGAAGGGAGAAGAATCTGATAATAGTTTCTAAACTTAACTCATGGATTTTCTAGGGGTGAGAGTGCAGCTGTGTCCTGTGAGGATTTGTTTTCATTTAAAAAAAAATGTTTTGTCCAATTACTGTATTCTGCCAGTTGGCTGGCTGGCTGGTAGCATATATCATCATTCCACCTATTCTCTTAGCCATGGAGTGAAAAAAAAATTAGCAAGATGTTTGTTTTGAGTTCCAGTTTTCCCTATAGCCAAACACTCAAATCAATTCATGTTTTGTTCCATCAGACCATAGTAAACTCAAAACATTTCCCTAGAAACTCAAGACAAAACATCATTTTCTACTTGAAAAATTTTGTGCACAGCCCTGATTTCCTTTCCCAGCTGATTTTATACAAGTCGATGTTGAGAACATGAATTTACTTTACAAATATGAGTCAAGAAAACTTAAGGGCTTATAATGGCATGTGGTAAATTGAGAGAAATTGACTTTTAAAAGATTTATTTTTATTTTTTTACAGTTTTGTCTGTTTCTGGAATCTACTTTGAGCACTTTATTCACAGTATTAAATGTACATCTCTGATGTGAAACAGTTTTAAAGTCCCCCTCTATTCCTCTGCTTCAAAGCATTCTGTTTCAGGTACTTAGCAATGGAGAACGACCATCAAGGCTTTGTTACAGTGTTCTACCACAAGGGAATGTGACATTTAGGTCTAAAACAATGCGAGTGTATTAATGAGTCCTACTTCAAATGTATACGTATTAATTAAGCATTAAAGAACCACATGGAAATAGCAATTACACTCCAATTTTAAAAGCAATTTCTTTGGAATGTCCTTGTCTTCTTATTAGATGTGAAAATGGTTTTCTGAAATTTCAGTAGACTCAGCTTTGCAAATGTACACAGGATCATTTGTGTACATTTAGGACATGGGATAACAATGTTTTGGTCATTCTCTAAGCCAGTGGTTATCAACCTTTTTGAATCCACAGCACAATATTGAATATAGCAGTAGTTCTGTGGCACACCAGAAAATTATTAATCATATATACATATTTTTAAATGTGTAAGACATGGTTCAAGAGGAAGTTATACAATTTTTTAAAAATATCTGCACTGTATTGAATATACAGATTATACAGAATACATATAATACCAAAAAGTATTGAAAAAAAAATAAGAGAAAAATCTTGTGGCACACTAGAAGCAAGCCCGTGGCACGCCTGTGTGCCGTGGCACGCCAGTTGAGAACCACTGCTCTAAGGCATGCTTGTGTTTGCACAATATAACTTAAAACCTAGATAAAACCATGAATCTTATTTTAATTCACTTAGAGTGGTAGTATCTATTATTTTCCAAGGCTGATCCTCCAGGCTATGCTGATTAAGGAATTCTGAGATTTAAATCATTCAGAGGGTGGCAGGTTAGGGACAGCTCTTCTAAGCTGCCCAGAAGAAAGATATGCAAAGGCCACTATTTAGGGTGCCTAGTTGCCACCCTTAAAGCCAAAACAGCCCAATCATGACTCTTCTTCACCTCCTCCCATTCATACAATCCAGCTGACCAACATGATTCTGCTGATTTTGTAGGCCAGAGGTGAACTGCTAGAGAGGAGCTACTATTAGAATTGGACTGCAGAATAAATCTGTCATGCATTTGTTTCCAGGTGACAACCTCTGATCCACCAATACAGAATCTTTCACTACACAAATGAGCACGTAAGGTGTGAAATCTGCTAGCGTTCACTTTGAAATAATTCCTAGTTCAGAAGTGGTGTACTGTATATTCATTTATAAAAGTTTGTTCGTTATCATACACACCCACCCACCTCTCCCACTGCATGTACTGTATACATATACATATTTGAGGTAGCTGAAAACAAATATGCATCTATTAAAGAACCATGAATACAAGCAAGGGTGTAATAGACAAATATCCAGGTAAAATATTTATTTTATTTATATTGATTTATATTTCAAAATTCACCACCGCCCATCTCACTCAAAGAGCAACTCTGGGTGGTTTACAATAAAACTAGGATAAATACAGATTAAAATACAATAAAAACAATACTCTTAAATAAAAATAAAAATATAAAATCCAAGATAGAGATGTTAAAAAGTTCTTAATTTAAATTCATTTAATTCATGGGGGCCTCTTCAGGGCACTAACCACCCCCAGGATTGATTACCCCTCCTCCTGCCCCACGTGAGTTGGCAGAGCTAGGTCTTCACCCCTTTCAGGAAGGCCGGGAGAGAGGGGGCCGGCCTCACCTCTGGGGGAAGAGTGTTCCATAGGGCAGGGGCCACGGCAGAGAAGGCTCTCTTCCTGGGCCCCGCCAATGGACAGTCTCTCATGGATGGGGTCCGTAACATGCCCTCTCTGCCTGACCAGGTGGGACGGGTTGACACAGTCATAAAAGAGTGGCCTGATTCTGAGTAAAATTGATCCCTTATGCCTTTATATAACAATAATTGATATTAAAAGGCTTGCATTGGTGTTTATGTTTGCCTTTGCCACCCTGGCCTCTTTCTCCAGTCTCTGAGGCTTCTGATTTTCATTCTTCACCTCAAAGTCAGTGCTTTGTCAGGGAAAGTAAGATTTCACAGCTTAAAAGGCCCCATGCTGAGGAGAGAATTTCTTTGATCCCCAAGCACCATCTATCTCTGTTTTAACAAGAATATAAGGATTGTGTTAGGCAGAAAAAATAGCAGAAGTACTCAGTGTATTCTTCTCAAGAAAGGCCTCCATTTTGGAGCATGTCATTTGTAGTATTAGAACTCTGAAAAAGATAAAAATGTTTCATTGATGACATGTTTATATCTGAGCTGTTCTTTGGTAGAGAAGGAGATCTGGAAAAGTAAATATGCTCACTTTGCAGAGGGGGATAGACAGAAGAATTTTACATATATACATACGGAGAGTTCTCTAAATCCTATGAATGTGGAAATCTTAGGCAAAATATTGTAGTTGCTGAGTTGGTCTTTGAGGTTCTGTTCATCCACCTAGTCTATGTGTGAACTTATATTAGTATTACCAGTATATTAGAGCAGCTCCCGCCCTCTGGAATATCCTTCCCCCAGAGATACGGCAGGCCCCATCTCTTGTGGCCTTCCGAAAACAACTGAAGACCTGGTTTTGCCAGCTCACTTGCGGCGGGAGGGTAAGCAGCCACTCCTGGCGCCCTAAGATGGCCTTAGATATACATGAGCGGCATTAAAACTGTCATTGCCATCTGGACTTTATTTTATCTTTTCTACTCTATATTTATATTTGTATCTGATATTTATCTATGTATACCATATTTTAATGTTTTATTTTTATTGTAAACCGCCCAGAGTCCCCCCTTGGGGGGGGGAGATGGGCGGTGGCAACATTTGATAAATAAATAAATAAATAAATAAACAAACAAACAAACAAATAAATAATGCAGCAGGTCATATGGTGCTTACTAACACAGCTATCCCCACTAAAACTCCCTCTGCTAGTCTCAGGAGTTATTTTATTTACTTCATATTTCAAGTGGCCAGAAATGCATCAAAATGAAAAGAACACCTTAGCTGCCTATCATCTTTACTTCTGTGAATCTGTCTGGACCCCATGTGCTGCAGAAACATTCAGAGGAAGTGAAGCTAGCCCCGCAGGCCAGTACGTTGCTTTGAAGCTCCTCTGGAGACGGTGAAGGTCTCCTGGTGAACGTAGCTTAGGACTAAAGAAAATGAGGTGGCAAAGTCTGCATCAGCCTTTCTTGAGTTTATGCCCCCCAGGTGTGTTTAATCATAACTCCAAGAGGATTCTGCCTGGGAATTAGATTCTAGAATTGATGTGAGTCTCCTGTTTTTGATTGGAGCTCTAATGAATAAACAGTGAGCATCTGTACACAAGCTAAGTAGAACAGTGTTCATTTGCTAGACCTGTAGTAATATGCAGTATGTGTGGATAATACATGGTGTGTTACTAACATAATATATTTCTGGACTTTATAAAAGATTTGAAATATGTTGTCAGTTTGATATATGCCCCCTTGGTCTTAAGTGTAACGGAGAAGAAGAAATAGGCCCATTTTTCTTTGCACGGAAAGTCAGTCAGTCAGTCTCTCAGAAGAGGGTAAAGATTATATCAGATGCTTTATACAATCTTCAGCTTTTGTACAGATTCCTTAAAGAAAAATAACTCAGGCCCAATTTAGTCTCAGGGTTTCTATATGCTCCAATATTTATTAGGTATATCCAGATTTACAATTGAAACTATTCTGGTACCTTCACTTGATCGGTATCTCATCTCATAATAATGCACAGTGCCTTAAGAAGCCACTCACGAGATCTGCAAATTTGGCATGGTCTGGGCAATGCATTCTGACAGAGACAGTAATAGTGCTTGATGATTATGGATGTTGCAGTTGGGAAATGGAAGTGGAACGTACAATTTTGGCATACATTCTGGGAGACTAATGGAGCTCTTTCATTAAAAGAGCTGTTATTCAAAATTTTCTTTAGATAGTGTAGCTCTCCCCAACCTAATTCTTAAAATTAGGTTTGAAGCCTGGAGTAGATATAAACATATGAGCGGTTTTTTTCCAAATGTGATGGGAAGGTGGGTGAAATTGTACAGAACTGTTTGTCTTAACCTATTAAGCCTCACTGGCTGTATCACTAGGGCCATGTCTTTTTAAAATTCAGCCTATTTTTTTTTTGCATTGTGATAAGTCCAGCCAATACCCACACTTGTTGCTTATTTTCTGTTGGCAAGGAAGCTAGAGCTAGCTAACAGAATGGAATTCCTCCCGCAAGCTTTTCTCCATAAAACTTTCAATGATTTGGGAAAGCATAGGATTTTCTTACTAATCGAAGAGAATATTTGTAGCTCAGGGTTGAACTGTGGAGTCCTTGGTGCTCTGTGAGCCTTGTTGTTTTCTTACTGATGACAAGATTCATAGTGCACCAAAATAACATGGCAGAACTAACCCAGAGTCTTGTTTGCTTCTATGAGGTCCATCCATTGAGTGTGCCAGAGGTGTATGTTTTATCAGGAGCGCCGATGAAAAAAAGTATATATTAAGGCCTTGTCATTTTTCTTCCTGGACTTAGCATTATAGTCCATTGTCGTCCTCAAAAGTGTCCACTTGGCCATGTTTTATTATTAGTCCAGAAGTTGTTTGATTGACATGTATGACAATGGCTTTCCAATTATCACTATAGATTTTGTTTCTTGTTTATTTTGATGCTCTGGTTTACAACCAATGGCCCAAGAATGGTTTCCTGCCCATCAAACTTTGGGATATGGTCCCCCAGGAACCCCTTTCTGAATCACCCTTTGTAATTTTTAATGTGCCAGAAAGGGGAAAATTTTCAGTTATATTGGTTATGTGACATTAACTTAAATCTCAATTCAGTGTACTTTTTGCTTCACTTCTACCCGTCTTGGCCCTTGGGAGATGGCCACTCAAAGACTGAGGGCTGCCCTTATTTTCAATTTTGCTACTACTCACATTTACAGGTAGTCCTCGGTTAATGACTGCCCTTTTTAGTGACCGTTCGAACTTACAATGGTGCTGAAAAAGTAGCTTTACAACCGGCCCTCGAACTTATAACTGTCGCAGCATCCCTGCTGTCACGTGATCGCTTTGGAACCAGCGGGCGTTTATGATGGTCGCAGTGTTCCGCGGTCACATGATCGCCATTTGCAAGCTTCACAGCCAGCTTTCGACAAGCAAAGTCAATGGAGAAGGCGGCAGTAAGTTGCAAGTTGTGGTCACGTGATGTCATGCTTAACGACTGACGGTGATTTGCTTAACAACCACAGCCGAACAGGTGTTGTAATTCTGGTGCAGTCACATGATGTTTCACTTAACAACTGCTTCACTTAGTGATGGAGTTCCCAGTCTCAATTGCATTGGTTAAGTGAGGACTACCTGTATCCTATGCCATGCCTTTTTTGTTCGGTTTCATTTATAACTAAAATGTTTTTAAAAAGAAAACATAGGAAGCCACCTTATTGAGAATGATGCTGTGTCTCTCTTTAGCCTAGTGTTATTTATCTTGACTGGCAGTTTTTTCCTGTTGCATGCTATCTGGAGATGTGTTGGATTGAATCTTTGTACATGCAAAGCTACTTTCCCTAGTTCAGCTATGTCCTCTCTCCCTTCAGAGCTCTGTTTGGGGGGAAGTGGGGTTGTGCATGTTAGCCCATCTCTTGACATTCCCCAGTCAGTCAGTCAGTCAGTCAGTCAGTCAGTCAGTCAGTCAGTCAGTCAGTCAGTCAGTCTATCTATCTATCTATCTATCTATCTATCTATCTATCTATCTGTCAATCTGTCAATCACATTTATATCCTGCTTCAATTATACACAGACTTGGTGCCTGCATGCAGAAAATGTCACCAGCAGTCAATGTAAACAATACAAACCTAGATGGAGCTAGATAAGTCTTGACTTTCATGTAGGGTTTAATGCCATTTATTCCCTGTTGTGTTCTTTCTCAGAAAGTGGAACAGGAAAGAACACAACAGGGAATAAATGACATTAAACCCTACATTTCCCCCCATCAATCTGGCTTTGCCATGCTGGCTATGGGTAAAGGGAGACATGCTGTAGTATTAATATATTTGAAGAACGTCAGAGTGGAGAAGGCCTCTTTAAGGTATGTCTTCATCAAAACTCCTGTACTGTCCTCTGCCTCTCAGTCAAGTGGAAGATAGGTGGGTCCCCGACTGGGGAACTAATATCTTGGGGGTAGATACAGGGTTTTTGCAACATGGTATGTGGAGTTTCAGGAGATGTGCATCTTGAACCTCTGAAATTCAAAGTACACATCAAAACATAGCACTCCCTCTGATTTTCCCCTGTAACAGCCCTGTGAGATAGGTTGGGCTAAGAAAGCATGGCTACTCCAAAGTCACTCAGTGAGTGTCCATGATTGAGAGTAGACTAACTCCTGACTCTCCCTGTGCCTAATCCAATACCTTAATATGGCACCACACTGGCCTTTTATCAGAGACTAGCCCCACTTCCTTTTGCATAAGGCTGGAAGCCTTAATTAAACCAATTTCTTCTTAAGATGTAATGGGCAACATGTGAAAATAGAATAGAATAGAATAGAATAGAATAGAATAGAATAGAATAGAATAGAATAGAATAGAATAGAATACCACACCACACCACACCACACCACACCACACACCACACCACACCACACACACACCACACACACACCACACACACCACACACCACACACACCACACCAGAGGAGGAGGAGGAGGAGGAGGAGGAGGAGGAGGAGGAGGAGGAGGAGGAGGAGGAGGAGGAGGAGGGACAGATTCATCCACCTAGACCAAGAGCTTGGGATGCTCTGGGTTTCAGTTCATGTGCATTCAGATAATAAAAGTTGTACTAAATTACTGTATAGTTTCCAACAGATATAACTTGGTTCTTTCCAAGCTTATCTGTACTTACTAAATGTGGCTATACAGATAGGTAAGAAATGCACATGCACACACGCACGCACACGCACATGCACACTATAATTCACACATTTCATCATAAACAATATTTTAAAAGTCCAGTGTGGGAAAGTGGAACTGACAGAAGTGTTTATCTGTAGCCAGCTAGCTAGCTTTTTTACTCTTCTACTAATTAGCTTAAATCAGCCAACCTGGTTCTTCCTATGTCCAGGCTCGCAGAGGTATCAGATTGGTTCTTATTTGGACCCAACAGGGATATTCTTATGGACAAAATTAGAACTAATTCGCCAAGTGTTTTTCAAGAGCTACTATAATGATAGCTACTTTTTAACAATGCTTTCTGAGGATTGCTTACAATATTTAATTTCTCTCCATGAAATAAAGTAATTTTAAAAAGTCATGGCAGGATGAAAAAATACACAAACCATTGTTTAAGAATAAGCTGCAATGTGCAATAGTTGACTCTGGTGATCACATATTCATTCTTCAGAGGCAAATTTGCATTCTTTGACTGTCGTTTTGCTCATTATAATCTGCTTGGATTATCCCATCAGACACCCAGGACCAAATGGAATGTGGACTAGAGCTGTGTGAACAGATTGTTTGCTCTGACCTTTCCTGGAGCAATCTTAGCACCAAGTGGTCATTCACGTGTTATGAAACAACTCATGAATTCATCTCTGTTCTCAAGCTGTTCATGTGATAAAAGTCATTGTCCAGGAACCCTGTTCTCTATCTGGCCAATACTAATGAACTGAGCTAGTGTAGCAGTAACAACAAAGATCTGGCACTGTATGGGAGGAGAATGTTGTTGCTTTAGTGTGAGCAGAATCAAGCTCTAAATAAACCATATTGATTTTCTTTTCTTTTGCTGATAAGGAAGAGGAGCTGACATAGTGAGGTCATCCCTTTGAGGAGGGCCACCTATCAATCATCAAAAAAGTGGTAAAAGAGGATACAGTTTTCATAAAATCTAGAGATAATTAATAGAAATAGAAATACTGTATATCTGACAGAAAATCTTATTGTCATCTCTAATCCCAAGAAGGTTTTGTGGAAAAAAATAATACTGGGCATGCTACATACAGGCAATACACTTTCTTTATTCTGAACACATTATTTTTAGCCTTATGGAAGATGTATCTTTCCTTTTCAAAATTCATCAGCCCGTTCTTTTGAAATCACACTTCAAAGAGGCTTCTTTGATATTCTTAGCCTGTAATGCATATTCCACTCAAACCATTGTATTAACATCACTTTAATTAAAGTCTACTGATATTGGCCCATTGCCTTTTTTGATGAGATCTGGCTTATGATGGATTGTGAAACTGATAGGGCACATCACAATCATTCTTTAAGATTATAGTAACTAACTTTTAAAAAATTGTAACATTTTATATTTTTCTACTTCCCCCTTTCCTCCTCTCTCCAATGTTTTGATTTCTAGACAGTTGGCCAAAACTCACTAAAATATATCTAGTCCTGATTCTTGATTATTCTTGATGTACTACTTCCTTTCCTTTCTATCAGTTACCTATACTGCACATTTCTATTATCTGCAAAGAATTACAAAGAATGGCCTCAAATTGTAGGCTTCCCCCCCCCCAAGTACAGGTCTTCTGACAAGACTGCACATTCCTTTTGTTTGACATTAAACAACTAGGATGGTCTTCTCCAATTTATGCTGGCACTGTAATAGAACCTGTCTGTTTTGGCAGTTTGTATATCCAGCTTTGCTTCTAGGTGATTTAATGCAGCCAATGTTATAAAGCCCAGAAAAATTGTGGTTTACAATGGAAAATGTGAAAGGCCATCAAGTATAATGACACTTACAGGCATGTTATAATGAATGGCAGCTATACATAGGAAAGAGAGAACCCCTACAAGATGTTCTATTAACAGCCTCTAAATTTTCATAGTGGTGACTGGAGATAGTGCTGTGGCTCTTAGTAAAGTTTCTGGTACTTACGTTGTTAAAGCCTCCAGGAATACAAGGTTAACAGATAAAAGCTAACATTTATTTAACTTAGATGTATTGCTTCTTACAGTAGGTTTGAACAGGGCCAATTCTTGCAAGAGGGACTTAGATCTAAAGACCTATAGGAAGCATAATGTAGAAGAAATGTATCACTGCTCTTGGCCAGCCATACAGGAGAAAGTAGAACTTACTCAGCTTGAAAGAGCTCTCATGAAAGAGATGTTCTCAGTGGTAATATCTTGTGGAATTCCTTTCCTATTCATGTTCACATTTAACTTGTGTTTTTTCTTTAGACAAGGCTACCAGATCTGGGCTGCAGAAATTTGGAGGCCACTAGATGGTGGCAGAGAAAACTTTTACTCTTTGCTGATATCTAGTGGTTATCTGAATTTTTGCAGCCCAGATCTGATAGCCCTACATTAGGTATCAGGCAAACATTTCCCAATCAGCTATTATTTAAATGTCTTGGATACTACTTCCATCCTTTCCCACTTCCCAGTATTGCTAGCTGAAATGGTAAATATAATGATAAGAACTGGAGTCCAACAAGTAGAATCTGTTCTCCCATATTTTAATTGTTAGGTGTTTATTTAATGTGTTTATCTATTGACTGCAGTTTTTATCCCAGTTTTTACCTGCTAGGTTCATAGTGTAATCTCACACATATCTCAGATATAAATCCCACGGACTGCAATTAGGGTTGTGCCCAGGCCATCTAAGATTGCACAGGATTGTGTAATTTTTAAATTAAAAATACTAAAAGCTCACTAAGAAAATTGGTACGCAGAAATTGTCTTGAAGTTCTTTAGCATTTGCAGACTTCCTCCTGAAGCAACTCATGCCAATCTTACCTTCTCCCTCTTTGATTTGTTTTCTAGTGGAATGGAGCTGTTCAGAAGACTTTTCTCCTTTGGTTGGAGAAATCATAATGGAAAACCTTCAGTCTTTGAGGTGCACTATTACTGGCCTCACAATGGTAAATGAAAAGTTGTTAATTCAGATTGCCTTTTTTTTTCAAATGCTAGCAGAACTCTCTGCTGGAGAGAAGCAGCTGAGTGCCATTTCTCTGGCAAATGTTGCCAGTCATTAAACACATTCTGCTTGGCATCCAGCATCCAAAAATCACCAAAGAATAGAAAAGAGGCACAGTTTTTTGTGTGAGTTGCTATATTAGTGGGGAGAGATCAGAAAAGAGTGGATTGAAAGCCGCCATGCCATGGTTCAGGGGCTAATCTTAGGGCAGATCAAAGGCTTTGAGAGATTCAATCCTGACTCCATGTCTGATGGCTGAAATAACAATTCTGTCTTCACTGCTTCATTGGGGAAACATAAGTCACTGGATGGACTAACTTAAAAGGAGAGATGTATGTTTTTATAAAGATTAAAAGCGGGTGGATGATGGGCAATAATCTCCCCACAGACAATCTTGAGAGAGCGAACACATTTACCTCCATGTCCTTTTGGTCCTTCATAGGCAGCTGAGTGTGGGTTTTGTCAGTAGTAAAAGAAAGCAAATATAACAGCATCAATATCAGCAGCTGAAATGAATTTAAACCCCCCCCAAAAAAATCAAGTACCTTCTCCATTCACAAAATGGTTAACTAAAACAAATGCTTATAATCTCCTAGCCTGTGCTGTTTACAATACTTCCGATCATGATATTTAATCTAAAACGGATTTATACAATGGCAAATCCCAGGAAGTCAGAATCAGGATATGAATATTATTGATTTTAAAACTGCTTTCAAAACTAAGGATTTAGATTATATTGCTACCTGTACTGAATTTTAATCTGAGTTTAAAATTCCACGTTTGAATCTCTTATTTTTAAAATGTTCTCAAACATTTAATTTGTGCAAGGTTAGGCTTGCATTTATGCTCTGGGGCCAACATTTAATAGAGTAATAACTTAGGGCCATTTCCGAAAGAAAAACTTTCAGCTTCAGACCAACAGTGGGCAGCTGCAGTACCATCCTCTACCAATCGTCTTATTGAATTTATTTATTTATTTATCACATTTATCACCGCCCAACTCCCCCAAGGGGGACTCTGGGCGGTTTACAAGATTAATTATATCTTTCGTAACCCATTTAAATCATTGACCTTTTTCCTTACTCCTTGGAGATAACATGAATGTTTGTGAATAGCAGTATCCAAGATGGGCGTTAAGTCTTTGAAGGTTCAGTCATTTATATCTCCAGATCGAGGTGCATTAGCAGCTGAGCTTCGAAACACCCCTTTTGGCTCCAGATCTCTGATGGCCCCTTTCTGGCAAGCAGAGATGCCAGTGGATCTCATCATATCCTGGTGCTGATTAGGGACAGACAAGAATTCTGCCCTGGAGGAAAGGCTAATTGAAACAAAGTTTGACAGGTGTTCGTCGTTCCCTCTAAGAAATGTCTATTTTTCTTTTGAAAATTTACAAGGTGGTTAGGGATCTAGGCCTTTATTTTTCTTTTAGCAGCAGAAACATCCCATCTTGTCATAGCAGTCTGGAGTTTTTCACAAAGGCTGCTTCTCCTTCGCAGGACTTCCTGGACTGAATTTTTTGTTGTTAAAAGAAAGTGAAAGCACAAAGCCCCAGCCATTCTGTACATTTTCAAAAGTAAGTCCAATATTTCCCTGTCTCTAAAGGGACCTTGGATTGGTTGATTCATTCATTTATTTATTTAAAGCAGCCGGAGCAGAAATTGGTCCTGTGTACACAAGATTGGATTTACTCCAAATTATACATCCCTAGTTTGGATTATGAGCCTTGGGGATTTATGATGCTACCCTTTAATAAGAAAAAAACAAAAAACAATTGCATCCCCTGATTCTCCTCTTGGCTCAGATTAAAATATGAACCAGGAGAAAATTTCAAGTTTCCCTTCTACTTCTCGCAATTTCCAAAATATTTTCGCTCTTCAGCTGATGTACTGATGCTCACGACGCCCAGCAGTTAAGTATTTAAACAGAGAAGGGAATGGCTGATGGGAGGGGTTGTTTTGGGGATGAAAGAAATGTTGGCAGGGACAAAGGGTGGGGTGGGCAAATTCCAATTTTTTTCTAGACTGACTAGAAAAAAAGTGAGACATTTGTGATGGGGGGGTATACTCCAACTCACTACCAAACCTGTACATTTTAAATAGAATAGGAATGGAAGGAATTGCTTTGCTTTTTTTAAATAATTGCTTTGCTTTTTTAATATGAGGTCAATCTTCAATTTGCACTTCCCCAAAATTATTAATCCCTGCATACTGAAAAACAAACTTTTTCAAAATTTTGTGATGTATGTCACAACTCCCAAAATGCATCCATTAAAGACAAGTGCACACAAAAATAAGCATATTTAAGGGGAAATTATACATACATACATACATACATACATACATACATACATACAGTACATACATACATATTACAGGAAATAACTTGCAGATGTGTGCACCTCGCATAAGGGAAAGTATATACAAAAATCTGTGAAAGTACAAACTTTTTTTGCTGAGTTTGCAAGCTAATTAAACAAACATACTGAAACAAACTTAGGAAAAGGAAGGTGCAAAAATGAACAACATTAAAATTGGGGTGGGTAATTTTCAGGGATAGATAAATGTTCTGGCCCAAAGTACATTATATGAAATGTATTTTGCATCTAATGTGTCGGGAGATGAGAAGCCAATACTTAACAGAATCAGAGCACACAGAAGTGAGAGTTTAATCCTTTCTTTCGCTACTGTGGTTTTCAGGCTAATCTCTCTTTTGGAAATGATATTTGCTTTAGAAGATGCCAGCAGATTATTTTCCCACAAAACAAATACTGTACTATCTTCCTTATTTTCCTCATTAACACAGCAGATGAGGAAAGGGTTAAATGTCCTCTCCATAGCTGCTTAGAACTCAGGTGTTTCTGAATTGCTCTGGCAAGGAGCAAAGGAGGCTGAGGCCAGTGAGAGCAGAGACGGAAAGTGTTCACTCTGCCTTTTCTCAGGTTTTGATTCTTGCATCAAGCTCCTCCTCCTCCTTGAAGACCATTAGTGGGTAGCTAGTACCACTGAATGGAGCAGAGTGTATAACAGCAAAGAAACACGCACACACAGAAAGGAGTTTTTATCTTAATAGCATTAATGAGCATGCTAGAGAAATATAGGTTTTTGATCTTAAGCACATAGCCAACCCAAGCATAAAGAATTACACGCTTAGACAATGTAGATTACAAAAAGAGTTCTTACTGTTTATTTGGTCCAGTTACATTTTCGTTCGGGAAATATGACTTCTTGTTCTTCTTTTGTCCCTAAACTAAATTTACCCTCACCCCTCATTGCTGGTGAAGGCTGCGTGGAGAAAAGGGGAAAATGCTGGAGTTGAGGCCTAGCACATGGCCTCTCCATGGAAGGACCAGCAGCTGCATGGTCCTTCTTCTCCCATGGAAGAAAGCAAGAGAGAGAGAAAGAGGACGTGAGAGGGGCAACAAGCAGCTTCCTCTAGAAGCACATAGAGAGTTTGCCTTGTAGAGCAATCACCCATATGCTAATGAGGCATGCTGATTTGCTGGAACCTCCAACACTCCTCTTCCTCCTTCTCATTGTCCTCAGCCTCATTTGCCATCCAGCTATGTAATCCTCATTGGGGGTGGAGACCCACTTGAGTATTTTAATGATGTCAGGGCACTAATGTCTGACATGAATTGTCACAGATGACAACAGCAAGATCCCTCAAACTGCTGTTTGTTCTGCTGAATATGATCTGAAGCTCTGTCAAAGTTGGCACACAGTCAACATAGGCCTAATACAAATAACTGAAAAGAAATATGTTTTCTTCACTACATTCACCTTTGCCACTGCTTAGCTACATGACTTCAGAAAATGTACCTTGGCCATGTATATAAACATGAAGTTTTGTCTTTTATTTTTCATTTACAGGGGCAAAGGTATTATGTCAGAGTTTATGCTTATAACCTGAAAGGCTGGGGACAGCCTCAGACTTCTACACCTTGCTGTGCTTCTCCTTCTAGTAGGTTAAGAGCTTTCAATGTCGATGTTACTCTTATGTGATCAGTGTTTGTTCTCTCTCTGTATCTCTCCCACCTCGTAAAAAAATTAGTAAAACGATGTTGTTAGCAAAGAACAAAATGTTTCAAAGTGGCTACATGTGCAGGATAGCTTATTAAATGTCTGACTAAATGCTGTTAATTTTCATTCTCTCTCTCCCCTTCTCTCTCTCTCTCCCCCCCCCCTTCCCTCTCTCCCAAATTAAGGGAGGAAGTTAGACAGAAAAGCAAGAGGGAAGGGAAATGAATGAATAAGCATGTGAACACTGATTTCCTTGGCTGTAGGGGGGAAGGGTTAAACAAAAGGCATTCAGAAAAGGGATAGTTTTGACAAAAATGGTTTATGCTCTTAGCCAATTTGGATTACTGTGTTTTGGCTCACCTAGGCCAGATATGAAAAACCTGTTTACCTGCCCGGGCAGCCCCTTCACTCCTCCATTTGCAGTAAGCAACCATCTCAAGCAGGAAACCTCCAGTATAAACTACAATTTCCTATTAGCTGAACCGGGAAGAATAATTACCAATTTCAAAATAAACTGAAATTTTGAACCAACTCAGAACTTTCAATTAATATCCTGAGTTCTTCAGAAACCAGTGATCATATCTGGTAGTTGAGAGGAAACAAAAACAAATATGGGCAATGGAAGATTTTTCTCATTTCATTATGGCTCATGCAAAGGGTGGTGCAAAGGGATTGCATGACAAAGGAAAAGGCTTGTTTTCACTCAGTTGATTAATCTGGGACAGTATTGGAAGCAATCTGATATACAAGGTTAGCTGAAGATGTGGAGTTTTAATCTGATCCTACAATACACAGAAAAATACTACATGCTCTGGTGAATCTTATGTATTTCCAATCCATTCTTTAGACAATAATTAGTTATGTTCCAACTGCCATTTGAAAAAAAAATCAAACTATTATAAAAATGCTTGGAGACTTATTTTTGTGCAGTATGTCCTTCCTTCCTTCCTTCCTTCCTTCCTTCCTTCCTTCCTTCCTTCCTTCCTTCCTTCCTTCCTTCCTTCCTTTTATAAAACATGATTTACTACTTAAACAGATTGTGCCCATGCTGACTTCCTTTGTTCAGACCAGCTTTTATTCAGGCATTAGAATAATTTCATGTGCCTGAAAGTCTAATAAGATTGTAGTTAGGAACTGCTGATACATGATCACAGTTTATTTTTTTCATAAATATTATCCCAGGCATTCCTGCTCACAGTTCCAGTTCATCTGCAACCAGTTTGGTCCAGGACTCTCTAGAGTAGAATCCTGAAGTGGTTTTCTCCATTTACCATATTGTGTTTCTGGTTTCACATGGTTGGTAGATCATATAGTGCATTCTTCACATGTATCATTTATCAAGGAAAGCCCTGCTTTAGTTACTTCTGAGTCCCCTGTGTGGCATCCAGTAGCTTCAGTGTGCCCACTGATTCTTCCCTGCAGTTCAAGGCTGTTTTGTTTTTTCATTTTTGGTTTTTGCTCAGTTGACGTGAAAGTCACATTGCACGAAGAAGAGCAATAGACGGAGTGAAATTATGGAAGCAATGCATCTTATTGCTGAGATAAAAGATGTGAACATCTTGCATGTTGGAAGCTGCAAATTTTCAGAAGGATAGCAAGCATGATTCTTAGAGAGACTTTGGGAAGGATGATTTATTTTCCCTTTGTCTCCCTCTTGGTTGGTTGGTTGGTTTTTTTGACAATTTGTATAAATACAGTGTACATACAAAATTACAGAAGGATAGATGCAGGGGCTAAGGATCTACTCTCTCTCTCTCTCTCTCTCTCACACACACACACACACACACACACAGAGAGAGAGAGAGACAGACAGACAGACAGACACACACACACACACACACACAGAGAGAGAGAGAGAGAGAGAGTTCAAGGTTTATTGTTGTTGTTTAACTGGTGCCAGAATCACATTGTGCAAAAACAGGGGAATCCAGAGAATCCAGTAGCTAAGATAAAAGGACCTGAACATCTTGCATTTTATGAGCAAACATCCAGCACTATAACTGTCCAGATTTTAAAGATTCAAGCAAAATAGAAAGTTAGCAAATTCTGCTGAACTCTAGCATAAACCATCATTCAGCAACTCTCACCCCAAAGCTTTGTGATGGGAGAATCAGCCTAAGATTTCAGCATTGACCAGCTTTTCCATTACCCACGTTTTCTGATTCTACTTTAAAATGTAGGAGGGTATTTTGATTTGTAAAGATATGAGGATGTGACAGAAATGGGCATCTTTACTTGTCTAAAACGCTATAGCTTTTGCAGAGAACCAATGTACCAGTAACTCAGCATGGAGACTTATCAGCATCCAATCAGGGCTCATTGGTCAGGAATAAATAACTCAACTAACCCCTTGCTTACCACTGAAACACAAATCCCTTTGTCTTCTGTTTTTTTAAAAAGTGAAAACAATTAAAAGATTACACTGCTGACCTTTTTATGTTCATCTGGCTGGCAGCCTTTCTTCCAATTTACTTACGCAGTTGTCATGACAGCTATACTGTGTTAGGGCCCCTTTCCCCTGTTCTGCTATTCACTGACCACATTGGGATACCGAGAGCTGGGAGGTGGGACAAGGCATCCAGGCATTGCCTCACAGCGGCAGAGACCGCCCCATGTAATAGAATGCATTGAAATGCTGCTGTTTCATCAGTGGTATTCACTGCTTAAAAACAAATTTTCATGGACAGCTCAAAACATATGACTAGGAGTAGGATAATCTGGGATGTATTGTAATCACAAAGCCCGACAGTTATAACATCTGACACTTTTTGTAGAAATATTGCAACACTGATATCTCTACAAATCTTTTTAAAAAACTAACAAAGCTTAAGAAGGATTCAGATTCAGATTTTGTCTGCTTCAGGGAAGTTTGCTTTCATTCAGACGTCTTACAGATCAACCTGAGTCAGTGTGATTCAGACAGAGTTTGAACCTGTTAGTCCTGATGAAATGGACAGGGCCCTTGCAGCTGTGAGCCTGGCCACCTGTGTCTTAGAACCATGTCCCTCCTCACTGGTCAAGGCGTATAGTTGGGTCAATCTGCTCAAAGTTTCCTTGCAGGAGGGGGTACGTTTGCTCTGGAGAGGAAGTTATCTGTCCTCTCCTCAAGAAACCATCACTCAACCCAATGGAACTGGACAATTTTTGTCCAGTCTCCAACCTTCCCTTTTTAGGGAAAGTTGTTGAGAAGGTGGTCAGCTTTCAGCTCCAAAGAGCTCTGGAAGAAGTGGATTATCTGGACTCCTTTGAGTCAGGATTCAGACCTGGTTATAGCTTTGATTATGCTTGTTGGTAACTTCTCTTAGGCTCAGAATGGGGCTAGTGCTAGTGCATCCATCCTGGCCCTGCTTGATCTCTCAATGGCTTTCAATGTCATCAATCATGGTGCTCTTCTGGACCAACCCAGGGGACTGGGAATGGGAGGCATGGTGTTGCAATGGTTCTGTTCCTTTGTCTGTAGCTGATTCCAGTTGATGTCAAGTTAAGATCTAACAATACACCTCTTCTCAGTTCTCACTTGAAATTATTACTGAGGACCAGGGTACCCCATGGGTAAGTCACACAGCAGACAATCAGCGTAGAAGCCTACTGTGGGATCTGATGGACTTTAGTTTCTACTTGCTTCAGTGTATGGGATAGTTAATGTCCACACAGAGAAAAACTCATGAGACAAAGTTCATTAGAGTGCAGAAAGTATTTTACTTCTTTTTTAGTGAGAACTTGACAAAAAATACTTCAAAAAAGTAAAATAAGGAAACAGTGCACTAGATAGCAATTAGCAAGCTTTGATACCACATACCAGTTTTTAAATTCTAAGGTTTAAGATTAAATCTAATCCCATACCAATATGGACTTCAGAGTGCAGCTGGAAAGGGAAGCAGTTGATGAAGATGTTACATTCTTTCTGTAGTCAGCTCTTCCTGTATGGTGTTGTATTACATGTGTAAACCCGTGGCATATTTGTGCTTAAGAGAGGTTACTGTAAAAGCACTCCTTTCGAAGAGAATATTTGTAGCTCAGGGTTGAACTGTGGAGTCCTTGGTGCTCTCTGAGCCTTGTTGTTGTCTTGCAGACATTTCATTGCCAGACTAGGCAACATCTTCAGTGCGAAAAGGGAGTGGGATTTGCTCTCTGTTTATATACCATGTTTATATAAACAGAGAGCAAGTCCCACTCCCTTTTCGCACTGAAGATTTTGTCTAGTCTGGCAATGAAACATCTGCAAGACAACAACAAGGCTCAGAGAGCACCAAGGACTCCACAAAGCACTCCTTGTTATACAGGTGGTTCTCATTTAACAACCACTTGTTCAGCAATGATTAGAACGGCACAGAATGAGTGGTAGTTACAACCAGACCTCGTACTTATGGCCGTTGCAGCATCCCCGCAGTCATGTGATCGTGATTTGTGACCTTCCCTGCTGGCTTCCCACAAGCAAAGTCAATGGGGAAGCCAGCAGGAAGTCCAAAGCCACGGTCACATGAGGTCCTCACGTAACAACCCACACACTCTTTGTTTAACGATGGCAGCTGGGGCTGCCAGAACTGCTGTTGCTAAGTGGCATAGTCATGTGGTTTTTTTGACTTACAACCATGTAAGTTTCCAGTCCCAATTAGCATCATAAAACGAGGAGTACCTGTATCTGCATGCAAAGATACTAACTTAAAAACATCTGGGGAGCATTTGCCACAATATACAGGGGATCTGCCCAAAGATTATTTGTGGGACCACTCTCTTTGATTGTCTCTGCTTATGCCACCAATAATGGCAGGGTTGGCATGCTTCAGGTCCCTTCTATTAGGCAGTGTCATTTCCTTGGACCTAGGAGTTGTGTCTTTTCTGTCACAACTTCTGCCCTATGAAATGGCATTCCCCCAGAGATCCAGATGGCACTGATGCTGTTGGCCTTCTGCAAAGCATTAAAGATCTGGCTGTTCCCCCAGGCTTTGGGGCCAGGAGGTTAAGTGAGCTCTATTGGTTGATTTGTTTAGTTTTGGTCTCAGAATTTCCAAGTAACTCAGAAGTTACTTGATTTTAACCCTCTATTTGCTGCCTTGAGTCATGGCAGTGAGATGGGAGGCTATATAAGATGAATGAATGAATGAATGAATGAATGAATGAATGAATATGCAAGCAAGCAAGCTCAGGCTTCAGATGAGTCAAAAATGTGCTACGTGCTGCTAATAACCATATAAGCTTTTCTGGACTGGGAAGATTACACAATTGGAGTAAAGAGCATGATGTGTTAACCATAGTTGGCAGGGTACGTACCATTCAAATCGGTGTAGAGAAAAAATGTTAACATTGAGGTCAAGAGGCAGTGAATTAAAAAAAAAGACTTTAAGCATATAATATGTGAATGCCACAACTATTCATAAAGCAGTCTTGATGAGAAAACAAATATCTTGGTAGTGCTATGTTAATTAATGTCTGTTGTGAATACTTATCTTATTACACTAAGCTTGATCTAGTAATATATACAAATTCTCTAATGATTTTATACCCTCTTATAAATATTCTGATACAAATGCACAAGTGAGGCCAAATAAAACTTATTAACGCAATCCAACTAAAAGAAAATGGGTCTGCTTGGTTTGTAAATTATTGCTTGTAAGAGTTGTTATATTTCAATCTTTCCACTGATTTGAAAGGTTTTATTTGGCATTAGTTGTTGGTGTGTATGTGGCTATTATATTACAGAAAGGTGATTAGACTGCATGTATCTGGCCTGTTAGATGAACCGTTTTGGGACTGGAGCTTGGAAATAGTTGTGTTTGTCAAAGGATGATGGATTCTGCTCTCAAATTCAGCCATTAATGTTGGGGAATCCATCCTTTTTACAACAGAGCTGATTTTGGCTTAAAGCTATCATCTAAATTTAGAAACTTTGGTACATATACAAATGTACCATAATAATCATGGTTTCAGGAATGGTTGTAGAATTAAATATCCAGCATTCAAGCCTAAATCTAATGTTGGCCCCAAAGTCCTTCAAAAGACCACTCAAAACCCAAGTCTCCAAAGTAAAGCAACTGAGCTATGTGGAATCACTAATTTGCTACAAGAGCTTCATAACATTTTATTGGAGACTTCCCCAGCCTGGTGTCCTCCAGATCTTTGGGGCCATAACTCCTAGTTACACTGCAGGCTCGGTGGGAGTTCTGGGAGTTGTATTCCCAATAAATCTAGAGAGTGCCAGGTCATAAGGACTGATTATTTGCATTGAAGCTACAGGGTGTAGCCTGCATTATCTCATTGGCATGACATAAATTTATGGGTGAAATGTTTGTTTGTTTGTTTCTATTCTCAATTATTTAGAATATATTTATTTAGTATGGTCTCCATACAAAAAAAATGTTTGCTGATCTCTGGCTTCGAAGCATTAGCCAGATAATATCTTTGGCATCTTCTCTATAATGTAGCATTTAAGAAAGAAAGTTGGTTGATATTGCAAATACTGAACGGAAAGTCTGTATTATTATTATTATTATTTTACTTATTCTTCTTCTGTATATTCTTGTCTCCATCTTCCTCTATTGTTTGCCGTTTCAAACTTTAGATTATAAACTTATTGTAGTAAAGGCTTTTGCCTTCATTTTTATTCTGTAATTCTATAAAAAGTCCATATTGATTATATCAGAGCTTTCCAAACTGTGTGTCGCGACACAAAAGTGTGTCGCCACACACAGCGTGGTGTGTTGCCACACCACCCGGAAGCGGCGGCAGCATGTACATGCACGGCGGCGGCAGCAGCGGTGCGGGATCAGTGCTTCCACGTTTTAGCGGACGCTGCCGCCGCCGCCATGCACGCGCGCGCCACTGCACGCCCCCCGCGCCGTCGCCGTGCACGCGCGTGCCGCCGCACGCCCCCCCCGCGCCGCCGCCGTGCACGCGCACTCCACTGCCGCTGCCGCCGCCACTGGTGTGTCGCCAGCGGCGGCACTTTGGAAAGCCCTGGATTATATAATAATAATACTTTTACTAGTTTAATTTCCATTATTATTATTATTATTAGGTACGTTCGCTGCCTTGTGTTGACCAAATATAAAGGTGAGATAAAAATCTAATAATAATAACAATAATAATAATAATTGGAAATTATGGAAAGGACCCTAAGAAGGTAGCTATTAGTAAATATGCCTGATTGTGATCAGTCCATATTTGAACAATTTTTTTAGCTATTTGTTACAGCAAACAAGAGAGGGAGGTATTCCGTAACAATCTTTTCCTTAAGAGGAGGGTTTTGCACATGGGCATATGTTCAAAATATTGTGTCCCATAATGTTGAAACTCATTTGCATCCGAACATATTTCATGGTATGAATATTTTGAAACCCTCCTTCAGGACTCCTGGCTGGCTATGCTCTAACTCATATACAGTACATGAGGCAGAAAGCATCTAGGGATGCCGCCCTCTGGAATCAGTGCTTGGCAAAGGAAACTAGATTGGCAATGGCTGAATTTAAGCAACCTGCAGGAATAAGAGAGAAACGTTCAGCTTCTGATGTGAAATCTATTTAATTTGCATTTCTCAAAACCATGTACTGTACACAAAAACAACCCTATACGGTATTTATTGTTTGGTAAGGAAGAAAGGTAAAGTCTCCTTTGAGCCAGGCTTTGTTCCTGGTGACTTCATGAATTCTTGCGAACAGTATGGAAGTGGTTTGCTATTGCCTTCTTCTGGGATTTTGATTTTGGTTTTTTGCATCCCAGCCTAGCCTACAATACTGGTATTCCTTGGTAGTCTCCCACCCAAGTACTAATCAGGCCCAAATCTGCTTAGCTTCCAGGTTTAGGCAAGGTCAACCAGATGTTGCCACCTGCTGAAGCATACAAGCTTGTCTTTGAGTTGAGCTTGACTACTGGTGACTTGCATAGATACATCTGGGCCATATTTTGGCATGATACAACACTGATGTGCCTTTTCTAGGAAGTTTATTCACATGCCCAGCCTAGCCTACAGCTCTGGACACCTCAGATAATCTGCTATTACAAATATTAATTAGGCTCAATCTTGCTTAGCTTTCTAGCTCAGCCACCTTCGGTTAGCTGCTATGACCCAGTTAGCCTTTATAAGCATCAAACAAACGAGTACATTCGACCAACAATTAACAAGTAAAATTAAACAACAGTTAAAATTACCATAGAGCAGTAAAATCAATATACACCAGGATGTATTAACAATCACACAATCACAGTAAAAAGAACACACACAGCTATAAAGATAATTTTTCTTAGAGTACACTTGTAAGAAAATTCAATTATTTGCACCCACTCACCTATTTCATGCCATTTTGTTCAGAATGGATGCTTCTTAGAATTTTACAATGCCTGAAGTTGTGAGCAAAATTGTATGTATGGGAAAGTTTCAGACAAAAATGAATAGTTGAGGAAAAACTATAAGCCAACATAAATATGAACTGAAACCTAGCATGATTTAAAAATGCTCAGACCAATGTTGAAGTTGACGGAATGGAGCTAGTGACATGGCCTGATATAAGCTGATTGGTCTATCCCTTCCTTCAACAGTTGTAGTTCTTCACAGTTTAATATTCTCCAATCAAAAATATAAGAATCTACATACTATGGGGAAAAGTGTGAAACTGCATATAGCAGTGAAAATAAGTTCATTAATTACAGGAACATAGATTAAGTGCACATAGATTAAGACAAATGTGCATAAAAAGAAACGAAATGTAGACACATTTCTATGCATACTTTAAAAAAAACTTTCACCAAATTTATGCACAAAATCACATATATGTTTGGAAAAGTAAGAAAACCAAAACTGAGAGATTCATTCATCTGTAGCTGTAGCTTCCTGAAGAAATGGGAAAAGTATTGGTTTCCCAGTACTAGAAGTAGAGAAAGAATAGCAATAATTATATTTGTTTCATCAGATTCCCAAAAGAAATATTTCAAGGTACTGCTTCTGTGTTGGTGATATTCAGTAGCTTGTACAGATTTTAAACATGCTGATCCTTCACAGTTATCCAGCAATCCTGTCCATGTTTACTCAGATCTAAGACCACCATGTTCATCCAGATTTACCACTAGTCATTATTTAAAAAATTATATATACACAGAGAGAGAGAGAGAGTGAATGAGTGAGTGAGAGAGAGAGAGAAGATATAGATAAAGTATTGTCTTTAAAAATCACTCAATTGATTTTGATTCCATCTTTTTATCCTTGTAGGGAAGATATTAAAATGTGAAGGCACCAGCTAATATCTTCCTGAAGCTTCCTGTCTTTAAGTGTGTTAAATCTGCTCTGGGTTTTCCCTTGCAGTATTTGTGCTTCCTACCTCAGAATGGCAAGATAGAGAGGCATAACTTTTTGTAGAGTCAGAAGTGGCACATTTGGGTTGCCCTGCCAAGTGTATAGGATTGCAGTTTCATTTTGTCATAAAAAGCAGTAGCTCAGGCTGAGGGAGAGCCAGTTTCATGTAGTGGTTAAAGCACCAGGCTAGAAACCAAGAGTTCTAGTCCTACCTTAGGCTTGAAGCCAGCTGGGTGATCTTGGGCCAGTCCCTCTCTCTCAGCCGTAAGAGGAAGGCAATGTGTAATCAGCAGTAGGAATAACCTTGAGGAACAGGTGGAAGAGCTGCAACCAAGATAATGATTAGGTAAAAAAAATTAGAGTCCGAGGCAGAAATGTAATTTGAGAAAGCGAGTAGTAATAGTGTCTCAAACTTGACCCTCCCTGGTTCTCAGGAATATAAAGGGAGGGAGGGGGGAAGTGTATTCACTGTAACCTTGTAATAATAATAATGGTATTAGCATTCATAACTTTGGTTTCCTAGTCTGCTCTACCTCGAAGGGCTGACACAATGGCAAACCTCTTCCAAAAAACTTGCCAAGAAAACTAGTCAAGGCACTCACCAGGAGTCAACACTGACTCGAAGGTGCACACACACACATACACACACACACAAACATTTTGATCTTACATTTCTAGGAACATATTTTGTTCATCTGTCTGCCTAGGCTGACCATATTTCCTTGAGACAAAAACGGGACATTGGGATGGCAAAACGGGACAGGGTCTTATGTAATGTTCCATATTCATGAAAAAGACAGAGGTCCCCACCCCTGGTCCACATGATTGGCTCCCGCCTGCAAACCCCGCCCCCGGTCTGCGTGATTGGCTCCCGCCTGCAAACCCCGCCCCCTGGTCCACGCGATTGGCTCCCGCCTGCAAACCCTGCCCCGGTCTGTGTGATTGGCTCCCGCCTGCAAACCCCGCCCCCTGGTCCACGCGATTGGCTCCTGTCTGCAAATCCCGCCCCCTGGTCCAGCCTCATCTCTGCCCTCCTTTGCCACACGCTGATAGGCAGGAGGGCTTCCTCTTCCAGGCTGCCTCCAATTGGCAGCTCTGGCTCAGATCCTCCTTCCCCGCCATTCCCGCCAGGTTTAAAGAACGGGACAAAATTGAGATTTTTATCAAAACGACGGGACAGTTGAAAAACGCTAAAAAAACGGGACTGTCCAATTCAAAATGGGACGTATGGTCAGCCTATGTCTGCCATTCAAAAGAGCTGCCTTTTCTTTTCAGGCCTCTTAATTCTGAAATAGCTTCCAATGCTTGTAATTACATATTATTTTATTCAGGGGTGGTTCCAGAGCATCACGGTGTTGTATGTAATTCAGAATTGGTGATTTACTGAAAAGATGGAATAGTCATGATGTCAACCCCAGAATCCCTCGGTAGCAAGAGGAGAAACGTTTGGGGGTGCTTTCTTTCCTTGGAACAGCAGCAGGCCCCTCCAATGAAAATCTGGCTTGTGAGTTTTGCCATGTCAGCTCCTGCTGCCTGCTCCTTTGCTAGCAGACAGCCAGGCAATGGCGCTGAATGCACTCACCCACCCTGTGCCAGCTAAGCAGAGCCAATCTGCAAACAGTAACACTGCATTTTTTTTTCATTTACAGTACTGCAGATGGTTATTAGCTTCATTCTTGTAAATTGAAAGCACACGAAAAACAGTATGAAAGCTTACTGAGGTCATGATGAGTGCTGTGACTCTGAGTGAATTTCCCTCTTACTGGTGACTGAATGTTGGGGTGGAGGGGAGAGGTGAGCTTTGCTTGGATATCAGCCGATAGCCAATACAAAGGTGCCAGATAATTATCCAAGACATAGTAAGTGTTTGGCAGAAAAATCCCACTTGTTAATTATGGCGTCAACGTGTCAGATATTAGCTAGAGTGGCCTAGATTCAGGTTCTTGCTCAGCAAGAAAACTCAACTTATTGGAATTTTAATAACTGAGCAGTTATTAGCAGATTAACAGTTTTATAATTGCATGTACCCAAGGCACTCAGGACGGTATATCTGCCTTTGACTTTATTCTGTTGCACTCAGGACAAAGACATTGGCGGGGGGGGGGGTGTTGCAGGGGCATGTCAAAATCTGCCAGATAGCAGGCACAGTGTTTCAATCCAAGCCCCACCTTATTTGTAATATATTGCATGTACAAAACAGGGGGAGCTTGGATTGTAGTGCTGCACCTACCATCTTGTAGACACTGCAGACTCACAGCATGTGAAGATGACTTTTTTATCAATCATTTTGTGCTGAGGAAAGTGGCCTACTCGTTTCTTTCCATATTAACTTCAAGACAGCTTTGCAGGACATGACAAGCTAAAGAAGGTTGGGTGATTTTTAAATAGCTGGGAACTATACATCTTTGAATATGCTCTTGGGCCATTTAGGGATATTTTTCAAAGCAGCCATGATTTGATGGAAGTTTGCAGTTCATTTATTTATTTGTCAAATTTCTCTGCCGCCCGACTCTGGGCGGCTTACAGACAATAAAATGAGTCATTAAAAACACTACAATATAATCTCAATACATGTATAAATACACATAAAAACAGATACAAGTCTAAACATTTGTTGTTGTTTTATTCATTCAGTCGCTTCCGACTCTTCGTGACTTCATGGACCAGCCCATGCCAGAGCTTCCTGTCAGCCGTCGCCACCCCCAGCTCCCCCAAGGTCGAGTCCGTCACCTCCAGAATATCATCCATCCATCTTGCCCTTGGTCGGCCCCTCTTCCTTTTGCCTTCCACTTTCCCTAGCATCAGTCTAAAAATACAAAAATATAAAATATAAAAATTCAAGATGGGCATAGGGTGTTATTCTTGGCATGATCACGGTGCCAGCCATCCCCATGAATGGCTACCCCCCCTCCCATCCCAAGCGAGGTGGCATAACCATGTCTTCGCCCCCTTCCGGAAGACCGGGAGAGTGGGGGCCTGTCTTACCTCCAGGGGTAAGCTGTTCCAACAGAGCCAGTACACAATTTGGGGGTCCTCTTAGATTCATGGTTCCTGTTCAAGTAGCAGTTGGCAACTGTGGCCTGGAGGAGTTTTGTACAACTTTGTTTAGTCCACCAATTGTGCCCTTTCCTGGACCTGGGGGCACCGCTCATAGTCACTCATGCCTTGGTCACCTCTGCAATGGATTACTACAATGCATTGTATGTAGAGCTTCCCTTGAATAACATCTGGAAGCTGTAGCTGGTTCAGAATGTGGCGATGCAGGCAGTTAGGAGCACACCTCCAAGCACTTGTATTATACCAAACTGCAGTTGCTGCTAGTGGTGCTTCTGGGTGCACTTCAAGATGCTAGTTGTCATGCATAAAGCCCTTCCAGGCATGGGGCTGGGTTATTTGAGGGACAGCTAATTGTCTTTACCCCATTCCATTCAGTCTGTCAGGAGAGGCATGCTGTGGCTCCCATCAGTTTAAGGACTGTCATTTTCTAGACCTAGAAAGTGCCTTTTCTGTTGCAGTGCCTGCCCATTCCCTATTCCCCCAAGGTTGGATTGGCCTCAAACCTGGCAGCTTTTCTCAAAGCCTTGAAGACCTAGATGTGTTCCCGGGCATGGGGTTTGGAATGTTAATTGGAGCCTGTGAGGCTACTGACTTGTGGCAAATTTGTTTTTATCTTGTTTGCTGTTACACGCCCAGAGTCGCCAAGGTGAGAAAGTTGGCCATATAAATCAAATAAATAAATAAAATAAACTGAAAGTTGGTGATGTGATTCTGGCAAGTTTTTGGATTCCTACCTATGAGTTCAGAATGGCCAAATGCATTACTAAATCCTTGCAATAGAGATGAGATTTGAGGCCAGATAGTTCTGATTGAACTCCCAATTGAAATTGTTATGTTATCCTGGTTACTAGTTTGGATGGTAATTCGAAGGTCCAGACTGAGCCTACACATCAGGCTATCCGGACTTCTGCCATTTATTATTTGGGAACTGGCATACTAAAGACGGGCTACATGTGTAACAATGGAGAGGGAGAGGGAGAGGGAGACAGGGAGAGGGAGAGAGGGAGAGGGAGAGGAAGAGAGGGAGATTAGTCTATGGAATTAATAATATGATTTGGAACTATGGATGTAGCCCCATTTATATTGGATGGACTGTTGCCTAATACATGCTCCCCAATTTGCTGCCTTCCAGGCCCGTTAGTACTGCAATTTCAGAATTCTCTAGGCATTTTAATGGATGCTATCAATGGGGTGTTGGAGCTGGGTTGCGTAATGGTTGTTAGAAATGCACCTTGCTCTCCAACTCAATTGATAGAGCCAAATTGGATCTCTAAAGCAGGGATGTTCAGTTTAAGGTCTACGATCATATGCAACCTTCCTAGCCCCTGGAAAAGTCAACAACTATATTTAAATTTTAATGTGGCAAAAGGGGTAAAATGTTAAAGGGACAGGGAATAAATATATTAAGTCAATTTAATTTTAGATCTAATGAAATCAAATTCAGTTTGGTCTAGTGCAAAGGTCCCCATACTCTTTAGCTCATCGACCCCTGCATGAAGTTTCAGATTGTTCATCGACACCCAAACATTTATTGTATGAAAATAATTTAATAAATACTACTTTAATAGTACTACAAATAACAACAACATTGGCCCCTTGGATAGTCCCATCAACCTTGGGGATCAATACTGACCACTTTGGGGGATCCTGGTCTAGTGGGTGGGACATATGATAATGCTCAACTCAGAGATATAGCTTGTTCTGTAGAGGAGCATTTTTATGGAATCCAGATGATTGGACTAGTTATAATTTCGCCAACAGATTGTAGTTCCCCACCCACATGGTATTTAGTATAGGTTGTTTCCCAATTTCTCCAAATACATTATCTGAGTAACAAGCCTATAAAAAGATAATTCTTTTTATTATTTTGTATGTTTCTTAGATTACTATGTCACCTTTTCACCAGGAGTTCAATTCAGCCTACTTAACACTCCCTCCAACAATTTCATCTTAAACACACCCATGGTTGTTTTGGCTAAGATTGGGATAAACGGTTTCTTCTAAATTAAGAGCTGCCACTTGGCCTCCTGACCTGTTGATGGGCCAGAAAAGCCCAGCAGCAACACAGTGATGTCATCAGAAAGGGAAGGGCTGAAAAAAATGGGTCTGTTTTCATCTGTTTGGAGTAGAGGTACCAGGGTGGGGGTATGGGAATGGAAATGTTTCTCACAGAGACTTCTACTCCTTCTCCCACTCCTAAAACCTCCCCCAAACCTCAGAATGAAGAGGAAATTGCACTACTAAAATTGGCCATTTTCTCGCTGAATCCCAACAGTGTAACCTTGGGATGATTCAGAGGCCACCAATGAGGTGGGATGGCATGTAAATCACAGACTGTGGATTGCTCACCTCTTAACATGGAGGTTGGTTCAAAGTCACTCTGAAGGCTTCCAGGGCTGAATGTGTGAACTTGAACCGGGTCTCCCCAGTTCTAGTCCAACACCCTAGCTAGTGTCTACCAGATGGGCCATATCCTTGGCAGCTTCTGCTTGTCTTCTGACTGTGGCAGAGAAAGAAGCTGGCTGGGGAATTCTGGGAGCTGAAGTCCACACATCTGAAAGTTGCCAAGGTTGAGAAACCCTGATCTAAAGTAACCCACTCTGTTCATGGCTGGATAGAAAACTGCCAGGGGAATTTCCCTGTTCTCAGCTCATGCTGTAAGATGCCACAAAAATGTGATTCCAAATGCCCTATTCCTTACAGCAGAGCTTTCCAAACTGTGTGTGGCGACACAAAAGTGTGTCGCCACACACAGTCTGGTGTGTCGCCACACAACCCGGAAGCGCTGATCATCATCAGCGCTTCCGGGTTTTCCCGCGGCGACACACCAACAGTGGCACGCAAAAACCCGAAACCGGCAGCAGCGCTTCCAGGTTTTTGCGCGCTGCCGCAACGGCGGCACTTCCGGGTTTTCCCACGGCAACACACCAACCGCCGTTGGTGTGTCTCCACGGGAAAACTTTGGAAAGCCCTGCCTTACAGAGAGAAGGAACTTTTCTTTCAACCCAGAAAGGGATAGTGAAGCAAGCTGGCCAGTAGCCATTTGCAAAGGAAATGGCATTTCGCACCCAGTGTCCTGATCAAGGGCAGACATTAAAAACAGACGCACGGGGCCCGTTCTCTCAGTGGCCAGCAGACGCGGGAGCAGGGCCGCTGCTTTTCCCTTTGCTCCCCTTTCACTCTGTTTGTTTCTTTTGTTCACCAGACTGGAAAGACTGCGATGGCAGAGAGCCTAGGCACAGGGGACAGATTGAAGCCCTGGAACGTTTGCTGCAGCAGGTTAGAGTGTCTCGTCCGAGCTACAGTTGCCGAGGTAAGGGTAAAGTGTGCACCGGGTAGGGCACCAGGCGAAGCCTCCGTGGCGCCTGTAATTTTAGCAGCCTTCTATCTGGGTCATACCTTCCCATTCATCAGGAAGAGAGATATTAATATTGGCCCATCTGGAATCACTTTAGTAGACTATCTCGCTCTGGCTTCTCCAAATTGGCAACGTAGCAAACATTTGAAAACAAGCTTCCACCAAAGTACTCCTCTCCCTCCTTCCCTGACCCCCCCCCCCACCGCACCCTCTTTTTCTTCCTCTCTCTCCTAGTCTCGTAAATGAAAACCATTAAAAATATTCAAAGCCTTGCTTGCTTGTCTGCAAGAATGGGTAACAGACAACGTTGGAGCTGATGCCTTGCTCTAGCCATCTCTTGGACAAATGGATATCAGGGGTTTTACTGAACTCCTACAATATGTAAGAAAAAGGCAGCCTCCTGGATCACATAAAAATGGCTTTCCCTTGTTGCTGCATATTCCAGGCCTCCCCCTCACAATAATGGGAAGAAGCTTCCAGGGTCATGGCTACAATTTCAATCGGCCCTTCTGATGAGTATGACATTTATCCTGTACACAGCACTGAGTACAGGTAGTCCTTGCTTAATGACCACAATTCGGACCGGAATTTCACTTGCTAAGCAATGCGGCCGTTAAGCGAATCAGGATACGATTTCACAACCTTTTCTGTGGTGGTCGTTAAGTGAATCACATGGTTGTTAAGCGCCCCACATGATTGTTAAATGAATCAAGCAGTTCCCCATCGATTTTACTTGCCAGAAGCCAGCTGGGAAGGTTGAAAATGGTGATCACGTGACTGCGGGGACACAGTGATGGTCGTAACTGTGAGGACTGGTCATAAGTTGTTTTTTTCAGCGCTGTCGTAAGTCTGAACCATCGCTAAACAAATGGTTGTTAAGCGAGGACTGCCTGTATTCTTGCTAGTTAATAGGCACCAAAGTCAGGGATCAGTGGGACAAAATACTTCAGGGGACTTCTATGATAGGGCTGTGCAGATCCTCAAAAATCCTATTCATTCAAATACCTACATTGCTAGGGCGGTTTTCAGGAAAGGAATAGATAGGGATTATGCTAACTTTCAAAAAATGTATGAGGTTGTAAAGTTTCAGCGCTGTCTCGTAACTTTGAATGGTTGCTAAACAGGGCAGTTGTTAACCGAGAATTACCTATATAGAATCAGCACAATGCAGCTTGCAAGATTGATGTCAGCCCTTTAGGGTCAACCAGATCAGGAAACAGACTGCACTGGAAGAATTGAATTATATCTTATGAGGATAGGCTCCAAGAGCAGAATTTTGCAAGCTATCAAAATTTTGATAGGGTTGGAGAAAATCCAAGATGGTGGCCGCAAGTTAACGCGGCCGATAACAGCTCCGGAGAAAGCCGAAAAGAACCCTTGAAAAGAACCCTTGAAAACCCACCGAAATCCCTAAATTTCACCTTTGGGCTTCTGGAGAAGTGGTGGTTGCCGGTGGGGTGAGTGGCTTCTCCGAGGGGAGTGCTGGCTGAGGCTTGTGTCTGAGTCGGGCCTCCGGAACGATGCGACGAAAACGGGACCCAGTGAGTTGCCGGAGACAGCTGTAGGCTGCCGGGGTCTGCAAGGGGCTGTCAGGTGCGACCTAGACCGGCGGGGTTGGCGAGAACTGGAGTCCACTAAAGGCCGGAAGACTCTGAATGCGAGGCTTCGAGCTGGACCAGTGGGGCTTGAAGGGGCTGGAGACTTCTGAGAGCTGCTGGAGGCTTCTGGAAGCCTCCGAAATCGACCGCTGGAGCCTGGAGGCCGTCAGAGGTGAGCTAGGCCGGTGGAGTTGGTGGGGGCCTAGCAGACCCGGGGTGGCTCAGAAGGGAGTCCAGCAGATGCAGCGGAGCCCTCGGAGCTTCCGGAGACCATCAAGGGCTGCCAGAGGCCACAGAGTGCGAACTGAGAGGGAGACGGATGAGGCGGCCCCCCGCCACAGACTATCTGGTCTTTTTCCCGGGCCACTTTTTGAGAGGGCCCGGAGGCTCCTGATGTGGGAGCTGTTTGGAACTGGTGGCGAACCCGGCGGCCCTAGAAGACGCGGATGGGACAGAGGCCGGACCGATAGCCCTGTTGATCAGGGCATAAGAATAAGAACAATTACTCGGACTAACACCATTGAGCTAAGGTGGCAGAGAACTTGTAGGAGTCCCTTGGTGTGAATGTGGACCCCCCTGGGTGAGAGACGAGGAAGGGGGGGTTAAGATTGTATGAGTGTGGAAGAGTACCCCCTGGGTGAGAGTCAGGTGGGGCAGGAGTGATTGTGGTGAGTGTTGGTATCTCTCCCCGACCAGTGAGAGAAGTTGGGGGAGAGGTGCAGGGTGTGAGTGGGGTGGTGCTAGACCCTACCAGTGCCGAGAGTGAGAGCTGGTGCACTGGGGGGTCTTACCACTGCCCAAGAGTGTGTGGGAGTGCATGATGGATGGTTGGGATAAGGGACTCTTAATTAAGCCTAAGAATTCCGGAGGCCTGGGAGTGGAGGCTACTGGGTCAGAACTGGGAATCTCGGGGCTATATGGCGGGCCATTTGATTCGGGTGGTGACAGGTAGGGGATGGTATGACGGGAACCGGAGGGCAAGCCATCTTTGGGGAAGGCGCCCCCGGTGTTTGTTACCGGTGGTGCGCTCCGGCCCCCCGTGTTCACACCCAGGCCCTGGTAGGCAGATCCTCGTGGGCTCCGGTCTCCAGCTGCTGCTGTTGAACGCCAGGTCGGTGAACAACAAAGCCCCACTTATAAGTGACTTGATCACGGATGAGGGGGCCGACCTGGTGTGTATTACCGAGACCTGGCTGGCACCAGAGGGGGGAGTGGCCCTCTCGGAAATGTGCCCAGCCAGGTTTCAGGTCTGGCATCAGCTGAGACACCGGGGCAGGGGAGGAGGGGTGGCAGTGGTCATCCGAAAGTCTCTTGTGGCTTTCAGGGGTGCTGCTCCACAAGTGGCCGGGTGTGAGACCCTGTTTTTCAAGTTGGGTTCACGAGAACAGTTGGGAGTGTTGCTGCTGTACCAGCCTCCCTACTGCGTAGCAACCTCTCTGCCTGAGCTGCTCGAGGCTGTCTCGGGGTTGGCAGTGGAGTTCCCCAGACTTATGGTTCTTGGGGACTTCAATCTGCCATCTCTGGGACGGGACTCGGAGGCGGCTCGGGAGTTCATAGCTACCATGGCAGCTATGGGCCTGTCTCAGATTATTCGTGACCCGACTCTGGACAGTGGTCTCACCCCGGACTTAGTTTTCTTGTCTGAGCAGTGGCAATGTGATCTGAGGAGAGAGTTACATCTTTCCCCATTGTCATGGTCAGACCACGCCCTGGTGACCCTTAGACTCTCTTGTGCTGCCTCACTCCGCAGGGAGGCGGGACCTATTCGATTGGTCCGCCCCCGGCGACTGATGGACCCAGTGAGGTTTCAGAAGGAGCTGGGGGTTATTCCTGAGGACTTGCTTCACGGTCCAGTGGAGCTCCTGGCCGCGGCCTGGAATAGGGCTGCGGCCGGAGCCCTGGACAAGATCGCGCCTATGCGACCTCTCCAGCCCTGCTTGGCCCGCCGCTCTCCGTGGTTTACCGAAGAGTTAAGGGCCTTGAAGAGGGTTAAGAGACGTCTAGAGCGCCGCTGGAGAAAGATGAAGACTGAATCTGACCGAACACAATCTAGAGCCACAGTTAAGGCCTACCTTGTGGCAGTAAGAGCGGCAAAACGTGAATATTTCTCCGCTCTTATTGCGTCCGCAGAATACCGCCCGACCGCCCTTTTTAAAATTACAAGATCACTGTTGGGTTGGGAGCAGGGGGAGACCCACTTACAGGGCCGATCAGAAGAGTTTTCTGAGCATCTGCAGGATAAAATCGCTCAGATTCATTCCAAGTTGGACTCCAAGCGTGAGACAGGATTTGTGGAGATGCCAGGGGCTCGTACTTACCATGTTATCTGGGAACAGTTTGATCCTGTTGCGCCTGAGGAAGTAGACAGGATCCTTCGGACTGTGAACGCCACCACATGCCAGCTTGACCCTTGTCCCTCCTGGCTGGTGAAATCGGCCAGTGAGGTGACATGTGGATGGGTCCAGGCGATGATTAATTTGTCCTTGAGTGAGGGGGTGTTCCTGGAGGCCTTTAAGGAGGCGCTGGTGCACCCCCTCCTCAAGAAGCCGTCCCTGGTCCCTACCATCCTGGGCAATTTTCGCCCAGTCTCCCACCTTCCCTTTTTGGGAAAGGTGGTTGAGAAGGTGGTGGCGTGGCAACTCCAGAGGATTCTGGAGGAAACGGATTATCTAGACCCCTTCCAGTCAGGTTTCAGGCCGGGATATGGGACGGAGACCGCATTGGTCTCACTTATGGATGATCTTTGGCGAGAGCGGGATGGAGGGAGTGCGTCCATCCTAGCTCTCTTAGATCTCTCAGCGGCTTTCGATACCGTTGACCACGGTATACTTTTGGGACGGCTCAGGGAGTTGGGGGTGGGCAGCGTAGTTTTGTGCTGGTTCGCCTCCTTCCTCCAGGGCCGTTCCCAGTCGGTGTTGATAGGGGAGGAGAGGGCTGACCCGCGGCCCCTGACTTGTGGGGTGCCGCAGGGGTCAGTTCTCTCTCCTCTCCTGTTCAACATCTACATGAAGCCACTGGGCAAGATCATCTGTCACCACGGGATGAGGTATCACCAATATGCTGATGATACCCAGTTATACATCTCCATCCCCGGTGAAGTAGGTGATGCGGTCGATGCCTTATCTCAGTGTCTGGAGGCTGTGGGGGTCTGGATGGGGAACAACAGGCTTCAACTGAACCCTGGTAAGATGGAGTGGCTGTGGATTGATGGCCCCCCCTAGATCCGGGAAGTTGTCATCTTTGGTTCTGGGTGGGGTGGGGTACCTCGCTCGGATCCAGTGCGGAATCTGGGGGTCCTACTGGACTCGCGACTCCTGCTCAAAGAGCAGGTGGCAGTCACGGCCAGGAGGGCCTTTGCACAACTTTGCGTTGTGCGCCAGTTACGCCCTTTCCTGGATTGGGAGGCCCTCCGAACAGTCACTCACGCCCTTGTCATCTCCCGTATAGATTACTGTAATGCGCTCTACATGGGGCTACCCCTGAAGAGTATCCGGAAGCTTCAGCTGGTGCAGAATTCCGCAGCGCGAGCAGTTATGGGTGCCAGGAGATCGGCACATGTAACACCTCTGCTACGCGAGCTGCATTGGCTACCAGTTTGCTTCCGGGTCCAATTCAAGGTGTTGGTGATTACCTTTAAAGCCCTATATGGCATAGGGCCAGGGTACCTGAGGGACCGTCTCGTCCCCATAACGTCGGCCCGCCCCACCCGTGCATGCAGAGAGGGCATGCTTTGGACCCCCTCAACAAGAGAATTCCATCTAGCGGGGTCCAGGAGACGTGCCTTCTCTGCGATAGCGCCCACCTTATGGAATATCTTGCCCCCGAAGGTGAGACTGGCCCCTTCACTCCTGGCCTTTCGGAAGGCCCTTAAGACCTGGCTCTGCCGCCGGGCCTGGGACGACAGAGGTGGTAGTGCCTCCTGGGGTTGGCTGGCCCCGTAGTAATTCGATCTATCCTACGGTCCCCAATCCATCTTGGATTTCATGTAATTTATTATTGGATGTATTTTAGATATTGTTTTTTGTATAGTTTTTAAACTTTCAATTGTTGTAACCTGCCCAGAGTCCCTTGCAGGGGAGATGGGCGGGGAATAAATTGAAATAATAAATAAATAAATAATAAATAAAGCCTCCTTGTGCTTTTCCTCCCCTCCCTCTTATATCCCAAATAAATCAGGGAGGAGCCTTAAGGAACCTCTTTGTTTATGTAATGGTCCTCGCGTGTTTCTGTCCAGGTCATCTTTCTGATTCTCTACACCTAACCATGGCACCAGTTCCAGTCTGGCCAATTCCATCAGACGCAAGGGGCAAGCTAACAAGAGGTGGCTTCATCTCTCCACATGCCCTGTCCACATCCTCAAGGTCCACAAACTGAAAAAAATAATCATATGAATCTGAGAAGTGGTTGCCAAGGTTACCTCCCTGTGACACTGCCTGACATAGAATCTAAGTCAAGGTGAGTCTGGTCTTCAAAGAACAATTAAAATTGCTCCCAGTGAGCCTCCAACGGTTTCGACTTCCTCCCCTCCCACAACATCTTGATGGGGGAGAAGATGACATGCAATACAGAAATATGTTGCCGGCCCTCTTCACTGCACCCACTACAGTGGAGAAGAATTTCAAATGGGCCTGACAGTAGACCCCATTCTGTTCAGTCTGATTTGTCCTGAGAGCGCTTCCATTTCCACTCAAACCTCTACCTGTCTGCTTCTTCACTCTCAGCAACCTGGTAAATCAAGATGCTGATTGGAACTGCATCCCTCACCACCACCACCACCAACTCCAACCAGGAAGGCCAGCTGCTGGAATGGCAGAATGTTCTTCAAGGGGGCAGCCAATTACACAGTGCTTTATAAAAGTTCCAGCCATAGGAATACTGGTCTCTTGACCTCCTGAAAGGGATTGATAATTCCAATAGCAATTTCAAGCCATTGCACTGTGCTACTCTTCTCTTCTACCTCGGTCTACACTAATTTCTCTGACATAGATCAACGGTCAATGAAACACCTAGATCTTATTTGGATTATTGCGGATTGAAATTTGAGCAATCTCAGCATGAATGTTTGCACCATCATAATCTGAGGTTGAATCAAAATTATTGGAGTTTATTGAAGTACTGTACGGGCAAAATGAATTTCTTGGCTAAGGTCACAGGGTGAAGTGTTGATTCTTTTGTGTGCTGCTATGCAACAGTTCTGACTATCAAAAGTCTGATGTTCCCTTTTTTGTAACTATGGCAACATCCATGCAAGAAAAATGTGCCTTTTGAAAAGGACTGGCGACATTGCATGAATAAGTGGGTTCTTACCATCATCATCCCATCATCAATAAACAGAATTATTTTTGGTGTCTTAGAAGAAAAGTGAAATATAAATTGACTAAAGATTAAATAACAAGAAGAAAATGTTCTGGATAATACATTTTGAATGTGGAACAGTAGCTCCTAGTGGTGGATATATGTGGGATTATATAGAGACAGAGCCTGATTTCTGGAACAAAATTTAATACCTTGAAAAAGTGATCTCTTTCACACACACACAAACATCATATATATACACTTCACAAAGAAGAGCAGTGCTTTTGGGGGGTAATTCCCAATACAGGTAGTCCTCGCTTACTGACCACTTGTTCAGTGACCATTTGAAGTTGTGACAGCGCTGAACAAGTGGTACTTACAACCAGTCCTCAAAGTTCTGGCTGACGCAGCACATGATCAAAATTCGGGTGCTTGGCAACCAGTTCACACTTCAGATGGTTGCAGTGTCCTGCGGTCACCTGATTGTCATTTACGACCTTCCCTGTCAGCTTCCCAAACAGTCAGTGGGGAAGCCGGCAGGGAAGGTTGCAAGTTGCTCTGGTAAGTCCCCCCCCCCCCCCGCCTTCCTGTGCTCACACACAGCCTGCACCAGGCTTCCCAAGCCCTCCCCCAGACTCTCCCAACTTATGTGGAGCCTGCACCAGCCCTACCAGGGCCTCCTCCAGCCTCCCCCCCCATGGCACCCCCACGCTCCTTACCTGGGACTCCCACCGTTTCCCCCTTAATGACCCCTGCGTCTTGGGGTTACGACGGCAACCAGGACTGCCAGGATTGTCATCGCTAAGTGATGCAGTCACGTGACATTGCACTTTACAACTGCATCAATTACCAATGGAAATCCCACTCCCAATCGTTGTCATAACCCGAGGACTACATATGCAGTTTTTCTTTCCAGTAGCAGAGGCACTGTAACCATGAAATGCCACTTGAAAAGAATAATGCATGAATGGCCTAAAGGAAGCTTTAGAAACACAATTGTTGCAAGACATTGGAGTCATTTAGATACTCCATTGTAGTATATGGCAAACTATTTTCAAAAAGCCACTTAACCCTTTCCTTCCCAGAGTAGTATACATGTTCAAGACAGAAGTGAAAATCATTTTCACTATGCTCCTTCACAGGCATAGAGTAGGACTCCCCGTGTTCCTTATTGTTGTTTTATAAAAATTTGTGATCAGAGTTATGGAAACACCAAGAGACAAGCAAACTGAAGACTTGCAGTAAAACGTTGCTTTATTTAAAAACAAAAGAATAAGATGAGCCGTGCATCTTCTTCAGCCGAAGAAGGCATGGTTGATTAACATAAGCTATTTACATTGAGATAGCAGAGCAGAGTAGAGAGAGAACAAAAGTCATTTACATTTTAAACCATTTACAATTGCAATTTGACTATACCTGAGTGGATAGGATCTAGCATGTGACCAATCACCCAGGCAACAGATTCCCAATATGGGCAAAGCTCTAACAGGTAATTCTGATTGGTTCAAGTAAGCCAGACTACTAGGCTCCAAAGGTAAATTAACATTCCTGAGGAAGGGGGGTGAACATGTGCTCCTGAGCCCAAACAGGAAAAAAGTTTTTGAGGCCTGGCTTTTTAAAAACTAGCCTTCCATATTTCAAGACATAAAAAATATATATGCAACACTCCCCTTTTTTTATGACTAGAAAGAATATGGAAGCAGACCCAGTCTAGTAACCAACTCACAGTGCCTACTGGCAACTAGAGGCTTGGTGAATATGTCAGCTAACATTAATTTAGTATCACAATATTTCAAAATAACCTTTTTCTTGGCTAGAAAATCTTTAACAAGATGAAAACGCACATCAATGTGCTTAGTGCGGTTTCTGGTTCCTTCAGATAAAGCCAAATGAATACAGGCCTGGTTGTCTTCATGAATTGTTACAGGCTGGCTTAAAATGACTCCAATGTCTTGCAACAATTGTGTAAACCAAATTACCTCATTGCGCAGTTGTGCTAAAGCATAAAATTTGGCTTCAGCTGTACTAATGGCTACTACTGTTTGTTTTCTGGAGAACCATACAATAGTGGACTTTGCAAATTGAATTACACTTCCAGAAGTAGACTTTCTATCACTGAGATCTCCAGCCCAATCTGAATCACACCAGCATTCTAACTTTTCCTCTGTGTCTGTAGCAGACAACCTTAAGCAAAAATCTTTGGTGCCTTGTAAATAATGAAAAAGCCTTTTTAACCCAGACTTTGCAGCAGATGTGGGATTTTCCACAAACCTGCTCAAAATGGACACACTGTTAGAAATGTCTGGGCGGCTATTGTTTGCAATGTAAAGAAGACTACCAATGGCTGACCTGAAACTATCTCCTTCAGATAACTCACCATCCCCCTTCTCCCCCTCCTCTTTTAGAAACTCAGGAAGCATGGGGGAGGAGACAGACTTACAGTCTTGCATTTTAAAATCCTCCAGCAGTTTCTTAATTTTACTACTCTGACTTATGAGAAAACTGCCATCTTTTTCCCTCTGAATTTCTAATCCTAAGTAATTGTTAACTGCTCCAAGACATTTCAATGTGAAATTGTTTTTCATACAAACCTCAAAAGCACGCTTTTGTTCATCAGATGAAGTGAGCAGCAACAAATCATCAACATACAAGCACAAGTACATTACACCTTGCTTATCATTTTTTACATACACACATGGATCAGCAATTCCCTTCAGAAACCCAAATTTTTGCAAAATATTATCTAATTTAATATTCCAACAACGCGCTGCCTGCTTTAATCCATGGATGGATTTCTGCAATTCACACACAAGATGTTTTTCTTTTTCATAACCAGGAGGTTGTTGCATAAACAATTTTTCCTCCAAATCACCATACAGAAAAGCAGTTTGAATATCATAGTGATAAACAGACAATTTCTTCATGGCAGCAACCTTTAAAAGCAACCTGATAGATTCAGCTTTTGTCACTGGAGCAAAAGTTTTGTCATAATCCACATTTTTCCTTTGAGCAAAACCTTTTGCTACCAACCTTGCTTTGTACTTCTGAATTTTACCATCAGAATCTTTTTTCAGTTTGAACACCCACCTACAACCTAAAACCTTCTGATTGGGAGGCAAATTTACTAATTTCCAGGTTTTATTTTTCCTTTAAGGAATCCAACTCCTGCTGCATGGCTTCATGCCAGCACTTAGCTATTTCAGATGGCAACTCATTAATTTCTTCTAAAGACTCAGGTTCTGTGTGAATGTGAAAAGGCCTTCACAACATCTACTTGATAACGATCAGGTGGAACCCCCTTATTAATCCTTTCAGACCTGCGAGGTAGGACAGGACTTACATTCTGAATTCCACCATTGCCCTCAGAAACCTCTGACTTCTCAGACAAGTCAACTTGCTGCTCATTGACTTCACTAGGTGATTCCTGCAAATCACCATCAGCAAGACTTTGCTGATCCCTCATGGATAAATCAACTGAAGAACTAGAGTTTATTTTATCCCAATTCTGCTCAGCAAAAGCAGCACTTTTACTAATTAACAATTTATTATCCAGTATGAACCTGTAGCTCCTCTGACTTTGTTCATACCCTACAAAGATTGCTTTCTTTGTTCTGGAAGCCCCCTTGCGCCTCAGCTGTTTTGGAATGTGCACCCAAGCTGTGCTCCCAAAAACTCTGAGATGATTTACTTTAGGCTTCACACCATAGAACAAATGAAATGGCACATCCTGAATTGCACTGCTAAACAGCCTGTTCTGAACATAACACGCTGTAGAAACAGCTTCTCCCCAAAACCTAAAAGGTAAACTGGCATCCTTCAACAAACACATCATCGCTTCCTGCAGTGTTCTTCCTTTTCTCTCTGCAACAGAATTCTGTTCTGGAGTGTAAGGGTTAGCTAAAATGTGTTCTATCCCTTTTTCTAACAAAAAGCTTTTAAACTTTGAGGATAGATACTCTCCAGCTCTGTCTGATTGCAAGGCAGACACTGGCCTTGGGAATTTTCCATTTGCCCAAGAAACAAAACCCCTAAATTTATCAAAAACCTCATCTTTGTGTTTCAACAAATAAATGAATGTGTACCTAGAAAAATCATCTATGAAGGTCAAAATGTACCTTGCTCCAAGACTAGGAGAAAAGGGGCCTATTACATCAGAATGAATAATCTCTAGAGGCCTAGAGGTGGACCTATCAGAAAACTTCACAGGAGCCCTTGTGGTTTTATTCTCCTTGCAAACTGCACAATCCAGATACTTATCACAAGGTTTCAATTTTAAATCAGCAGAATAACTAGGCATTTGAGATATGTACTTAAAATTAGCATGAGCAAACCTCCTATGTAATAAATGGATGCATTGATCATGTATGGGCTTATTCTCAAACACAGCTTTAGCTATTTGCTTCTCAGCTTTCTGTACAATGTAAAGAGAATCTTTCTGCAAACATTTTGCAATTACTTTACCATCCTTCCTAATTTCACAACCCTCTTTCTTAAAAGTTATAACGTAACCTGATGCTACTGTCCCACAGACAAGAGATTACTTTGAAAATTAGGCACAAATAAAACATTTTGAACAGTTTCCCCCAAACATGGAAGATTAATCTCACCTTCACCCACAATCTTGGATACAGATCCATCTGCTAAGGAAACTCTTTGTTTTAGACAGAGACAGAAAAGCATTTTTATTGTTACAGATATGAGAATTGGCCCCGCTGTCTAGAATCCACAAATCTTTATCAACACAGTCCTCAACAACTTTTGCATGAAGAATTTTCTTTCTAGAAGTTACTTCTATCTTCTTAGAAGTCTTCTTGCTTTTAAACTGGACACAGTCCTTCTGAAGATGTGCAGGGGATCCACATGTAAAACATCGCCGGGTGGAAAATGCAGAAGCTTGGAATTCAAAACTCTTCCGCTCCCTCTGCTGGCCACGAGAAGACTTTATTGTAGAAATGGAGGCAGCTTTTTCTTGTCTCTTCTCCCACTCAGCAAGAAGCCAGGTAGTCACTAACGAGGGAGTTAGATCAGCTTCTGGGATTCCCTCCATGGAGCAAATTAAAGTGTCCCAGGACTCATTCAACGAAGACAGCATTATATAAGCTTTCATAAGAGGGGTAAAGTCCATCCCACGCTCTTGAAGCTCCACAAAATAGTTTTGCAGCTTATGAAGATGGTCTGGCAAATTTCCATTCTCAGGCAAATAGGCTTTGTACAGCTTTTTGGTTAAAATAACCTTGCTGCCTGGAGTAGTTTTTACATATAAATCACGCAAATAGTCCCATAAGTCTTTGGAAGTTTCTTTGCCTCTTATGTGTATAAGCTGATCATCCTAAACAGCCAAAATAATGGAGGCTTTGCATTTCTCATCTTTCCTCATCCAGGCTTGATCTGGATTCTGAGGAATTTGTTCAGAAATTGCAGACCACAAATTTTCTCTTCTCAAGAAACTCTCCATTTTCAAAGACCAGTTCAAATAATTAGTATTAGAAAGCTTTTCCAGGGGCATACCTTGAAAACTTGAAGCTGCAGCAGCCGCCATTGCTTCTTCTCTCCCCTGTTGTAGTAATCCAACAGGAGGCTTGAAAACATGAGGCTTGAAACTCCGCCTTCAATTGAAACTTCTTGCAACTGCCAGCAAGTTTCAAAGAACAAAGGAAGCCTCTTCAAATGCAGATTAAACAGTTCAGCTGTCCTCTTTTCATATTTCCATAAGTTTTGTCTCTGATCGAGAAAGCATTTGCTGGGGCCAGAACCTATTGTTGTTTTATAAAAATTTGTGATCAGAGTTATGGAAACACCAAGAGACAAGCAAACTGAAGACTTGCAGTAAAACGTTGCTTTATTTCAAAACGAAAGAATAAGATGAGCCTTGCATCTTCTTCAGCCGAAGAAGGCATGGCTGATTAACATAAGATATTTACATTGAGATAGCAGAGCAGAGAGAGAACAAAAGGCATTTACATTTTAAACCATTTACAATTGCCTGTGGCTTGAATCATGTCAACTGGATTTCTATTTTCTTAGTGGAAACGTTTCACTCCTTATCAAGGAGCTTCTTCAGTCTGAGTAAAGTTAGTAAGGGAATCCTTAAATATGTTTCTAGGCTGGCTGTGTGACCTTGCACCTGGGGCTAGGTCATGGTTATTTTTGAGATGTTTGTTTCTAAGTCCCTTTATCATCTAAAGGAGGATCGTTAAGATTACCCTGCTGCTGTTGAGCTTGTGAAATGGTCTTAATCTTCCTAGGCACAGAAGACAAAGCAGGAAGGAAGATAGGGGAAAGGTTATGCCTGAGGCCCCCACCTCTATTCAAGGAAGGATTTTCCAAGTTGGCATGAATGGATTCCTTGACCCCTCTCTCAAACCACCTATCTTCTCTGTCTAAGATAGGTGGTTTGAGAGAGGGGTCAAGGAATCCATTCATGCCAACTTGGAAAATCCTTCCTTGAATAGAGGTGGGGGCCTCAGGCATAACCTTTCCCCTATCTTCCTTCCTGCTTTGTCTTCTGTGCCTAGGAAGATTAAGACCATTTCACAAGCTCAACAGCAGCAGGGTAATCTTAACGATCCTCCTTTAGATGATAAAGGGACTTAGAAACAAACATCTCAAAAATAACCATGACCTAGCCCCAGGTGCAAGGTCACACAGCCAGCCTAGAAACATATTTAAGGATTCCCTTACTAACTTTACTCAGACTGAAGAAGCTCCTTGGATAAGGAGTGAAACGTTTCCACTAAGAAAATAGAAATCCAGTTGTCATGATTCAAGCCACAGACTGTTCCACCTGGATGACTGAGAACCTTCATAGACATTTACAATTGCAATTTGACTATACCTGAGTGGATAGGATCTAGCATGTGACCAATCACCCAGGCAACAGATTCCCAATATGGGCAAAGCTCTAACAGGTAATTCTGACTGGTTCAAGTAAGCCAGACTACTAGGCTCCAAAGGTAAATTAACATTCCTGAGGAAGGGGGGTGAACATGTGCTCCTGAGCCCAAACAGGAAAAAAGTTTTTGAGGCCTGGCTTTTTAAAAACTAGCCTTCCATATTTCAAGACATAAAAAATATATATGCAACATTCCTTGATATCTGTGGGTTGACCAAACGATGGGGGCAGCCCTACCAGCCCTCCTAAAGGAGCCCTCCAAACTATAAATATCGTATGCTCTGATTTTAATTAATTTTAAATCAAAGTTAGTTTTTATCCTGGCCTTGCCTGCTTCCTTGTCTTGGCTCTTGTGTGTGTGTGAGTGTGATTCTCAGTGTACCATTCAAAAAGATTCACACACCTCTGGTCAAATAATGCAGATTTGTGGCTGGAGAAGATATATAGGAGAAAATTGGCAAACAAAAAGAGGTGCTTAACTGAGAGGCTTTCAATTTTCTGTGAATACACATCCTCCCTCTTCCTGCGAGATTCTATCGTGGCCTCCAAGCCAAGCCGTAGGAAAAAAACATTTTAAAAAAACCTCAACATATTTGCAAGAGAGAATCAGTCAATTTTTATGGGCAGACTTATTTAATTTTAGTAAAATTTAGTAAATAAATTTTAAATTTATTTAAAATAAATAAATAGATGGGGAGGTGGATGGATGGACAGATAAAGCTGGAAAAGAAATATGTTTTTTCTTATATACTGTAGTTCTGCCATTAACGAAGCTAGAAGGACAACAAAGTGGCACTGTAGATTTCTAAACATTGTTGTCTGCAAAAAAGTCCCTTATATAGGAATTGTAGGTCTTACCTACACTACAAACTATGAGGAGCTAGAAATCACTAATAGAGAAATAGACACCTCTTCACCAACCTATAATTTCTAAGACATGGGCAGAAAGTCATAGCAATACATCGGATATAACGATGGCCCAGTTAGATATTGATTTAAAAAACAATCTGGGAAAAGAAAATCTTGACAACTATATTGGGATATTAGCATTTTCAAAAGGGCTTGTAAATAATTCATCTGTTCCTTCTGAACTTGATCTATAGTACATTAGCATCCTTGGGGAGAGACCTTTGTTTTTCTAGATTTAATCTTCTGGCAGACACTCATATACACAAATCAACCTATAAATGATTGCAAGCAACAAAGTCATCCATTTGTCTTCAGAACTGGTGTAAGCGAGTTTCAGCAACTGCAGATTGCTTGGCATTGCTTGGGGATTTAAAACCTTGGAAATTTTCTATTTCCCTTCTTCCCCTTTTATGATTCTTCATTTCGAATAATTTTTTGTAGTTGAACGGATCAATGTGACAATCTAAGGAAACCAGAGAGAGAGAGAGAGAAATGTAATTAATGCTTTTCTTATCCAGTAAAATACTGAATGGCTAATTCCAAAGTTAGTCCATAAAAATATTTGAATAGTAATGTGAGCAGTAGAACCAGCTCATCTTACTTATTCTGCAAAAAGCAGAGGTTCTCAATAACAACAACATGAATAATTTATTATAAATTTAATAATTCATATTAATTTATAATAATTATATAATAATTTAAATTTATAATAGTTTCTTAAAGTTATATGCCACCCGACTCCCAACAACTCTTTGGACAACAACCTCCTTCAAGGCAAGAAGTACATCTAATAAGCACAAATTCTGGGGCCTATTCTCTTGACCTTCCCCTGGCGTGATAGCCCCAGGCCCTATTCAATATGCATGATAACTTTTAATCATGCTACTGAATGCTGAGTTAGCAATATCAGTGCCAGTGCCATGCAGTTGCTTATTGTATTGTGGGATTATATTGTGTGGAACATCAACATGCTTCTTACCTGTTAAGTATATTGGAAGAGTGTTCATTGTAAAACAGAGTACAGTATTCAAAGATAGAAGCAGGTTTGGTTCTCAATACTCTTTAAATCCAATTCATTGATCCTGGCTCACTCACGCGATCCACAGTAGAGGACTTAAGCTGGGCAACCTCTAACCTGCAGGCTGCATCTGGCTTGCAGAAACTTGCCCGCTTTTTCCTGCTTCCCCTAATCAGCTGGGCATTAGAGGAAAAGTTATGATCTCTTACAGCTACTGTTATATGGCGACAGTACCTTGCATTGAGGTTCCTGGGGGAACTTTGCTCTTCCCCACACCTCTAGTCATCCTGTGCAACTAAGTTCACTCCTTCCATCCTACTAATAGCAGAAGGAAAACAACCATTATGAATGGCATTGCTGCATATGCTTTACCTTTTCCAGTGAGGGTGATCCAGTCAGAATGGTTTCTTCCCTGCTGCTTCTTGGCTGCATCAGGATCATTGGGTTGTGGGTAGATGTGAGAGAGGCTGTGTGGGAATGGATGTGCATGTTCATATATGCCAGAGAGAGTGAATGGAAGAGAGCTTAAGGAATAAATAAAAGGAAGAGAAAGAAAAAGAAAGGGGCATTGCCACTCAGTTCTTCCTTTGGACTTGCTCATTCTGGGTTTTGGCCTTGCTCCATGGGCAGCATGCAAGCCCAACCACTTTCTCATGTGGAAATGCAGATTTTTGATCTCCCAAAGCTTACTCTGTACCAGTTCAGAGAAGCAGGGAACTTCAATGAACCTGAAAGTGGAAGGCATGAGCACTTTTATTCCCAATATACAGTACTTTTAATCCTCAATTATGCTGGCAGTTCATTTCATAATCAGTCCCGGATTTGCTACCAAGTGCAAGGAATTGTGGCCAGTTGCAGCTTCCCAATACCTGGACCTATGTGATGCATGCATCCATCGGGTTCACACTTTGAACTATAAAGTTCACTCTTAAAATGCCTTACTGTAGATGTTTACCTTAAGATGTGGCCCTGTGGACATAAATTGTTCTGATGCTATGCCTAACTGAGAAATTCTAGAAATGCTGAGATAAATGCTAGGGACAGTTTCCATGACAGCCAAGTTCTCTTATGTATTTGAACGTAATTTTGAATCACTTCTCTGTTTGCTTAGAAGTAGCCAATGGTTAGGGATTTTTGCTCTTGACTATAAGTTATAAACTTACCCATTATCTCCTATATTTAAACATAAAGCAGTATACCAATTCTTCTAGAAACCTCCATTTTGTATGTTGACTATGCTATACAAAATCTGACAAAATCATGTCATTTAGTGTCTTCTCCGGCTGAATGTTCTTTCCTTTTCCAGGATAAGAACAAGAGAAATACCTGGGTTGCTTTAAGTTGTTCTAAGTGTAGTGTATCTGCTTGTTTCCCAGCTATAAAGTATGAAAAACTTTAATTGATGTACATACAACTTTAAAGATTCATTCATTCATTCATTCATTCATTCATTCATTCATTCATTCATTCATTCATTCATTCATTCATTCATGTGCCTTTGAGTCAGTGTTGACTCCTGGCAACTGCCTGGAAAAGTCTTTCAGTTTTCTTGGCAAGATGTCAGAAATGGTTTGCCATTGTCTGCTTCCTAGGGCTAGTGATGGGTCCAAGGTCACCCAGCTGGCTTCATGCCTAAGGCGAAACTAGAACTCATGGTCTCCTGGTTTCTAGCCTGATGCCTTAACCACTACACAAACTGGCTCACTTTAAAGATACATAGACAGTGCATTTTAGAAGCCTGATTCTTTCTACCATGCATGCACTTCAAATATCTGTTTATAAATCATTACAGGTAGTCCTCACTTAACTACAGTAATTGGGACTGGAATTTCTGTCACTAAGTGACGTGGTCATAAAGCACAACATCATGTGACTGCGCCGCTTAGCAATGGAAATTCTGGCACTAAATTCCAACAGAATGGTCTCCACCATGGAGTCAACCTAGTTTCTCTCCTTCTTTACTTAAAAACTTGTGCACATAATACACAAAATTGTCTGGGAGAACACTACCCTTGCACTCTGCTTCTCCTCTCCCATCTTCTTCACATACTTGGCCGCTCCCACCCACACATACATCCACTAACCACCTGTGTTCAGCCTTTTCCATCTTCCCACCTACTCATCACATAAGCTCTCTTGTCCTCCCCCATCCAAGTTCATATGTTAAGAAAAATTGTAAACAAAACTGGTATGGATTTATTTTTATTTTTATTTTTTGGTGTCTTCAAGTCAGTCTTGCCTCCTGGTGACTGCCTGGAGAAGTCCCTGCAGTTTTCTTGGTAAGATTTTTCAGAAGTGGTTTGCCATTGCCTCCTTCCTAGGGCTGAGAGAGAGTGACTGGCCCAAGGTCATCCTGCTGGCTTCGTGCCTAAGGCGGGAATAGAATTCACAGTCTCTTGGTTTCTAGCCTGGTGCTAGAAACTACACAAAACTGGCTCTACTGGTTTTTTATAGGTTGTTTAAAATGTTTTTTTAAAAAATAGTAAAGAAATGCATTGACTATTAACAGGAAATTTATTTGTTGTAATTTGCATTTCCCAAATACTGTAATGCCATGAGGCAAGAATACTTGGGTGTGTCCTCAGATGGCTCCACACAGGACCAGGGTTTCTAAACAAGGGCACACTAATAATTAAAGTTAAGTGCATGCCATCTGCTCTTTGTAGGTTTGCTGCAATTGTGTTTGCTCCATCTTCTGCAGATTTGCTATCAATGAAAGATACATCAAACTCATAGGGCAGGCATTCAAATAATTTCCTCTTCATCCTCCAGAAATTCTTCATAATTTTTCCCCTCCCCTCCCCTTTCCTCCCCTCCCCTCCCCTCCCCTCCCCTCTCCCCTCTCCCCTCTCCCCTCTCCCCTCTCCCCTCTCCCCTCTCCCCTCCCCTCTCCCCTCCCCTCTCCCCTCTCCCCTCTCCCCTCTCCCCTCCCCTCTCCTCCCCTCTCCCCTCCCCTCTCCTGTCCTCTCCCTATGTGATTTATATTTGCTTTTATTTAGTGAGATAATGAACACTCATTTTGATGTCTCCTGCCAAACCTTTTAACTACTTAGCATAGAACAGATTTATGCCTTGGGTCTTCCCATAAAAATTTTAAACCCTGGCTGTTGCCTAATCACCCATCTTTACTCTTGGAGGACAACAGTTTAAGATAATACTGTTGGACGGCTATACTGTATATTAGTATCAGAAAGAGTATGCTTCTCAATTAGCCTTTTTCCATTTACACCTAACCACAATATAAACATTTTATTTATTTATTAAATATCAATATGTTCTGGCAACATCTTTTTTCTGCCATGTCCCTATAGTGTTGCTTTTACCTCATCTCCAGCCCTTGAGTGAGACAGCATTAGGTCATCCTCAGATGTACCGGGCAATCTCATGAGGTATACACTTTTTAGGCTCTGTCACCCATCATCCTGGAGGGAAATCAGTCAACTGAGAACAGAAGCAATAAAGGCAAAAGAGGGAATGGCAATGGGGACAGCAAGTTTCACGTTGGCATAGTTTTCTGCCAACTCTAGGATGGATGGAGAGTGCTTCAAAGTAGCTGTGGGAAAAGGCCTCGTATCTATACAAAGGAACATATGCCAGAACATGCTATTGAACTCACGTTTTGTTGATAGCCTTTGCACTGATCAAGAGTCAGTTACATGGTACCTGCAAGTTACAGGATGTCCACAAAACTCCTAGATTCTAATTAAAAAATTGATTGAAATTGTAGCATTCTCACATGAAATCTCACATGAGAACTTAAAATCTCACACAAGATCATTGGGAGGGGGTGATCACTGAAATCTTACCAGATTTGAGAGTCCCACGAGATTTAGAATGATTTTGTTTGATCTGGCAGAACTCTTATTTTCTTATGTTAAGTACTTGTAGGAAGTTTTTCATTTTATGGCTTTATAGCTCACCCGCCTTATCATTTATTGATGCAGCTTCACATTTGGATATAGCTTTGCCGTCATACAATTAGTACCACACTATGTTATTTATTAGTTAATTAAATGGCAGGCTTTTCAATGTTTCTTCCTGTGGATCTCAAATTATTTTTTAATCCCACTCGAGTATTTCTGGCCCCTGTTTATTCAAGATTATAAAAACAAAGCCTATCACCAGGGTGGGAATAGCTGTGGCAATGCTAGTGTTTTGATTTTTTAGTAGTGGCCATTAAGGTGCTCATGGAATGAAGCCAAACCATTTGGCCAGGTGGTGTACTTCCCCACTGTAAATGTGCCCTGTGTTACAGCAAAAAACACTATGCAATTATATCAATAAAATAAATATTGTTATAATTGCATTGTGTCTTTTGCTGTAACACATTAGAAAAAGGTAGGTAGGTAGGTGATTCATTCACACACACACACACACACACAAATATATATATATATATATAAAGAATTTTTATTATAGTAGTAAAATCTAATACAAAATAAACTTAAAGAAAGAAAAGAGAATAGAATAGAAAAAAGGAGGAAAAAGTGCAAGAAAGAAGAAAGAGAAAAGTAGAGATATGATAAAGAAAGAGAAAAGAAATATATAAAGAAGTGACTTCCAACCTGCATCACAAGTATAAACAAATTTAGTGACTCTCCACCACCTCTAAGGTTACAAACATGTATTCCTTCATCCCATAACCCATCTCTTATCTATAAACAAGTCCATAAAACATCATCTTTTCAGTCCTGGTGTCAGCAGAAAGTCCATAAAGGGTTGCCAGAGGTAACAATATATCTTGTTATTTTCCTTTTAAATTATAAAGCCTCAGCCAATTTCTTTTGTAGATCCTGTGAAACATCCTTTTCTAAGTCATTCTCTTGGCCTGTCAGTTGTAAATCCAATTTTGATACCATCTCTATTTTATCAGATAAAATTTGTTCTATATCTGACATTTCTTCAATAACATCTTTTGGACATAGTCTATCCATAGAAACAGACATCATTGCTGACATTGTTGATATTGTGGTTACTATTTTCTGATTCCATTCTTCAAAAGTCTCCTTCAGTATTTTCATTGTTAGAATGTTTTGCAACATTTTGCAGGTTTGTAAATCTTTCCTCTACCTAAAAAACTTTAGTCCCCTCTAGTGTCCAGTTTTTGAAATCATGAAATTGCTTATCTTTTTGTCTTGAAAAACCAAAACAGAATCTATTTCCCACAAGAAGCTGTTTGTTCTTTATAATTAATTTCAAAATCTTATTATAAAAGTTTCAATATTCCAATTTTATCTGGAACCTCAGTCCATTTATAACTTTCTAAGATCAAAATCTTATTTAGCTTTTTGCTGTTTATTTCAGATTCTTTAAATTTTTAAGCTTATGTTTAAAATTTTGTTTCATTCAGGATTGAAGGCAGACTCAGCCAGCCTTCAAGTCCGAAGGTCTCTAATAGGTTAGAAGTAGTTAATTAACAATTACTGAAAATGATTAGAGAGTTTTGCAAACTTAGTGTCCTTTAAAAGTCTCCGCTGTGGTTGCAAGATGGCTGATCCCGTTGTCTGCCAGTGCTCAAACCCACAGAAAACTGCTGTCCTATGGTCTCCTTGTGAGTAGCAGTCTTCCAGAGAATATGTGGGTGATCTCCCATCTTCTTCCTATCTGGAGAGGTTCCAGTCTACTCACCGGTTCCTTGGCCTTTGCCATGGTCACTGGCTTTGCTTTTGCAGATCCGTCTTCAGTTTGCCATACCTCCCCCAGAAGTCCAAAAGAAGGAGATTCCTGATTGGAGGCTTGCTCATAAGTCTTTCTTAGATGTCCTGAAGTTAATAGACTCAACTGTTACTTATCTCCCAGCTGAAAATAAGCATGAAGAAACCTGCCAGGACACCCATTTTAAGTCTATGATCTTTCACTGTTCAGACTTTTGAGCAAACAGATATGCATTTAAACTGAGGCCTGTGGAAGGACAGGCTTGCAGCAGAGTGCAGGCACCTGTGTTCGTCTTCCTCCCCCTCTACTTCAAACATTCCTCAGCGTAAGGACAGCAATGAGTTTGTTAAAAAGGGCTTCATTAAGAACAGCTGGGGGGAGGAGAGAGCAAGGAGGAGGTGAGGGAGAAAACAGAACCTGCGAAAAGAGCTGGTGTATGGTTGGAGTTTGCAGCTGGCAGCCAGAGCAGAGAAGCAGCAACCAAGGGATGTTTGTTTTTCCAAAGAGAGGTGGAAGGTCTGAAGAAACAGATAAGCAAAAGCCAATGTCTAAAGAGGGGCAAGTGAGAAAGCTGTCCTCTTAAAGGAACCTTGTGCTAGTTGGAGTAGCAGAGGTAGTAGAATCTAATAGTGTTAGTTATAGTTACATAGGAATAGTGATAACGTAGTTAGTCTCTTACATGTATTAGATAAGAATAGGTACATTAAATAGTCTAAGTTGGTTAGGAATATAGGTTAGTTTAGTAGGAACCAGAATTGTATTAGACACATAGGTAACAAGAGCACTTTTCTACTGTGAATAGTTGTTAATAAGTAAAATAACCCCCCAACATATAAGAGGAGACCAAAGTTTTCGTGTGCAGTGTTTCATTGGGGAACTTCTTGGTTGAGTCTGAATAATCAACCCTGGGTACAAAAGAACCCGTGACAAGGCCCCTCCGGCATTCTTTGGCACCACTTTAGATCTTAACATATTCCAGATGCTGGCCTCTAGGGAACCTTGGTCTTGTTCAGCAGCATCTTTCTCTGTCACCTCAGAAGGGGGCTAGTGGGCCAGATTGTTCTCAAGTGGAGGCCAGTTGTGTCCCCAAGTGTAAGCATTGTTTTTTCCCTGTACCATAACCACTCACTTTCCATTCAGAAAGTAATGGAGTGTATTCAAGAAATGAACTCAGGCCTAATTGACTAGGTTGAACCTGGGGAACCAGAGAGCAAAATTCATCCTTAAAATCTTAAGGAAAGATGATTGGATAAGGTAGATTTAGGAACATTACAGTAATGCAGGGTGATTGAAATGCTATTTTAGTTATTTACAGGTCCTCTGTATTTTAAAGATAAGAGATGCTTGAAATGACTAGGGATTCCATTCCTGCAAATTTTAAAGGGGACTTTACTGATCCTAGAGATGAAGGTAAGTGATAGTATAGTATTATCTTCAGGGACATTATACAGAAAAAAAGATGGCTAGACCCAAAGGACCCATAACGTATCACTAGGAAAAATGATACATCATATTGGTGTTGGGGTATTTGAGACCTTCCCATATACTATAATAGTAGTGGCTGTTCCTTCTAACTATAGTTTACAAATAGGAAGAATATGTGTAAAGAGCTTTCAGATCATTTTGTTACCAGATAATCACCTGAAAATCAATTTGCCTTCTCCTTGTCTCACACCACACCAGATGTTCTTGAATTTCTTCCCTTACTGGAAAGAAATCCTGAGGAAATTGGAAGGAGACCCTCAACTGATATTACTCAAAGCTAAATGACAACCCTGCCCCAATGATCCAGTTTTCAAAAATTCAAGCCTGCCCTAATCCACCTGGGCTCATTGTGCTGGTTACTATAATGTGCTCCATTCAGTTCAACTGTACATGCTTAAGCACACTCCCAACTCTTGTTTTGAACATCACTGCCTTGCTTTGCTATCCAGGCCCTTAGAGATATCTGAAAAGGGCCACATTTGCACAGGTGCCCAATGCTTACAAGTGCCCGTGCTAATCAGACCACTGATTGTGCAGGGACCCAGACTTCATAGGTTGCTCAAATGCATACAAGTGCATATTCATAGGAATGCCTTTTTCAGGTATCCCATAATAGACAGATATTTGGCAGCAGGGGCATGGTCTAATGTCCTTTTCATACATTTCATTTCCATGTAGGGAAAAACTCTGGCCTCTGAGCACTTCAGGGAGTACGGCAGTATCAGAATAACAACTGCAAATGGCAGGCAGAAATATTGGGGATATTTGGTGGACATAAGAGGGTTTGTTTATTTATTAAAAATGTAAAATACATGTCTTAATACAACAGGCTTTTATTTTGCTTTTCATTTAAAAATTTCCAGAAAAAAAAACCCCACCCCACTTCACACTGCGAGATTTCTGCATTTGGTCATCAAAAGACCAAACACTTCTTTCTGGAATCAGTCCTGTGATCCCCAGAAAAAGAGGAGGAGCACTGAGAGCAATTGCATGAGCATGCCTATATGCTCCGAAGCACCTTTTTCCCCTTCAAAATCAAAATGCTGCATAGCTCTAATATGCACAGATTCTACATTAATTTGAACACCTTCTGAATCTGTCCAAATCAGCCCAATTCATTTTAGGATTCAGGCTTCGTATGAATCTGATGTGTTCCTCATTCTCTAATTCCTTCCTAACATCAGACAGAGGCATTCTATATCTCCACGATTCCTTGAATTCCTTGAGACCCCTCACCTTCTAAAATCTTCATCCAAGTGCAGCATCCCATGTACAAACTGATAACCCCCCCCAAAAAAAATGCACTTGAGGGGACATTGCCATGCAGGCCGGTAGATGCTTTCATCAAATGCTTTTGTTCTTTTAATGGTTGGGGAACCCTGGCAGATAAAGGAGATCTGGATATGCAGTTGAATTTTATGCCTGAAGAATATGGCAGGCCCAGATACTTCTAAACTGGACATCAGTAGATGCTTTAGAACAGGGGTGGGCAATGTCAGGCCGGCAGGCCATATAAGGCCTAAGGCCCGCGGGGCTCCTGCCCGCAAACCCCGCCACTTCCACGTGATTGGCTCCCGCCCGCAAACCCCGCCCCCCAGTGCTTGTGATTGGCTCCCGCCCGCAAACTCCGGCCCCCGGTCTGCGGAAATCCCAGAAACCCCGCCCCCTACCCCCCCCCCCCGGTCCCCGGTTATAAATATCCAAATGGCCCTTGGCAGAAAAAAGGTTCCCCACCCCTGCTTTAGAACAAAGATTTACAAAAGTTTTCAGGCTGCAGAACCTCTTAGTTTTAAAAAAAATCTAGAAGCTCTGATCTCTAGTTATAGAAAATTGGCTGCATTCAAGTGAATTTTTTTGTTTTGTCCTTATTCTGCCATGGAACCCCATCAAGTTCTTGTGGAACCCAAGGGTTCAGCGGAACACATTTGAAAACCCCTGCCTTAGAAGATCATTTGCAAATTGGAATAGGTGCAATCGATCACCCACAACAGATATCCCTTCCTTAGGATGAAAATAGCCAAGGCTTCATACCCTCTAGGGCTGTGTTTCATTTATGGAAAACACTGAAAAAAATTATACATGGATCAGAGACTCATCCACACATCTTCTATTTTCTTTCCTTCCTAAAATATAAAGTGTGTGTGTGTTTGTGTGTGTGCGGGTGGGTGTGTGGGTGGGTGGGTGGGTGTTAAAAACCTTATTTTCATTCCCATTGTATAAGATGTGCTAATATTATTTCATTTCCATCAATTGCAAATCACAGTGTAAATTTATTTACCTTCTTGAATATATGCCAAAAGCTTAGCAATATGAATAAATATGTTCAAATGTGGTTAAGAATATGCAATCAAATGATATTATTATTATTATTATTATTATTGTATGACAAATTTAGGAGAGAGTTCCTCTTTTAAGACTATTGAAAAGTTGGCAACATGTTAGATTTTTATATTCCTCACAGTAGCGATGAGAGTAAGCCTGGCAACCATCTCAAACTTAATCAGGATATTTATGCAGACTTTATTTTGCCAGTCGAAACAGCTGTTGGAGTAAATCAAATTGTTTTTTCTCTAATTGTCTCTAGTTATTTTTTCTTGACAAAGGAGAGCAAGGATACAGAGGATTATATTCTCTGTCCTTTAAACTGGGGTTAATCATGAATGATTTCTGCTAGAGTGAGACGGCTATAAATTCCCATTGCTTTGGAGCTTGGCATCAATGACTTTAGAGGAAAAATGGCTCTGATCTGCTTAAGTCTTTCCATGTCCGCTATCTTCCAGGAGTTCAAAAGACTCTTGCACCACATTTCATACTGCTTTTTCAATAGGCAAAGGTTTTAAAGAACATGTTTTCTGGGAATCATAAACTGTGGCCTGCATATTTTTATCTTTATATTTTTATTTCTACTTGATAGCAGTTTTGCAACAGTGAGTTCAGATTTTATTAATGCTGTGGTGTAGGTGTGTATAGTGAGAAACGGGAAATGGTTGGGATTTGCTCCCATTATTTTGCTCAATCAAAATCTCCCCTCCAAGCTATGTTGGGGGAAAGTGTCCCCTTTCTGGATGACCCTTTTTGCTTGCTGTCAGTTTCCTTCTTTTCCTTACTGTAAAGGCCATACTTTAGAATAAAAAGACATTAGGCAGGAAATGTATAGCTTTATAGTTGCCACTATCACCTCAACAAAGATATACTCTGTCATGCAGTGGTACGCCTCTTTCCCACTCCCTCCACTTTCTCTTTCTCTTGTTTTTCTTCCCTTAAATCTCCACTCTAGATAGTTTTAAATTGCAGAATGCCGGTCGCAAGCCGTCTGTCTCCAGAAGCCTGAAGCATCTGTTCCATTCTTCAAACAAGTTTGTGAAGACTTTGAAAAGGTTTGTTTGATTTAATAGAATCACAGTTCTATATTTGAAACTCCCAAAGGTCTCTCCCTTACATAATCTGCATTCTGTACTCTGAAATTGTTTAGTACTTTGGAAAACACTGTGAGCTGAGACACTAACCACAGCAGGGTCTGAAAGAATGCGCTAAGATATATTAGAATTCTTCGCTCAAATTTCATTTCTATTGCAGTTCATGTCTATTCAGAAAAAAATCACTTACCTGAAAAGATGATCCAGTGTTCAATACAGTACAATCCTCCCCCAAAACAAAGGATACACAGGACCAAAAAAGCATAAAGATAGACCAAAATCCTGGCCAATGCCCAGCTTCCCACCTTGTCAACTTAGGGTTGCCAATTCTAGCTCAAGCCACTCTTGAAGATTCCTCTTCCACCCCAATTAATATGTACATGGGACACTTGTATATACATATGTATGGGTTATGGCTGGCTGGATATGTATATCTGCCAAAAGCCAGATTCCAAAATATAGCAGGGCCAGGAGAAGTTGATGATGCTTTAAGATGTTCCCTAAAAGTGCCAAGTATACACCCACATGTGCTCCACAACATTATCTTGCTCTTAGATCTAGATCTCTGCACAACCTTAGTAAGTCCCTGTAAAGCAGTGCTTTCTAAAGTGCCGCCGTTGGTGACACACCAATGGTGGCAGCGGCGGCGCGCACAGGGGTGTGGGCGTGCACAGCGGCGGGGCGGGGGGATGCGCGGGGGTGGGGGCGTGCATGGCGGTGGCAGCAGCAGCGGCAGCCTCTGCTAAAACGCGGAAGCGCTGATGGCGCGCCGCTGCCACCGCCACCATGCACGCCCCCACTGCTGCTTCGGGGTTGTGTGGCGACACACCAGACTGTGTGTTGCGACACACTAAAGTGTCACGACACACAGTATGGAAAGCTGTGCTGTAAAGGGAAGGAAATGAAAGGGCGAAGTGGATGCAGAGGAGACAAGAGGAAGAGGTGACAGGGCAGGGCAGGGCAGGGCTAGAAAGGGAAGGGAAGGGAAGGGAAGGGAAGGGAAGGGAAGGGAAGGGAAGGGAAGGGAAGGGAAGGGAAGGGAAGGGAAGGAAAGGAAAGGAAAGGAAAGGAAAGGAAAGGAAAGGAAAGGAAAGGAAAGGAAAGGAAAGGAAAGGAAAGGAAAGGAAAGGAAAGGAAAGGAAAGGCAAGGCTGCTTGGGTGTGACAAAAAGGATTAAATCTAGCAGGCAAGCAGCCCCTTCTAAACAGCAGCTGATCTTCAGAGTAATCTTCAAAAGCATTCATGCTTTTCAGCGACCCTGTTCACAGGGGTTTGCACCTCTTGCCCAATCCTTTGTTTCAACAGCTTCTTTATCCTTACCAGCAACATGAAATCCTCTCATTTCACAGGTAGTAATTTGCCTCCTTGACAAATTCAGAAAGCTTTTGAGTCAGGCTGAAACCACTTGCATAAAAAGGTAAAGATGACCTTGAGTCTAGCTTAACACTTGGTGGCCACCTGGACACATCCATGCTGTTTTCTTGCTAACAGTATGGGAGTGGTTTGCCATGGCCTCCTTCCAGGATGCTTTTTAAACTCCCCAATCCAAGCGACAGTCCGGGTAATCTCCCATCCAAGTACTAACTAGGCCTACCCTGCTGAGCTTCTGAGCTCAGACAAAGCCAGCCACCTGCTAAGACCAATCATAGGCATGTTTACCAGGAATAAGTACCTTTGAATACAAGGGAAGCTGTTCTGTATAGGATTGTACTGCGTAAGTACTGAATCTAGTTATGTAGAAAGAAAAAAAATATGCAGGCAATACTCTGCCATCTAATTTCTCACTGTGAAGCCAGTTGGTCCCTATTTCATACGGCTTGGGCCAATAGGTATTTGGGTGGCAGACAATTACGGTAATCTTCCTCAACTGATGTCTCCTGGATATGTTGGATGTCAACTCCCCTGTTGGCTGGGGAGGGGGGTTATGGGAATTGTTCTAGTATTTGGAGAGCCCCAGATTAGGCCAGGCTGACTTAACCCTTTGCCCTCTAATAAGTGATCAATTGTATGTCTGTTTTTTTTTTCCCAGGGCAGGGAGGGGGAACAGTTGGGATCATCTCTCCATTCCTTTCTGCCCCTTTTTCACTCTCCTGAGTGGACATGAGATGGAGTGAAAATTACAGAAGAGGCGGAGAGAGGAGTTTCTAGTGAAGCCTGTTTTGTGGGCTCTCTCTAGAATATTGGCTTAGTCTCAGAAGTGAGGAGAGTTAACTATCTGTCTGATAAACAAGTTCATGACATGAGGGGGAATTTGTTAAATGGATCACTTGTATGAATTAGGGAGTTTCCATAATATATCTGGCTCCCCGCCCACCCGCCCGATCAGTTAAGTCTGTTATCCCTAAGACACATTGTGTGCAAGCAGATTACTGATTTCATAAAGTCAAATCCAAATTTGCTTTAAAAATGGCATTAGTAAACCTTTTAAATAACCCTTCGTTAGCAAATCTGATGCTGAGGTACTTTCATAATTTGGACTATCCTCTATCCCAGTGTAACTTATCTAACTCTCTGAATCTCAAAGCTTTGGTCCTGGATGGTATCTTCTTCCATCTCTGGCAGTGTTCAGTTTGATTTTTTTCTTCTTCTTTGTATTTTGTATTTCTTTCCAAAGAGAGGCTCTGGTGATCATTCAGTTCACTAAATCTGCTGATTAACGTATTTAACTATTTGCAAGTATAAATATTTTAAAGGAATGGATTTTGTGTAACGAAGGGTGCAACAATTCTGGACAAAATGATGGGTTATTACATTGGGCAAAATCCAAAATAACCCCATTGATTCAGGTGGTTGTCATTCTGGATCATCTTCCTATAAATAGCAATACTGTAATACCATTTATAGTTTTTACACTGATGTTTCAGGTAAACCATGGAAGGGCATGTCAGGTTCCTGAACGTCAGGTTCCACAATGGAAAAATCAGAAACGAGAGAAAAGTATTCCTTAAAAACAGCGTAGGACATCTTGGGTGTGGTTTCGGACACACACTGAATAGAAGTGGTTCAATGACAAGGCCTAATAGAGTGGGTAGCACCTGAGGTGAACTGAGACTGTAAACCCTAAAATATATTCTAGAATCTTCTGCAATGCAGAACTTTCCATATTAGACCCCTGGAGCCTCCATTTTCATTAAACAAATACATTTATGGGAAGTGCTACCTGGAAGCAGGAGTTTGAAAAATAAGAGGAGAGAGTTATAATAAAAGAAAATTGAACCCAGCAGGGTCTGTTTAGCTCAACTTTCATTTATTTCAAAACGAATAATGCAACAAATGAAGGGCTTATGTCATTTCCATGATTCCATTCTTTCCCAATTATTTGCAACCCTGTGATTCTTCTTTTCTTCCTTTTTTGAAAGCAGTGGACCTGATTTTAAGTAGCCGCTTCCTATAATCACTGTATTGTTTTCTCACAATAACTTGTTTGGACATCCTTGGGAGTACTGTATTTGTGATGGCAGTTGTGTTTTCCAAGACAATCTGGAGCAAAGCAACATCCAGGATTTTCTGGAGAAACAAAATTATAGGTGCTAAACAGCAGCTGGAAAAGCAGCGCTGTTGCCATTGTGGCCAAAACAAGTTTAAAAGTGGAAAAAGAAAAGGTATTCAGACTAAAGTGAGTAAAGATAATTAATTTAATAATTGGCTCATATTTAATTTTATATATTAAGGGGATATTTTACTTAAGAAAATGGCTAGCATAAGAAGATAATTTGGTTTTTTTTTCACATCTGTCAAAAGTAAAGTCTCCAAGTTGAACTTAACTCCCGGTGACTTCATGGCTACATCCATGTAGTTTCCTTGGCAGCAAAGCAAGTGGTTGGCTGTTGTTTTTTTCAACTTCCCAGATCAGTCTACAGACTTGGAATTTTCTAATAGTCTCCCATCCAAATCTACCCAGACCTGACCCTTCCAAGTCCAAACTAGGCTAGCTAGTTGTCAGATACCGATGCTCTATGTTGATTTGTCATTTCCAGACCCAAATACTTTGCTACTCCTTGTCCAAACAGAATTCCAATGAAAATGACATTGTGAGTTGTTTTGCATATGCAAGGAAGCCAATGTTAGTTCAGACATTTGTGGAGTTATTCTGCAAACTCTATTTGCTAGAGTTTAACATCATAACATTTCTGGGAAATTCTCCTTCTTGGGAGCAATGAAGCTAATTCTGTTGTTTCAGTCAAGTGCTAGGCCCATTTTTAGGAACATAATGACTTCTCGCTCTGCAGCATGCAAATCGCTGGCCATTCTGAAATAAGACACCTAATCATTCTCTTTTTCGTTTTTCTCATTTTTGAATTCAGAGGGCTTTATTTAGCTGTGATATTTTATTACAAAGACAACATGTTAGTAACCAATGAAGATCACATACCAATAGTGGAAATTGATGATTCTCACGCCAGTTCTATTATGCAAGATATTCTCTGGTTCACCAAGGTAAGTAGCAACCTGCCATTTTGTCACCTGATTGAACTCCCCAACACAGGAGGGTATTTCTGGGCTGATCCTTGCACTCTGTTTTTCTTTATACACAAACAGCTGGTTGGTCCCCTTCTTAGCCACATGCATGCCTGCGTTGTGTGAGGAAACATTGTTGTGAGCCCTGCCGGATGTAGGGCAGAGGTAAGGAATCTGTGACCCTCCAGGTGGTAGACTCCAGATCCAATCAGCCCCAATCATCATGACCAGTAGTCACGTAGGACCACATGTTGAGCCATCACTGTACAAGACCTGGATGGCCAAAGGATGTCTAGGGAATCCGGGGTGGGGTGGGGGGGAGGCAGCGAAGAGGAGATCCAGCAGGCTTGTCGGGGAAGAGACAGTAAGTCAGTTTTCCATGACTGCATTTTAAGATGAAATCTGGTAGCCAGCTAAACCGAGTACTCGATAAATCTAGATGGGCAAAGGCCAAAGACTGATGAAGGATTAGAAGGCTTATATGGTATATGGCTACAGATCACAGTAGATATCGGAGAGACAGACCCATGTTTTAAAATCTGAATGTGTCACAATTGAATAGAAAGCATGCAATAGCATCCACTTCATAGAGCAAAGAAAACATGCAGACAAAGTGGAGGGATTGGATCCTTCCCCCTATCCAGAACATACTGTATCTCTTTGCAGTCCTGCATTCTAGGCACCTTTCTCTCGTCTGAGGTTTATTTCACATTGCAGCCTGTTTGCAAAAAATACAATTCAGGTAGTAGATTGCAAGGATATGCTCACCGCAGCATAGTCTTAAATTCCTCCTTTCTTTTTGTGCAATCAAAGCAGTTCTGCCTTTAAACTTGTGATCTAGTGATGTTGCATCTCATTTAGTCCTAAGGTCATGCAAGAAAAAAAGTTGCAGTGCATAGGAGGAGAATTTGAGGGTTCTGTGCTGAGTAGCAGAGGGAGACATTAAACCACTGAGGATGGTTCCAAGGGTAACTGATATACCTGTCTGTCAGGAAAGGGTGAGTGCTGTAAATCCTGTTTCTAGTTGGAGGCCAAAATTAGGGCAGGTAGGAAGTAAACCCATTCTCTGTTAGTATTATAAGATATGTATATTCTGTAGCTAGGAACAAATTCCACAAGGGTTTCCTAATGTATCAGCAATGGACTCTTGTTTGTATCATCACTACTTTCCTATAACTAGTTCTAGATATTATTATTATTATTATTATTATTATTATTATTATTATTATTATTTGTATGCCGCCTGACTCCCAATGACTCTGGGCGGCTCACAAGTAAAAACATTTTTAAATATACAATAAGAGACAAAAATAAAAGAAAGATGACAAGAACCAGACAGGAACAAAAAAGAAAGAAACCCACACAATTCAAGGGGGGTTCACTCACCCTCACCAAAGGCCTGGGCAAAGAGCCAAGTCTTCAAGGCTCTTAGAAACACCAGCAGGGTGGGGGCCATTCAGATCCTGGGGGTGACCTCATTCGAGAGGGCAGGTGCTGCTACAGGGAAGATGGGCTTCAGGGGTCCCGGCTGATGGCATTGTTTAATTGAAAGAAACCAGAGCGCACCAACCCTGCCAGACTGAATTGGCCAGGAAGATACTCTGGGAGGTACATGACCCTCAAGTAACCGGGCCCTATGCCACGAAGCACTTTATAGGTAACAACCAGCTCCATGAATTGCACTTGGAAGCAAAGGGGCAACTAGTGCAGCTTACAAAGCAGAGGTGTTACATGGGCATAGCGAGGCATGCCCAGCACTGCCCATACTGCACATTCTGGACCAGTTGAAGCTTCTGGGTGGTCTGCAAGGACAGCCCCACGTAGAGCGTGTTGCAGTAGTCAGGCCATGAGGTGACCAGGGCATGAATGACTCTCTGAAGAGCCGTCTGACCTAGGAAAGGGCACAACCGACATGCCAGATGAAGCTGTGCAAAGGCCTTCCTGGCCACAGCTAGCACCTGCTCATTGAGTGGTAGCTGTGAGTCCAGGAAGACCCCCAAATTGTGCACCACTCTTCAACGGGGAAGTGCAACCCCATCCAAGGTCAGAGGTGGAATATCCCCAAATCCTGGCAGGTGGGGGAGAGAATGGGAAGGTTGGAGACTGGACGATGGTTATAAAAAACTGTTGGGTCAAAGAACAGCCTGTTGAGAAGGGGTGCACCACCGCCTCTTTCAAGGCAGGAGGTACCATCCCCTCTGTCAAAGAGGCCAACACCACAGCATGGGTCCAACTGCAGATTAGCTCTTTGGCCGCTTTTGTGACACAGGAAGGGCCCAGATCCAATAAACAGGTAGCTGACCTAATAGCACAGAGGACCCTACCCACTTCCTCCGGAGTCACCAGCTCAAACTCATCCCAGATCATACCAAATCTTGTTTTACTTGTTGCCCTTATAAACCAGTTTTAATTGATCCAGGATTTAAATAAATTCAGGGAAGTCCCTTTCTTCCCACTACACATTTTTAAGTGTACAAAATGGGTCTTGGGGTGCTTCAAATACCAATACTCATAAACTTGGCATTGGAATTAACTGAAGTGTCATAGTCAGAGTGGAAGGGAAGGGAAGATCCTTAAGAATGGTCAGGATGTTTAATAAAAGTCAGAGGAGGCCGATGCAAATGTACATCCTCCTCTCACCCCGTATTGCCTTTGAGCCCAGACTGATTATTTTTATCGTATGGCACACAGATGTATTAGGAGAGATAAATGGTGTTTATGCTGATTAGATGCAACACGTCTCCGCTCATTTGATAATTGCTGTCAACACACTGCCACCCACAGAATCACGGAACGAACAGCAGCTACTTTTTTGGAAGATAACATTCGTTCGTTCATTCATGCATTCATTCATTCACCCTTCCTTCCTTTCTCTCCCCACCCCCCACCCACCCTATGCCAATTGTGCTATATCTTTTGCAGCTGTCTTGTATGTGGGATGATATCAGATGGCTGAGGCAGAACATGTCTGTCTCCATGTCCTCCTCCACAGCGCTTCAAGCCAGGCAGAAAATGCTCTCTGCAGCAGCCCAGTTACAGGTTAGTGGTACCGCACCCTTTCCATAGCAGATTTCAGCGAGGGTATGGCCTCCAAGGAAAAGACCGGATGGCTGCCCCTGCTTCAGCGCTTCCTTCTGGCCTGTCCTGAAGGGGAGAATTATCCGCTGTGAAGCAGGCAAGCGGCGGCACGGTCTGATAGCCCAGCCAGAGCTAACAGGTCATCAATAAACGTGCAAAATAGGAAGAAATCAGTGAGAGTGGAATTAAATGTGACACAGTAAATAAATAGTAGCTTGCCCAGGAGGATAATCTGAGAAAGCAAATAAGCCTGCTCAGTCACATAGCTGGTGGAGACACTTGATATTGCGTGGGCAGCAGCGTTCTAGGCAGCAAAGCCAGGCCAGCATCAAACAAGAGAGCATCCCAGATAATTAATTAGGTGACAGGATAATGATCCCTGGGGCATCTGCTCATTTTTTTCCTTTGATGGCCATCTTCTAGTGCGATTTCAGACAAGATTTCTTCTCTCCCCCAATATGCCTCCGAGCACTTTGACAAAACTCAGAGAGTTGAGCCTCAAGGATCTTTGTGGAAATTCACCATTAATAACTACAACAGCCTTCTCCAATGTGCTGCTCTCCAAATTGTTTGAAATTGCACCCCCTGAAATTACTTACCAGTAGAGCTAAAAGGAAATTTGGAAATTGCAACTTCAACTTACCTGGGGGCAACAGATGGGAAAAGACTGACTGTGTTCACCAAACGCAGAAGAAAACCCTATTCCAGTACCTCCTAAGTGTTTTGAAGGTGGGTGGGTGGGAGTAAAAATACTTGTTCTATTTGATAGTGGACATCTTGGCATAACGAGAGCCAGCATTAGATAGGATAAGTAGTATTATGGGGGAATTTGTTTCTTTTCCCAAAGCACAACAGCCCATAAAAATAAATGCAGTGTTTGGCAGACTGTTACTGTTCAGATTCTTCCTCCATTTGAGAATCATAGTACCATAGAATGTAAAGGTTAGAACAGACTTTGGATGATACCGTCTGCTACAGTTTCCCCAACAGAGCGCCCGCTCACTTTCTATAAACACCTCCAGGGACAGAAAGTCCCACCATGTCCCAAGGCAATCAGCTGCATTCTTGAAACTTTTCCTGCTATCCAAAATCTGCTTCCTTCTAATTTAAACCAACTGTTTTTGTCCTGTCTTCTGGAACAACTCTGAACAATTCTGCCCTGATTTCTCCATGGCAGCCTTTCAGATTCTTGAAGACAGCTATCGTGTCTTCCCAGCTCTTCCCCTCTTAAAGTGAATCATATCCAGCACCTCTAACCATTTCACATACGTTTTTTCCTTGCATGCCCCTTATACCTTGGTTGCTGCCCTTTGGACTCAGTCCAGTTGTTTAATAACTTTCCTAAAATGCAGTGCCCGGAACTGAATGCAATAGTCTAGGTGTGGTCTGACCATTGGAGTATGGTTGGATGGTTTTCTTTTACTCTGTCCTCTTTTCCAGTCTAATACTATTGCATGAATGTGTTAACTTGCCTAATGCAGGGCATACTGGGGTCATGGAACTGATCAGCCACAAGTGGTACACAGGAAACAGGGTAGTTGTATCCTGAACCTCAGCCTGGCACTGGTCAGGCAAGGGTTCAGCCTTCACAACTTTGGCCTGCCCAGATAAAAGAACGGCAGTATTATGAAATCAGTTAGACCTGAAATGAACAATAGTAAGCCAAAGAATGCCATTTCTATTTCCTATATATATAAAAAAAAACCACTTCCACTTGCTCATTGATTTAAACAGCGAGGATGCTTTATTAATGTGTAGGTGGCGACACGTCCCTGTTACTTTTGCCCTGCCTCATCATTGCCTTGTCTACCTACTCCAACCACAGAGGAGCTGCGCTGGTGATAGTTTGATCACTTATTCCTGCACAGCTTAGGGATTTGTTCATTTTTCTTGCCTCCAGTAGTAGCTGCCAAAGATCTGGAGCAGTCAATGGGGGGAAGCATACAGTGGTTTTGACCACATTGCCCAGAAGCAGAAGAATGTAGTACTATATGACATTTTTAGTAATGATTCCATTTTCCTCCTAGTGTAGTATAATTCTTAATGCTAAGCTGTGCTTGCAGATCTATACCTAGGCGTGCACCCTAACCTGCCAGGTAGATTAGAAAGCTAAATACTGCGTCCCAAATGTGCTCTCCATTGTGTGAAAAATAAACTCCATAGGAACCTGGCTCTAAATTTCACATGCTTCTTGATAACGCTGCCCAGAGTCACTTGATTATGAGATGGGCGGCTATATAGATATGTATGTATGTAAATTTCCATTCAATCGTGTCCGATTCTCGAAGACTGCCTGGACAAGTCCCTGCAGTTTTCTTGGCAAGATTTTCAGAATATATAGATACGACAAATAAATAAATAAAACACATGTGGACATGTCTAGCTGCATAACAGGTCTGACTTACAAGCCTTGTGTTTTGCATTCTTGCCCTTATGGACAGAGAGAGTAATGATCAAGTCCTCGCAATCCCTGGATGATTAAAATGAAGGAAGAAAGAAAGAAAGAAAGAAAATAAGCCTAGCTGACTCTGAGCGAATCTGCACAGGCAGCAAAAGAGCAGAGGGCCCATAAGGATACAGAACGCCTACTGTGTGCCTTGGATGGGGATGCCTAAAGCTAAAATAGCTACTTAGAGCCACTTCTAAATGGCCGTCACTGTGCTGGCTGTTCTGAGTGCTTTGGTTATAAACAATCTTAATAATGCTGCTCAGAAGTAAATAGTGTCTGCTAAGTGCAGATAGAGTCAGCTCAGGGTGGCTTTATCTATCAAATGAGAATGTCATTAAGGTTAATGTACAGCCCCTCCGCTTTCATAATGAACAATGTGCCACATTGTCAATTCAGTTTTTCCTTTTAAACCACTCCTGCCCCCCATTACTTGCGTACTGTAGATCTTTTGAAAACTTCCAGAGTCATAAGCACATTTAGGGATTTTTCTTTGAGACATCTGGGCATCTCTTCAGGAGCCAAATGCTGGTCCTTAGCTGGAGGTGGCTTACTGAAGGGTATGAAAAAGCTAAACTGGATCAAATCAAGAGTTCATCCAGGAAAACATCTTGATCCCAGCGCTGGGGGCAGTCATATTCCTTCAAGAGGCTGCCCGAATGCTCTGACATGAAATTGTCCTGCACAAGCCTCCATGAAATGCAATGGTCGTGTTTTATAAAGATGCCGGAGTAATCTTAAACATGGTAACTGCTGCAAAAAATGTTTGGGTCAAAACAAACAAAAATAATATATGCCCCAGAGAGACTGCTTTGGTTATGTCAAATAACAGTCAGAGAGTGTACCAATTGGGGGTGGGGTGGGGTGAAATTGGGCTTCTTTCATAAATATTAGTGATATTGTCAATTATTTGTCATTTAAGGTCTACAATTTAATGTATTGACAACAGGAAAAGCAACAATACATGAGTGGGAGCTTGCAGATTTCCCCACTTATTTTCCTTCCAGGATGATCCTGTCTCATTGCCTTTTAATAAGTTTTCACCCTTCCGTTTTCATGCCCATGACCTTTGCAGGAATGCATTTTGTCCTAGAAATTATACAGAGTCTAGTTGTTTTCTGAAATGCAGATATATATCTCTCGTACACATATGTAACTGACATAATGCTTGGTATCAGTCAACTCCCAGCAAAGAGTAGCTTTCAAAGTTATCCATAATGTTTATGCCCTTCAAATTAAAGATTGGATTAAAAAAAAATAGAGATGCAGATAAACAGCTCCATCAGTGCGTGTGATCTGAAGTCCAGCATTGTCAAGAGAGGATACTGTATCTATGGGGACTAATTCAGAGGCTAACAGGTGAACCAAGCTTAAGACATGCAGCCTTCCCAAGTCTAGAGTCCTCCAGGTATGCTAGAACAGCAGCTCTCATAATATGTGACCAGCATGGGAATTCTGGGAATTTCCATCACATCTGGAGGTCACCAAGATGGGGAATATTGCTGTAAACCATCCATCTGTATTCTATCCAGCTGTCCTAACAGAAAGTTTCCTACATCCTGCTAAGGGATGCAGAGGGCATTTCAAATAATCACCATGTTGGATTAATTCTCTTTGCTTTGAAGAAAATGCTAAAGCTCCCAACTGTGAGAAGAGATCTAAGCCTATGGATATGGTCCAATTCCATTAAAACTCCCTGGGAACATGGTCACTGATTGCAGTGGGATGTGATTTTATAGTCTTATGCAGGCCATTTTGTAAAAATCCTTCCTTTTGCCAATTGATTAGCAGTAGTAGAGCTATACAGAAGATTTCCATCGTTTTCTATTTAATGCCATAGGAAGGGGCACATCTCAGTGGTAGAAGCACATGCTGTCTTGCAGAAGGTCCTGGTCTCCAGTTAAAAACACCTCAGATAGTGGTAGCATTGGGAATCTGCCCCAGACACTGCTGCTACCTATCAGAGCAGGTAATGCTGAGCTAAATGGAGCCGTGGCTAGACTCAGTACAAGGTAGTAGTGTAAATAATAACGGCATCTCAGTGCTCCATCCAACATCTTCTGTTCTGTTAATATATTCTTAATTCTGTTTACATAAAGATGGGACAGATATCATCAATATGAGACAAACACAACTGTTGGGTCTCCCTCATGATAATTGCTACTCTTACTTGGGATTTACCACCCTGTTGAAACAAGAAAGACTCAACATTAAACTAATGATCATTTAAAGGGCTTGGTTATTACGCTGTTTTTATTTCTGTGAACAGCTGTTGAAAGCTCTTCTGTTTTTCTGAGAGTTGAAAATGTGCATGATGACCTGTGAAAATGAGTCAACTGTTCCCTCTTCAACCACAGAACCTATTAGGTACACACAACTTGGGCCAAGTCTATTACGAACCAATCAAAGACCGTCATGGCAACATTATCATAGTTGCAATAAGAGAAGTGGAGAGTCTCTATTCCTTTTTTAATGGCAAATGGATGCAGATATCTAAGCTACAAAGCCAGAGAAAATCCCTTTCAACGCCTGAGGAGCCAACAGCATTAGACATCTTGCTCATCACAATCCAGGTACACTGTTTTTCTCCGTACGTGTTAAATTTCACAAGTAACCAAAAATTCCTTCTGATAGGCTTTTTGGGACTCAAATGCAGCTTGCCAGCCACCATATATTACATATTCAAAGGACATATTTGTTGGATTGTTCCAATCTGTCCCTTAGTCAGGAAGTGTGAATACTGTAAGTCAATTCAGTTAAAAATGCAGAATTAACTAAACTTTATTTATTTATTTATTTGATGGACTGACTGACTAATTATGGCCTCCCACCCCAAAAGACTCTATCCCCATCCTGCATCCAAACCCATTATGTTAATCAAACATAAAAAGGTAAAGGTTCCCCCCGCACATTTGTGCAGTCGTGTCTGACCCCAGGGGCCGGTGCTCATCTCCATTTCTTAGCCGAAGAGCCAGCGTTGTCCGAAGATGCTTCCACGGTCATGTGGCCGGCATGATGCAGATCCTTGAGGGCCCCGGTTTCCGACTGCTGCTTCTTAACGCCAGGTCAGTAAACAACAAAGCCCCTCTCATAAGTGAATTAATCATGGAGAAGGGGGCCGACCTGGCGTTTATTACTGAGACCTGGCTGGGCCCAGAGGGAGGGGTAGCCCTCTCAGAAATGTGCCCAGCCGGGTTTCAGGTGTGGCACCAGCCGAGACACCGGGGTAGGGGAGGAGGGGTGGCAGTTATCATCAGAGAATCTTTGGTGGCTTTCAGGGGCCTTGCTCCACAAGTGTTTGGATGTGAGACCCTGTTTTTCAAATTGGGTGCCTGAGAACAGTTGGGAGTGTTGCTACTGTATCAGCCTCCCTGCTGCGTAGCAACCTCCCTGTCTGAGTTGCTGGAGGCCATCTCGGGGTTGGCGGTGGAGTTTCCCAGGCTTATGGTCCTGGGGGATTTTAACTTGCCTTCCCTGGGGCGTGCCTCGGAAGCGGCTCGGGAGTTCATGGCTACCATGGCAGCCATGGGCCTGTCCCAGATTATTCAAGACCCGACTCGTGACAGTGGACTCACCCCGGATTTGGTTTTCTTGTCAGAGCAATGGCAAAGTGACCTGAGGGGAAGTTAGAACTATCCCCATTGTCATGGTCAGATCACGTCCTGATATCCCTAAGGTTCTCTTATGCCGCCCCACTCCGCAGGGAGGCAAGACCTATTCGATTGGTCTGCCCCCGGCGACTTATGGACCCAATGAGGTTTCAGAGGGAGCTGGGGGTAATACCCGATGATCTGCTGCACGGTCCAACGGAGGCACTGGCCGCAGCCTGGAATAGGGAGGCGGCCGGGGCCTTGGACAGGACCGCACCGATGAGACCTCTCCAGCCCCATTCGACCCGTCACTCCCCGTGGTTTACGGAGGAGTTGAGGGTCTTGAAGAGGGTGAAGAGACGTCTAGAGCGCCGCTGGAGAAAGACGAAGGTGGAATCGGACCAAACACAATCTAGAGCCGCTATTAAGGCCTACCTTGTGGCGGTAAGAGCGGCGAAACATGAATATTTCTCCGCTATTATTGCATCCGCAGAATGCCGTCCGAAGGCCCTGTTCAAGATTACGCGATCTCTCTTAGGTAGGGTGGAGTCGGTGACCCACCTGCAGGGCCGTGCGGAAGAATTTTCCGAACATCTGCAGGATAAAATCGCTCGGATTCAGTCTAAGTTGGACTCCATGCGTGAAATGCAGTCTGGGGAGATGCCGGGAGAGTGGCCTGGCCTTATTATCTGGGAACGATTTGATCCTGTTGGACCTAAGGAAGTGGACAGGATCCTCCGAATTGTTAATTCCACCACATGTTATTTAGATCCCTGCCCTTCCTGGCTGGTAAAATCGGCCAGGGAGGTGACGTGTGGGTGGGTCCAGGCGATGGTTAACTCATCCTTGTTGGAGGGAGTGTTTCCAACTGCCTTCAAGGAGGCATTGGTGCACCCTCTCCTCAAGAAGCCATCCCTGGACCCCACCATTCTGGACAATTTTCATCCAGTCTCCCACCTTCCCTTTTTGGGGAAGGTGGTTGAGAAAGCGGTGGCATTGCAACTTCAGAAGACCCTGGATGAAGCGGATTATCTAGACCCTTTTCAGTCAGGTTTCAGGCCGGGATATGGGACAGAGACTGCATTGGTCGCGCTTATGGATGACCTCTGGGGGGAGCAGGATGGAGGTAGTGCATCCATCCTGGCTCTCTTGGATCTTTCAGCGGCTTTCGATACCATCGACCATGGTATCCTTTTGGGTCGGCTTAGGGAGTTGGGGGTGGGAGGCATAGTTTTGCGCTGGTTCACCTCCTTCCTCCAGGGCCGTTCCCAGTCGGTGGTGATAGGGGAGGAGAGATCCAGCCCGCGACCGCTCTTATATGGAGTGCCGCAGGGTTCGGTTCTCTCTCCTCTCCTATTCAACATCTACATGAAACCACTGGGTGAGGTCATCCGACACCATGGGATGAGGTATCATCAATATGCTGGTGATACTCAATTGTATATCTCCATCCCAGGTGAAGTAAGTGATGCAGTAACCACCCTGTCTCAGTGCCTGGGGGCTGTGAGGGCCTGGATGGGGAACAACAAGCTTCAGTTGAACCCTGGCAAGACCGAATGGCTGTGGATTGATGGCTTAGCGTCTTCTGGGAAATTATCATCTTTGGTTCTCGATGGGGTAGCACTGCCCCATTCGGAGCTGGTGCGGAACTTGGGGGTACTTCTAGACTCACAACTACTGCTCAAAGAGCAGGTGACGGTCGTGGCTAGGAGGGCTTTTGCACAGCTTCAGCTGGTGAGCCAGTTACGCCCGTTCCTGGATCAAGATGCCATCCGAACAGTCACTCATGCTCTCGTCATCTCCCATGTAGACTATTGCAATGCGCTTTACATGGGGCTACCCTTGAAGACTATCCGGAAGCTACAGCTGGTGCAGAGTGCGGCCACGCGAGCAGTTCTAGGTGCGCCAAGATCAGCGCATATAACACCTTTACTCCGCGAGCTGCATTGGGTGCCGGTTTGCTTCCGGGTACAATTCAAGGTGTTGGTTATCACCTTTAAAGCCCTACATGGCATGGGACCAGAATACCTGAGGGACCGTCTTATCCCCATATCATCGACCCGCCCCACCCGATCATTCAGAGAGGGCCTGCTATGAACCCCATCAATAAGAGAGTGTCATCTGATGGAGTCTAGAAGGCGGGCCTTCTCTGTGGTGGCACCAGCACTCTGGAACACCTTGCCCCCAGAGTTGAGGCAGATCCCCTCCCTCCCAACCTTCAGGAAAGATCTGAAGACCTGGTTCTGCCACCTGGCATGGGAAGGAGGAAATAATAGTTCCTCATGGGGGTGGTTAATTTCATAATGTCCTTCTTTTTATTAAGCTATCCGGCCATTTGGATTTTATAATTTATTTATTGTATTATTTGATTGTGTTTTCATATTCTTTATTCTATTTTAATCAGTTTTGTTGTAAACCGCCCAGAGTTCCTCGTTGGGGGAGATGGGTGGTCATATAAGTTAAATAAATAAAATAAATAATGATGCGCACGGAACGCTGTTACCTACCCACCGAAGTGGTACCTATTCATCTACTTGCATTTGCATGCTTTCGAATTGCTAGGTTGGCAAGAGCTGGGGCGAGTGCGGGAGCTCACTCCATCACGTGGGGCTAGGGATTCGAACCTCCGAACTTGCGAGCTTCAAGCCTGGTGTCTTACCTGCTGAGCCACCATGCCCAATCAAACATAGTTCCCACTAAAATTAAAAGAATTAAATGAAATCCTTGTGAGAGAGCCAGGCTGCTATAATGATTAGGTATTGACTAGAAGTAGGAAACACCAGATCAAGTCCACCCTCACCCATGAAAGCTCACTGGGGGATTTGGGGCCAGACACTCTCCCAGCCCAGCTTACTTCACAGGGTCTTGCTGGGAAAAATAAGCACTGTATATGCTGCTTTGAGAAAGAAGGATCTAAATGTAGTAAACAAACCAATGTAAGTGACTCAGAAATCTGTTTAAAAGATTTATGATATTTTACAAGAAATTAAAAATGATAAAAAATACAACAAATCAGTAATTAAGACAACAAAGTTTAATTAATTAATTAAGACAACAATAAAGTTAAGGTCACTCAAAATATAACCAATGTCAGCAAAATAAACAAAAATAGTCCTGCTTTGAAAATTAAGGTATTCCCCATCCACCAGTTTTTGAGGGCCCAGCAACTGTGGAGAAGATGGCATCTGTTTTTCGCCTGGGGTGCCAAAATGTGTAGGACATCTTGCCCACAAAGTTGAACAATGCCCTTTACAAATTTTGTCAGCCTTAACATAATCTATTGCTGCTTCTTTAATTGACTGAGTTAATAGTTCCTTACTTAGGGTCTATTGTGTTGTTTGATTGCTCCTCCCGTGCTAATCTTGGTGTTAATCTTTGCCTGTCTGGTTGCCTATTTGGCTTGGTTTAAGATGCTCACAGTTTCCCAGTTGAAGGTATGGTTAAGTCTGTCCATGTGTTGTGACATTAAGGAGTTTTCATTGTGTCTTCTGACTGCTAGTTGGTGTTCGTGGATGCGTTCTGCTAGTCTTCTGCCAGTCTGTCCTACATAGTGGCTGTTACAGTCCTTACACTGTATGTTGTAGATAACTCCTGTTTTTTCTTCTTGGGCTACTGGGTCTTTTGGTTTACTTATGATGTTCTGAAGGGTTTTGGTTGGTTTGTGTGCTACGGTGATGCCGTGTGGTTGTAACAGTCTATTAGTAGTTTCTGAGATGTTTCTGATGTATGGCAGTGTAATCCTTTTCATAGCTTCTGTTGGTTTTGCTGTGGTGGGTTGAGTGGTCAGGCACTTTTTGATAAAGTTGCGTGGGTATCCATTTTGCTGGAAGATGCTATATAAGTGGTCTGTTTCCTTTTTCTGGTGTTCTGGGTTGCTGCAGTGCGTAACTCCTTAATCTCACAACACATGGACAGACTTAACCATGCCTTCAACTGGGAAACTGTGAGCATCTTAAACCAAGCCAAATCCAAAAATGCTAGAGAATTCCTGGAAGCTTGGCACTCAGACAAAGCAGCCATCAACAGACACATAGAGGTAAACAACATTTACATACCATTAATAAGAGACAATAGAAAAGCCAGAAGACCAGAACACCTCCTTGCCAGCAATCAACAACCAGATAGGCAAAGATTAACACCACGATTAGCACCAGAGGAGCAATCAAACAACACAATAGACCCTAATCAAGGAACTATTAACTCAGTCAATCAAAGAAGCAGCAAACAACAACCCAATGACGGAACTACCAAGGAGAGTACAACACCCCCACCAACACAGGCAGCACAAACCAGGGTATATAAACAGAGAGCAAGTCCCACTCCCTTTTCACACTGAAGATGTTGCCTAGCCTGGCAATGAAATGTCTGCAAGAAAACAACAAGGCTCAGAGAGCACCAAGGACTCCACAGTTCAACCCTGAGCTACAAATATTCTCTTCGATTGATAATCTATTTTATATATACTCCATCTCAAGCTCAGGAAGACCCTCAAAATTTAGTTTTAAAATAGTGTCAGAAACTGTTTGAGGTTGAAGTGTTCCCTCAGTGTGTCCACATTGCTGAGAGATGGCATCTGACCCACACAAGGATCGGTGAAGCAGATTTTAGAACTATCATTGAAAGGAGATTTATTCCCAGGAAATACATGATAGGATAGACAAAGACTAGCACCTCGATGACATCCTACTGGGAGGAGAGTTGGGAAGCATGTGCTCCATGTATGCTCCGTGCATGCGTGCCTGGGAAGAAAAGCAGAAGGAAGTGACCTCAGATTAGCAGTTTGTTAAACAAGAAGCGGGCAGTGATAGAGAGAAAGCAGATTACCTTCTTAACTTCTTAACTTGCTATCCACACCCCACTGCCCCCTTGTGGTCAATCAGTCATGAGGCGTTGAAGATTCAATGCCCCTGGAATTACATCTCTGACACATTTACCAGCATTTAAGGAATACTAAGAATTTAATCTGGAAAAAAATGCTAATAATCATCTTTGGTTTTCAGAACCCGAGCAGGGGAGTCTCTGTAGCCCTTTCTGCTGAGAAGAGTCAAATGTCAGCTTCAGGAGGCACAGCCACGCCAGCAGCATTTCATGTTTAGCAACCAGAAGCTTATTCTGACAGCTACTGACACCTTTAATTTCTCCTCCCACCCCCCACTCTGTCTTTTGAAAATCCTTGACAAAATCTGCCAAACTCACTTTTAGGTTAAATTCTGAAATAGCAAAAATGCTATAATCTTTTTTTAAAAAATGAATAGGTAGAAAATCACGCGAACCCTCTTTTCTCCAGATTGCACACATTTATCTGTTAATAACATATCCCTTCCGTGCAGATACTTGGTCTCAACAGGCCTCTCCATATTCACACCAGAATTTTTTTTATATGGTTGAATTCCAATCCTGTTTTCCCCTCTTTTTCCTTCCATTTTAAATGCTTGAACCCGTCCCTCAATTAGCCATAATAGAGAATATTAGCAATAACACAAAAGATGGGACCCCATAATTCTGACTTTCTGACCCTGGCAAGCGAGCTCTACTATGGTAGGCTGATCATATTTCAGGATGGCAAAACCGGACGGGGTTTTATGTAATATTCCATATTCATGAAAAAGACGGCTCCCCGACCCCTGGTCCACGCGATTGGCTCCCGCCTGCAACCCCCACCCCCCGGTCCACGCGATTGGCTCCCGCCTGCAAACCCCGCCCCCCAGTCCACGCTCCGGCTCAGATCCTCCTTCCACGCCATTCCCACTGGGTTTGAAAAATGGGACAAAATTGAGATTTTTATGAAAATGACAGGACAGTTGAAAAATGCTAAAAAAACGGGACTGTCCCGTTCAAAACGGGACGTATGGTCAGCCTAACTATGGGACTGTCAGTGGTAGTCTCCTGATATGGAACCAGTCTGTGTGGGAGGGAGATTAATGGGTGCCGGATCTTCCAAGTGTTATTTAGAATGCTTTCATCACCCATTTAGAACCAGGTAGAACTAGGAATATTTCCAGTTCCAAATGCAGGGCTAAAAGGAGGCGAGAAGCTCTTTCTGAATACCATGGCAGATTCCTTCTGCTGTTGCAGTCAGATCATTGCTGGAAAACAGTCTGTGAAGATACTTGTATTAGTCTACAAAGGAACATACAAGAGAGAGTTGGGATTGTACATCTGACTTCCACATATTGAAGCCACTTTCTGCATAGTAGCTTCTGTGTATAACTCCCTCTCTGTGCTCCAATTAAAAGCTGGGAGGATTACCTGCATAGATTCCAAGGAGAGTGGGCCCTTAAATGTCTGCTTTGGAACAAAACACAGGACTTGGGAAACAAAATTGTGCTGCTGCTGCTGCTGCTATTAATAATAATAGAAATAGAAATAATATTGCCAACTGCTTGGTGAGCCCTCCTTTTCTTTTTTTTATATGGAAGAAAGGTCAGGAAAACTTTTGAACTTAACTGCTGTCTTTTTCTTTTCCTCCAACAGGATACACTTTCCTATCACAGAAGGAGCCAACAGCGTCTGGCTCCTGGCCTTTATTTGGGCTACTTAAAACTCTGCAGTTCTGTAGATCAGATAAAAGTGCTTGTATTGCAAAAGCTGCCCAACATTCTGTGTCATGTTAAAATCCGAGACAATTGCAATGTGTCCAGGTAAGTGGAGGAACCTTTTCCCCCTCGTGTTCAGTTCCATTGTGCTGATCAGAAGTTACTTCTGAGTTGATGTGGTCTCAATCCCATTGCTCAACCGCTGTTAATTTGCTTTCCAAGCTGGATTGGTCTGTATGCTCTGCTACAGTGTTGTTATTTCCATTTCACATACAACAAGAACTAAAAGGGAGAAATTGTAGCTGACCCTGTGCCAAACAAAGGATCAATAGCAACAGATGAACTCAGCAGCTCCAATACCCAGTTTTCTGCCTACAGCACCATATTGGCACATTGAATTTAAATGCTAGTAAATCTGAAATGATTGTTCAGTTTATTTTTTATAAAGACATGCATGTATCTGTTACATGTCAAATTCATGTCCTGTTCTTTCTGTCTGAGAAAATCATAGCAATGATTACCTGTTGATTCCTCATCAATATACCAACCAGGCCTAGATTTTCTTGTTTCATGAGATGCGTTGAAATTATTACAGAAGATTTTCTCAAATTATTATTGAGCAACTGATGTAGGGACATAGAAAATACTTCTAACAAAGGTTACATTTCAGTTGACTTCCCACCTGTTTTCTGTGTCTACAGTCAAATGAGAATGGCATCATTTCTCTTGATTTATGTAATGCCTTTTGATCTTTTGCTTTAACGTAATTTAGCTAAAGCCAAATCTTAACTAGATTTTGATCAAGCTCTACTTTTCTTTCTTTCTTCAGTTCCTGCCCTACCCCCCTCAAAAATGGGTTTGATATGGCTGCCTCACAGACCAATAATGATGTGGGGATAGCAGAGTACATGAGTAACACAGAAATAATGGAAGGTGCATTACTGGAACTTGCTGAAGGAGAAAAACACTGTTGTAGGCTACAAGCTACAACTTCATTAATTAGAACAGTAGAGCTTTTGTTGTTCAGTTGTTTAGTCGTGTCCGACTCTTCGTGACCTCATGGACCATAGCACGCCAGGCCTTCCTGTCCTCCACTGTCTCCCGGAGTTTACTCAAATTCATGTTCATTACATCGGTGATGCTATCTAACCATCTCATCCTCTGCCATCCCCTTCTCCTTTTGCCTTCAGTCTTTCCCAGCATCAGGGTCTTTTCCAGTGTGTCCTCTCTTCGCATTAGGTGGCCAAAGTATTTGAGCTTCAGTATCTGTCCTTCCAATGAGCAGTCAGGGTTGATTTCCTTTAGGATTGACTGATTTGACCTCCTTGCAGTCCAAGGGACTCTTAAGTGTCTTCTCCAGCACCACAGTTCGAAAGCATCAATTCTTCGGCGCTCAGCCTTCCTTATGGTCCAACTTTCACAGCCATACATTACTACTGGGAAAACCATAGCTTTAACTATATGGACCTTTGTCGGCAAGGTGATGTCTCTGCTTTTTAATATGCTGTCTAGGTTTGCCATAGCTTTCCTCCCAAGGAGCAAGCGTCTTTTAATTTCATGGCTGCAGTCACCGTCTGCGGTGATCTTGGATCCCAAGAAAATAAAATCTGTCACTGCTTCCATTTCTTCCCCTTCTATTTGCCAGGAAGTGATGGGACCAGATGCCATGATCTGAGTTTTTTTAATGTTGAGTTTCAAGCCAGCTTTTGCACTCTCCTCTTTCACCCTCATCAAGAGGCTCTTTAGTTCCTCTTCACTTTCTGCCATTAGGGTGGTATCGTCTGCATATCTGAGGTAGATAGTAGACAGTAGAGCTACAAAGGCGTATATCAGTTGCTTAACTCAACCTAACCTCCCAATGCAGTGTTGGTTGCCTGATAAACTTTAGCTGTTGCCTAATATAGTTTTCACTAGGAATGTGTAGATCATTATAATCTGGTATGTTTTACTGACCATGTTAGAAATGCAAGGTGGCAGGCTGTTGGAATTTTAAAAAATATCTGCAACTTTCTCCATAGCATGGAACTTTTGCAAGTTCCATTAATATGTGGAAAAATCTTAAATCTCCCCAGCATGGCTTTTTATGACCATTTCCCCAGTGCTTTCCTGGTTTACATACATTTTCCCATACAGGGTTCTTATAAAAAAAATACTATTAGCCAGACTAATGCAACCTGACAAGTAAGCAAAGAAATAAACAGCCAATTTCACATCCTATCAACAGTAAGGTCCAAGGATACAGTTTCTACTTGCCTTCACCCAGGGATTAACTAGCCCTTTCACTGTAATTCAGTTCATCTGATTTCAGTTGAATCAAAGATCAAGAGAGGCCAGACTTGCAGAGAGGCTGGGCCTACTTGTTTTGCCTACCTAAAACCCACATAGGCCTTGCCCAATGGTACCTACAGCTTTACCAAGGCAGCATCACCCTGTTATACTTCAAACTCTGTCCCTTTGGGGTGTCCAGGCAACATCGTGACGAACGCAGACAATGGGTGGTGCTTGCATCACTTTAACAGCCCCCCTTGTGCTTCTGCTGTGGATGCTCCTGTTCACCACTACAACCTATCAACCAGGAGAGACCCAATAAAGTACATATACTCCAACAATCCCCTTGTTTCAGCTGTATGCCTTAAAATCTTAAGAACAGAGGAAGAATAAAAACCCAGCAGTTTTTACTGGCTACACCCAATGCTGAAACATGCCTGATGAGAAAATTGAGCCCCCCCTGGAAAACTGCCATGGGAGCCCTAGGAATGTGTATTAAAAAATTATAGAAACATGGAGCAGCCTGCACATCAAAGGAAGTCTTCAGCTTGATATGCACACTCAGAATGAAATCAGAAAGTTGGCCCTTTTTTTAACCACAAGCAATTGGGCCTGTTACAAGTTTAGAACATTTTACTATCTGAGAACAAAAACCTCGACAAAGCCCAAACATACATTCAGTGAATTCTTCCTTGTGCAATGAACTTTTGTTATACTTCTAATTTTAACTTCACTCCCAATACAGAGAGGAATGGGAATGGATCCAAAGACTTTCTGGCTCAGAATCTATGGAAAATATGGATCATTCTGCAGAGTGCCCAACTCGACTGTTTTTTGAGCTCCAAATGGCAATGAAAGCTCTTCTTAAACAGATCAATCTACCTCTACAACAGGTATTATGCAACATGACCCTTGTCATCCCTCTCATTTCAAGTAGTTAAAGTCATTAATGGGAAATATCGGTAATGCACGTATGTCTGTGTATGTATGTATTTGTGTCTGTGTGCATGTATGTGCATTTGTGTGTGTGTATGCTGATCAGCAACACTGAACTCGAGCTGATTCAGTATCAAATTTGATTTGCCTAGATTGTGCTACCAATTAGGGAAAGATGGAGTTGCATTTTGCTTGCCTTAAGACAGATGAATGAAAGTGTATTATAGTTCATAGCCTTGTTGCCTTTGCAAGCTTTCAAAAATGATGCTCTAACCTACAGTGAGCTCATGGTGAAACCTCACATAAAACTTAATTTCAATCAAGATAGTGATCAGTGCCATAAAATAAATGGCCAGCTGTAAGTGGCAATAGAGATTGCTCTTATATACCTCTGAAAGTGTGTGAAGTATGGTTTGTGTTGGAGGTTGAAGTGATCTATATGTGTATATATGAAAGAGCATTCCTGAGAGCAGGAATTTAACCTGGGCAATGATTAGTGAAGCAGGTTTTATGACTGCAACAGAAAGGTGATTTATTTATAGGGAATACATTATAGGGATAGGCAGTGCCTAGCACCTAGCTAGCTACATCTACTGGAAGGAGTGTCAAAGAGCAGGTGCTCTGGATCTGTGTCCCTGGGAAGAGAGACAGAAGGAAGGGGCCTCAGACTAGCAACCTCTTAAGCAAGAAGTATGTGAACTGAGAAACAAAGTGGGAACACAGAGTAAACCTTTAACTCTCTGTCTGCACCATATGACTGGTAGGTCATGAAGTGGTGAAGAGTCAGTACCATTGGATTCGCACCTTCAACATTTGGGTGAGATATTGGATGAGCACAGGTATTTTATCATTGGCGATCACTCGTAGCCGAGTAAGATTGTCTTCCAAAGGTAAAATTTTAACAGTGGATCCGTAAGTGGCTGTAAAGGCCAATTCTGGATCCGCACAACCTCCCACAATGAGGGCATAGGTTTCCAGGTGGGAGACGGTCATGATGAGGGTTTGCCTGACATGCCTTCCTTTTAGCTCTTTTCTCCTTTTCGCCCTGTACTCGTGCTTCTTCAAAGTCCATAGCGCCATTAATAAAGGATGACCTCCAATTGAAACGCTCATGAGTTAGGGCTTCCCAGTTCTCAATGCTGATATTACATTTTTTTAAATTAGCTTTGAGAGTATCTTTGAATCTCTTTTGCTGTCCACCAATATTCTGTTTTCCATTCTTAAGTTGGGAGTAAAGTAGCTGCTTTGGAAGACGATGGTCAGGCATTCGAACAACATGACCGGTCCAGCGAAGTTGATGTTGGATGATCATTGTTTCAATGCTGGTGGTTTTCGCTTCTTCTAATACGCTAACATTAGTCCGCCTATCTTCCCAAGTAATTTGCAGAATTTTTCGGAGGCAGCGTTGATGGAATCTTTCAAGAAGTTGGAGGTGGCGTTTGTAGAGGGTCCATGTTTTACAGGCGTACAGAAGGGTTGGTAGTACAATGGCTTTGTAAACAAGCATTTTGGTCTCCCTGCGAATGTCCCGATCCTCAAACACTCTACACTTCATTCGGGAGAAAGCTACACTTGCAGAGCTCAGGCGATGCTGAATTTCAGCGTCGATGTTTGCTTTTGTAGATAGATGGCTGCCGAGATAAGAAAAGTGGTCGACATTTTCTAGTGACACACCTTTAAGCTGGATTGATGGTGCTGCGGAGGGATTGGTTCGAACTTGCTGGTAAAGCACTTTGGTTTTTTTAATGTTAAGCGAGAGGCTGAGCTTTTCATATGCTTCTGCAAAGATGTTTAGGATAGTTTGAAGATCTTCCTCGGAGTGTGCACAGACTACGTTAGGCAAAAGGGAGAAAAGAGCTAAAAGGAAGGCACATCAAGCAAACCCTCATCATGACTGTCTCCCACCCGGAACCCTATGCCCTCATTGTGGGAGGTTGTGCGGATCCAGAATTGGCCTTTACAGCCACTTACAGATCCACTGTTAAAATTTTACCCTTGGAAGACAATCTTACTCGGCTACGAGTGATCGCCAATGAAATGAATGAATGAAGTTCTATAACAGAAGTTGTAATTACCTTATTTTTTGCTTTCAGCCTACTAAGATTAAAAAGCATTCCATCTGTTCGATATATAATTTCTACACCAGTAGGAAGTTTCTCTTCAACAAGGTGTATAATCATAGCGATGAAGATAGTGAATAAGGTTGGAGCAATAACACATCCCTGTTTAACGCCGGATTCCACTTTAAATGGATCGCTTTGAGAGCCATTGTTATTCAGGATTGTTGCCATCATGTCGTCATGGAGTAGCCGCAAGATGTTCACAAATTTATCAGGGCATCCAATTTTCAGAAGGATGGTCCAGAGAGCAGTACGATTTACAGTATCAAAAGCTTTAGTCAGATCAATAAACGCCATGTACAGAGGGCGGTTTTGCTCCTTGCATTTTTCTTGAAGCTGTCGTGCAGTGAAGATCATATCCACTGTTCCCCTGGAAGGGCGGAAGCCATTTTGCGTTTCAGGGAGAATGTCTTCTGATACAGATAGGAAACGGTTTGCAATGATCTTTGCCAGGATTTTGCCTGCTGTGGCTAGAAGGGAGATGCCTCGATAGTTTCCACAGTCTGTTCTATCACCCTTTTTAAAGAGAGTGATAATTATGGCATCCCTAAAGTCTGCTGGAATCTCCTCCCTCATCCAGATTTTTTCGATGAGCTTATGAAGTTTTTGTGTAAGTTCAGGCCCGCCTTCTTTAAAGACTTCAGCAGGAATCCCATCAGGTCCACTATCTTTGTTATTTTTCATTTGTTTAGTGGCTTTACTGACTTCCTCCAAACTAGGGGGTACTGAAAGCTCATCTCTTATTTGTTTTTGCGGGATTTGCAAGAAGACTTCATCAGCCACAGTAGAGTGACGATTAAGGAGATTGTAGTAATGCTCTTTCCAGTGCAGTGCAATAGACTCTTTGTCCTTTAGAAGTTTAGCACCATCTACTGAGCGTAAGGGGCGTGGTGGCTCAGCGGGTAAGACGCCAGGCTTGTTGATCGGAAGATTGCAAGTTTGGAGGTTCGAATCCCTAGCCCTGCATGCGGAATGAGCTCCCGCACTAGCTCCAGCTCTTGCCAACCTAGCAATTCGAAAGCATGCAAATGCAAGTAGATTAATAGGTACCACTTCGGTGGGTAGGTAACAGCGTTCCGCGCGTGTCATGCGGCCACATGACCGTGGAAGCGTCTTCGGACAATGCTGGCTCTTTGGCTAACCAATGGAGATGAGCACCGGCCCCTAGAGTCGGACACGTCTGCACAAATGTGCAGGGGGTACCTTTACCTTTACGTTACTGAGCGTAAGGGATTTGTACCATGGTTTGTTGGTCCATAGATGGCCTTTATGGCATTAAAAAAGCCCCGTGCATCATGAGCATCTGCAAAATGTTGGGTTTCTTGGGCTTTTTTTATCCACCATATGTTCTTAAGTTCTCTAGTTCTTCTTTGGACTTCTGCCTTTGGATTTTTTTCTTAACGGCACAGTTAATATCTTTTTGCCATATCCGGAAGGCTTTCCTTTTCTTGTCAATAATATGTTCAATCTCACTATCGTTCTCATCAAACCAGTCCTGATGTCTCTCAGTTTGGTATCCAATAGTTTGTTCACAGGCTGAAATAATAGAAGTCTTCAGTTTAATCCAGTGTTCCTCAACATTTTCAGGAAGTTCCATAGGCAGATGTTCCTTGAGAGTTGATTGAAAGCAAGCTCATTTAATAGAATCTTGAAGGGCCAGTGTATTCATTTTACGCCTTGGTTTTCTTCCTTGGAGCCTACGATGAGGGACAATCTTTATGGCCATAGTGGATCAAATTAATCGATGGTCTGTCCAGCAGTCATCGGCGCTCGTCATGGCTCTGGTGAGAAGTACATCACGGCGATCTCTAGCACGGACAGTTACATAATCTAAAAGATGCCAGTGCTTCGACCGTGGGTGCTTCCATGATGTTTTAAATTTATTTTTCTGGCGAAAGAGTGTGTTAGTAATGACAAGGTTATGCTCTGCACATTTAGTCAGAAGTAAGATTCCATTCGTGTTGCATTCCTTCTTTCCCAATGATCCCTGGCCACAAATCAAAGTCACGCCCAACTCTTGCATTGAAATCGCCCGGGAGGATAATTTTATCCTCCTTTGGTATATCTGATAAGATGGTGTCCAGCTGGGTATAAAATTTTTCCTTGATATCCTCATGTGCATCTAGTGTTGGTGCGTAAGCACTTAGGATAGTTGCCTGTTGGTTTTTGGCGAGTTTTATTCGGTGAGTTGAGAGTCGTTCGTTAATCCCAGTGGGAACTTCTGACAAGAGCTTCACAAGGTCGTTTTTGATAGCAAAGCCTACCCCATGTATTTGTCGTTCTTGTTCAGGCAGTCCTTTCCAAAAGAAGGTATAACCTCCTTTTTCTTCCTTCAACTGTCCTTCTCCTGCTCTTCGAGTTTCTTGGAGTGCTGCTATATCAATATTAAAACATCTCAGCTCCCTTGCAATAATGGCAGTCCTACGTTCAGGTCGTTCACTATCCATATTGTCTTGCAGTGTCCGTATATTCCATGTTCCAAAATTCATGTGTTTTTTACGACCGCTAGATGGTGACCCCACTGGTCGTGGTAATCCAGTCAGGAAGAAAATGAGGCAGACTATGTTTAGGTCACCTTTTCTAGCCCCCTCCCCATATGGGGTGAGCAGAGTGGATCCTAAATAGGGCTGCTCAGTCGTGGATACAGCTGCCGAACTACTCAACTGCCTCGATCCTTGAGTCAGGGCGACTGAATCCATATCCACCACCCATGTGCTGGTCCATGACTAGGAGCTTCCGGATTTCACAGTCCTGCCCCCGTTGCCATTCGTCAATCGCCATGGGACTTTTGGTTGTTTTGGGTTTGGTGTGGTTGGAAGACGCCTGTGCGTGAATTTGTTTTATGTGTTGAGATCGGTGCACAACAATCAGCACACAACCTTCACAGAAAAAGGCTCTAATCCAATGGCATGGATACCATGACGATTGGTGACCTTTTGTCTGCTGCAGCCTTCATCCGCCTTCGCAGCCGTTGTAACAATACACCTTGTTATCTTCCGCCTGTTCTGCCGTTGAGGACTTTCTTGGATCGTTCTTTGTCTGGTTCCTCCCCATGGACCTTACCGCCATGGGTGACCCTACCAGGAGTACATGACTCCCGACGGCTTCGCTCACAGGGTTCATTGGGAACACACAAGCCCACTCACCACAACAAGGTGACGATCCAGCGAGTGAGGCACAGGTATATAGTGAAGCAAGCGCATGACTGCTTCTATGTATGTCCCGATCCCAAGCCTTTCCCCACAGGTGCATCTCCTGCAGCACTCTGTTAAAACAGAATGATATACAGTTATATGATCTAGCTGTCACCCGATGCCTTTGCCATGCATCCAGATTCAGCTCACAAGAGCTGAGTGCATACATCCAAATGCAGTTGTCTTCAATGGTGATTTGTTTATAGTTTACACAGTCTCCTGAACTGATGATGATGGTGGTGGTGGTGATTTATTTTATTTATTTATTTATCATCATATTTATATCCTGCCCATCTCCCCTGCAAGGAGGGACCCTGGGCGGTTATGATAATGGGTGATGATGATTCGATTGGTTAACCTTCTTTATATTTAATCTTAGTCCCATTTTTTCACTGTGCTACTTGACTTTCCTTATTAGAGATTGCAGATCATTTGCATTTTCAGCCATCAGAGTAATATCATCAGCATAGCATAAGGTATTGATGTTTCTTCCTCCAATTTTAAAACTATGTTCATCATCTTCTAATCCAGACTGCCTCAATGTATCCAGCATATAAATTGGATAAATAAGATGAGCATATATGGCTTTGTCTCACTTCTTTGCCAACCTGGAGCTAGTCTGTTTTGCTATTTTCTGTCCAGACTGTGACTTTCTGACCAGGGTCTAGGTTTTGCTTGAGAACAATGAGATTCCCATTTTCCTAAGCACATTCCACAACTTGACATAGTCAATACAATCAAAGTACTTTCTATAGTCAATGAAGTACATAGTGACAGCATGCATAAGGAATAATGTCTCATGTTCTCAGCCTTTTCTAAAGCCAGCTTGAACATCTGGCATCTCCCTTTCCACGTAGGGCTCTAATCTGAATTTTGCTAATATGAGAAATTTAAGGATATTGTGCAATAGTTTACACACCCTGTTAAATTTCTTTAATCTGGTATTGTTATGCAGATGGACCTCTTCCACTTCTGTTGGCCACTGTGTTGTTAGGTTTGGTTGTTCTAACCAAATTGTGCTAACATCGCTTGGTTAGAACCTTTACTGATTGTTCTACTGTTGTTTCCCATATTTCAGTGATATACCATCAATTCCTGAAGCCTTATCTCTTCATTACTGTCCTTTAGCATAATAATTTGATGTTGGAAACTCCTTCTGAGTTTGGAAATCTTTTGGAAAACTTTCCTTGGTTTTCCATGTCTGTTTCCATCTTCATATATTGTTCTGATACTGCTTCTTTTCTCCTCTAACAACTTTCTGAAATACTTTGTTAAGTTTCTTCCTGAGATCTCTGTCTTTCTGGATTTTGGCTTCTCTTCTCAGCAATTTCAGTGTTCTGATATTCAGTTTTATTTCTTTTATTTCTTAGTCATTGGCAGTCTGTTTTTACACTCATCCTTAACAACTTTCATTCCACAGTTCCTCTGGTTCCCTATCAATGAGGTTCAGGACTTCAAAGTGACTCCTGATGTTCTTCTTGAAGATGGGGGTTAGATGTTCAAGTTCATATTGTGGAAACTGGTTGGCCGTGTTCTTCTGCTTGGCTTGACTTGGAAGTTACACACAAACAGTTCTTGATCTGTTCCAAGGTCAACCCCTGGCTATGTCTTTAGCTCCTGAACTAAATTGATCTCTTCCACCTCCTTATACCAGTAATATAATCAATTTGATTTCTGTGGACTTTATCCAGTGATATCCATGTATATAGGCATCGTTTTGATTGTTGGAAGACTGTTAACAATGAAGAAATCACTAACACTGGATTGAAATTAATAAGTTGTTCTCCTACTTCATTTTAGTTTCTTAGGTCATACAGCCCAACTACATTTTACTCCTTAATAATTCCAAATTTGGCATTCCAGTCCAACACAGGCAGCACATCTTGCTTGCAAGTACTGTCAGTTTCAGAATGAACTTCAAGTTCATCAAGCTCCTGTTCTTCTGCATCAGTGGTTGGAGAATAAACTAAGATAATTATCCTATTAAACTTGGATAATCTTCCTATTAAAGGGTTGTCTGTGAAGTCTAATTGATATTATTCGGTCATTGATTGCATTGTACCCAAATATTGTCCTTGCTATATCCTTCCTGACTATGAAAGCAATACTGTTGCTTCTTTGTTTTTCATGTCCTGAATCATAAACAGTAGGATCTTCTGACTAAAAGTGTCCAATTCCAGTCCATTTCAATTTACTGTTGCTTAAGACATCAAAACATAGTCAATTCATTTCATTTTTCACTGTGTTGAGCTTTCCCATATTCATGCTTCTTACATTCCACAATCCCACTGTAATTCTGTCTTTAAAGCTTTGGATTTTCTTTCCAGCATGGCAACATCAGCAACTAGACATTCCAAAGGCTTTAATCTAGATAAGTCATAAACACCATTAGTATTCCGAAAGATCCTCAGCTCTTCTCAAGTAGCATGTTGAGTGCTATCTGACCTGAGGGGGCCATCATCAATCAATTTATATTGTCTATCCATGTGGTTCTCTTGGTAAAATACAGGAGTGATTCACCATTGCCTTCTCCTGTACAGTATGAATTGATGCTTTTGCCATTGTCACTAAAGTGATCATCCACTTCTGGCATCTTCCTATATCACTGTTGCCCAATATACCTGTACGTGCCCACTTGCTTTAACTAGCCAACTGGGATGACCTTCACACTTCGGGTGACCCTGCTGGGATGATATTTTTTTTGGCATACACTCCCATATTTACACACCATTCAAAAGAGACAATAAAAAAGCTAAGAAGGAAACAAAAAGACCAGAACACATTCTCTCCCGCAACCAACACCCAGATAAGCAGGGATTAACACCAGACAAACAAGCAGAAAACAATACCCTAATCAAGGAACTACCAAGAAGAAAACCACATTCCCACCAATACTGGTAAGGCAAGCTACTGTATATAAATAGGGAGCAAAACCCACACTCTCACTAATGATGTTACCTAGTTGGGTAATAAGATGTCTGCAAGCAAACAACCAAGCTCAGAGGACCCCACCAAGGACTCCATTCCCAGTATTGTATGTTGTATGTAAGTATATTGCTTATCCCTCCTAAGAACACAACACACACACACACACACACAAAATGATGAGGCTGCACAGCAGAACTTGAGGAGGTCTCCTGAATTAGACATACTTTCACTGGATCTTTGCAGATTCAGCTTTTTTGTTTAGGAAGTAGTTTGGATTGAGAGCGAATGACAGATAACTGGTTTTATTGTGTTGATTTCTTTACTTTTATGACTGTGATTCCATTCTTCGTTCTCTATTTATCCTTTTGTGGTGTTGTTTTATCTCTGGAACAATTTGTCAATTATTATGAGAGCCCATAAGTGATCCAGAAAGTAGATCAAGGTTAAACAGCACAGATACACACAAATATGCCCATGCAAACAGACACACCCACATACGTAAGCCACATACCTCCATATTTCTCCATGCTTTGTGAATTATGCCGATAAATCTTGATTCAGAAGAAACCAGGTCATGTAACTTCACATTTAGTGACAAGGAATAGGCATAGGTTTGAGCCCATTTCAGGCTGCTGCTGAGTGTGCACAAACATGTGACTGCCAGGTGGACAAAAAGAGAAAAAGCATAGGTGCATCAGCCCCCACACACCTTATTTCATCTCCTTCCCCCCCAATCCCCAGCATGGCTTTCCCCCTTCCCTGCCCCTTGGCTTGGCACGTGATCCTTCAAAAAGCTCCATCAATGCAGACTGCTCTCTGTAGAACTCTTGTTTTGGACGCTATGAATGTTTTTTCCCCTTTTCCCTTTTTTTGGGGTGGGGGGGGGAACGTGTTTTAATTTATAAAATAAATTAAATAAACAACTACCTAAAAGAAAAAGGACGTAGTGGGTGGAAAATAAAATATCACTAAATAAACAGAGAATTTACAATTGTCATAAAATGTAAAATTCATTATTTATTGAAAATCATTACAAAATTCTAAACATTAATGTTTAGATTGATGTCAGCACTGTTTATCATTGTTCCTAAAATAAATGCTGGTGCTCTTGCCCTTGCTAAAACAGGAAAAATAAATAAATAAATAATAAAAACAACCAGTAAAAACCATATTGTTCTAAATTCCCTCCCATTGTGCCCGACTAGTGATTACATCAAAATATTTATAAACATTAAAAATTTCTTCTGGTTACTATCTTTACATCAAGTATTTCCTCCTTAAAACTCTTAAGTATCTGACTTTGCCTTGTGTGATATGTAAGATGCTTAAATTTAGTCAAACTTCTGTTCTGGTTGCATACTGTTAATTTTGCCATTGCTGCACATTCCCCAAATTTTGTTTCCCAGTCGGTAAAGTACCTTTTTTTCCAGGGCTGGGGCAAATTTGTCCTCACGACCGTCGGCATGTGACATCATGAATGTTAAATTCATTCAGAGTCACTTTTATGTGAGATGGGAGGCTATATACAGTAAATATGATAAATGAATAAATAAACAAACAAATAAATTGTTGGCAAGTAGTGCATTATTTTCTATCACCTTTTAATATGAACAGTAACGGTCTCATAAACAGCCCTCAAGTCTTTTTTTATTTTGGTGTAAAGCTACTTTGTATAAACGCATTTCATTATGCCTACACAAAGATGACCAAGGATATAGAGAACTCCAAGCTATAATGAAATTCACTATCTTCTACGTGGTTAGCATCTCTTTTAAGTAACAACCTGATCTCTACTCCCCCAAACACACATCCATTTAGGTTGGGATGATTCATCCATTGGGCATATTGTGTTGAGGGGAGGTAGAACCTGGTTTGAATCATCTCTCAAATTCTGCAGGCCTTTAAAAATAACTAAGGCTCAACTGAAAAATAAGGGAGGCTTGTGTTGAGTCATGCATCCCGTAGGCAGCAATATCTCAAATTTAAGAGCTAGAGTTTCTCATGAGCCAGTATTGATAAATATGGACATCTACTTCTGAAATATTTGGGCAGCATTCATCCCATTTTGAAACAAGCAGTTTCTTCTCTTTTCCTCAGAGGGTCAGATCCTGTAATAAGGGGCAATGCTTTGTGGAGGGAAAGGGCACCAGGGTAGATATAATCCGTACTTCAGCTTGGAGTAAAAAGAATTTTTAATAAAAATACACTGTCATTTGACGTAATGTTTTTCTCCAGTGTGGCTTGTTAATTTTTTTGCATTGGCCCAATTTGTGGCAGGCTGGTGGAGACGAAGGGGGGGGGGGGAGCAGGCAAAGCACCCTCCAGAATGCTACCTAGCTTTCTTATGAATTTCTGAATGTTAAAAGGTTTTTAACCGAATTCATTTTCACGTTCCCACATAAACGATACCATCATAATCTTGAAACGCTCATGGTGTGTTTTCTGGTTAATAAGTAACATGGATGTTATTTTCTGGGGGAGGTTGGGGTTGTATATGTATGTGTGTGTTTTAATGTGGAACATTAGAGCATAAAATGTTTTCTGAAGCAAGATTAAGAAAAGCACACATCAATGTGTGTGTGTGCGCGCACGCACATGTGCATGCATTCATCCACACCCACTTGGCTATGCTTTATAAAAATGCCAATCTGGTGGATGTTGTGAAACTTTGCTCTAATGTTCTATATCAATGGGGGTGGGTATTTATAATGTAAGTGCTATGTTATAACTTTTTCCTTCCCCCGCCCCCCTTTCTTCTCTGTGCGTGTCCCTCTGTAGGCTAAGCTGTTCCGTCTGTATACACAGGAGGTGTTGGAACTGGGTCACAATGTGTCCTTTCTTCTCCTGCTCCCCGCCTCAGACGACGTCTGCACTGCCCCAGGACAGAATAACCCTTACACCCCACACACAGGATTCCTTAACCTCCCTCTTCAGATGTTTGAACTCGGTATACTAACTTGGTTCTCCTAGAAATATTAACCCCGTTGCCTTATAATAAAATCACAAAGTTGTATCTGTTCCCCATTCGGTCCTTGCCTCCCCCACTGCAGCAGAGAGTCAATAAATCATGTGATTTCTTGGCAACATCACTTTTTCCCTCTGACTCCAGATAAGTAATAGAGGGAGCCCAGCTACCGGATTACATGTGCTAGTCATCATTCTTGGCACGCAGAAGCCAGCCAGATATCACGCAACACACAGCCCTTGAGTGTAGTAAAGGCATTCGGAATAAAGTCATTCTGAAATGGGTAAATCAGGCGCTGCTGGATGAAAGCGAAGTGGGTCAGACTGGCTTAGCAGTGCTTTGGATGTCGACATCTGATGGAGAAGGCGTTCTTCATAATTGCTCCTATTTGCCTACTCAGAATAGTTTGACCTCAGACAGCTACATGCATTTATGTATGCATTTGTTATTTTATTTAGGAGAGGAAGAGTTTCTGTGACAAATGTTGCCACTTTGGATTCATTCTGGAGGAGATCATTCATTTTTGGAATAATACCATTTTATTTGTTTGGAAGAATTGCTGCTGGGGAACAACTGCAGGAAGAGGCTGCTTCCTCCAAGCCTAGATTTTGTGGGCTTCCCAGATACAACCACAAAGAATAGGAAGTTGAACTAGACAGACTTTGATTCCTCAGGGTCAGGGATACATTTATAACTGTTTCCAGCATGTGATTAGCACCCTCGCAAAATGGCTACCATGGGAGACTTCCTTACTCACAATCTGGTGGCCTTGTAGGCATGGCCAGCCTCAAAACGCTCATTAGCCAGAAGGCAAACTAGCCCCCAGGGATGTTCTCACCTTTATTATAAGGCATGATTGTCAACACTATGATGCTAGATGGTGATACATTGTAGATGCCACCACACCTCCTCAGTAGCCATTTAAGTGCATCCCCAGCTACTGTACAAAAAAATAAACCCAGAAATCATGATGTTTCCAATAGGATTAGAACCACATTTCATATCCACTATAGATATGCACAGGCAACAGAGGTAGTAAAGCAGTTTGCCGTAAACAATGAGAATACAGGCTGCCCTGCTCATCCATCTCAATGCAGTGAATTTATAATGCAGGAGTTGTAAGCACTCCAGGGAGAATTCTAGTAACAGCTCAATTTTACTTTCCAAACAAAAAGTAACTGATCTCATGCCCTCGAGCAGGGGCCATTTTCTGATTTATTGCACATTTTTCCCTAGTGCCTATAAAATAGCTGTGATTCACCTCCCAAATATTGGAAGCTTCCACTCCCTATTAGTTGGTGGCTACTGGATCTTTAACTGTGAAACCACAGATGACTCTGCTAAAGTAACATTTGTTACACTAACAGTATAGGCCTAGTTTTCAACCACACCGCAGTAAGAAGATGCAGCTCTGAAACTAAAACAGCAGTGTCATTTTGCTAAAGTGCCACCTGTGTGGGGTAATCTGTAAGACTTCCAGATTCTCAAAGAGTCCTATAGAAATTAGCCCTGTTGGAAGATGATGAAAAAAGTCAGTACTGTCTCTCTTTTTCTTTTTTCAGACATGGTTGAAAAAATGCTGGCATGATCAAAGAGAGAGAGAATGGTTTTGGGGAGATCTTAAAAATATATCTAGGCTAAAAAAAACAACACAGTTTTTCACACAATGAAAAGGAGGTTGTGACAGTTCGCCTGCAGCCCCATGATACCTCCTCATAATTTCAGATGGAGTAGCTTTGCAAACCCTTAGAACAATAGAAAACCTGCTCAACCTATAAAACAATTGAGGAAAGTTAAAATTCTATCAAGAAGATTAATGAAATGTTTCAAATATTCAGTGCTGAACATAACACCCACTTAATTTGCACTGTGAAGAGTTGCTAGCACTGGCATACTACCTACGTTAGGTCAGGGGCAGGCTCGTCAGAATCTGCTGCAGTTCTCCTGAGTCTGTTAGTGCATCTTTCCTTGTATTTTTGACACTGCTGATTGGAAGTGGGTTGCCAAGATTTAGACAGGATTCTTTAATAGTTCTTCCTGGAGTTACCAAAGATTGAATGTGGGATGTTTTGATGCAAAATATGGGCTGACCCTGAGCAAGCAGCATTGATCATGGAAGTTTATAATATGTTGGTGACCCAGTGAATACAAAGAAAACAGGTCCATCAGAGGCTAATTGTTTGTTCAATGGAGAGCTCTGTTGAGAAGATGGCTCTGCTAAGAACTCATAACACATTTAGATCAGCTTATAGAAACTGTTGTCACAATGACATTGAGAAGCCTTTGTAGGAACTTCCCTAGCCATCCTCAGAGCATGAGTATAACACCTGTCTGAAACTCCTTAAAGCAGCGTTATCCTTTCCCTGGATCATGCAGCACCTATAAAGGACAGTTGCCTGTTTCTGAGAAAATAAGCAGCTGCTTTAATAGGTTGCATAGAGGTGCTGCCTCCATGCTCTTGCATGCTCCAAGGACCTTTTTGGAGATTGAATCCAACGTGCTACAAAAGCCTATTCTTTATATTATTTTTTGCCATTGCACGTGGATAAATTTTCAGTATTAATATATAGTGGTAATGGTTTGTGTAAGAAGAAGCCAATGTGTGTAGAACCGATACTATTTATTTATTTATATTTCAAATTTCGTCACTGCCCATCTCCCTCAAAAGAGAGAAAGCTTACTATCTGAGAAAGCTGTGATGAAACATCATGTTGCATATAATTGCCTGTAGGATGTGCTTCATGGTTTCCAGCAGTAATTGTTCAGAACAGAGAATGATCAAAGGGCGAAGAGGTAATCAAAAAGTGTCATTCTTTCCCCCATTCCCAACAGCAAGTTTAGCTTTACTTCTTTCTATTGTGGAGACAGACATAGCGTTTGGTAGAGCTTCTGTGCTAGCATTGTGACCAGTGAATACATTGTCACACCCAAGATGTAGATCTGGCAACATGCTTTTTATAAACGCAGCATGAACAGAAATACAGACTTGCACCCTTCACTTTTTGTTGTTGTTCTTGTTGTTGTTGTTGTTGTTGTTGTTGTTGTTGTATTTTCTTTTTCAGTTTTATGGGGTGGAAAAGAGAGAAGCACCATGATTAATCAGAATTGAAAATCCATATTCAGAAAGGTATACACAACTAGGTAAGGTGATACTTTTATTGGGTCAGTATCTGCAGATGTAATGAAAGTTGGTGCATTTTCAAATTGCATGGAACCCCTTATCAGGCAGAATGCATAAACAGTATTGTTCAATAACTTTTCAAAGATCTGAGTTCTCATCTTAATCTCTGCTTCATGAACCTGGTCTTTCCAGATGTACTGGCTGGGAATTACGGGAGTTTTATCCTAACACATCTGGATGACCCCAAAGAGGGAAGAGCATTCTATATCATTGTCTGAACTGATACAGTGTTCAAAGAAAAAGGGGGGGAAAGTCATAGTTTGAAATTGGTGGCTGTCCTTTGAAAAATATGGTATATTCCTAAACACAATCTGGGATGCTCTGTTAAAGGAAAGCTAGTAGAACAGAGGTTTTGAATGGCACATCAGGATGTATGGCATCGGTGAATGGGAGGAGGAAGTTACCAGTTGCAAATGCAACGGAAATATAGCACCACCACACTTTCAGCATGTAAAATATAGAGAGCAGGGTTTGCCACAGCATCTGTTTCAGAAATATGAAACATTTGGTGAGTAGATCAGTATTTCTCTGACTTGTTTTAAAATACATGAGGTCTGGATTGGAAGGTTCATAGTTCACTGGTAGGGCACATACTTTCTGTGCAGAAGGTCTTGGGTTCAATCCCTTGCAGTCCACATTAAACAACAACAACAGGGGATTAGGTACCTGGTAATAGAATGGACCTTCTACCTATGTCCTGCTATAGGCAATATCGAAACAGTGGGCGAAGTGGACAAAGAGTCTGACCTGGTCTATGACAGTATCTAATGCTCCTTTCTTGATCCATCATACAGCTGAAGCCCAATTCCCTTGTAACACATATATATACACCTTGGTCTTTCCTTCTGTACAAGGACTTGGTGAATTAGCAATGAGATAATTGCTATTCTGGGTGGGATGAGGTCTTAATTATTATCACTGCCTCGTGTGTGTGTTACTGAGGCAGAGAAATAATATGGCACAGCATCTTCAGCTGTAGGAAATTCTTATAGATAGATGTGAACCTATACCTCACTGCAGAAACAAAAGCGGTGTAAGTGTAATGAGGTTGGGAAGCTGTGCCCTTCAGATGGACTAGAACCTCCATTATCCATGGATTCTGACTACTTTAACCATAATAAAGCATGGGAGGCCTTTCTCGCAAATACTGTGCTTGAGGTACATGTGTAGTCCAAGGAGTCAGGTACAGTTTAGAATGGATTTTACTGATCTTTTGCACATCAACACACATTTGATATCCAACTGATCCAAAGCAGTTACTGATTGACCACTGATGAGTTTCTGCTAACATCAACAGAACTTTGGGGATTTCACTGAAATAATGCATGAATAGTACTTGGTCATTTTTCAGTCTATGAATAGCCTATACAGAAAAGTATAGTGTTTGAAGCAGAAAGCTTTATCTGAATTTCCATCCCCGATGAGCATCTATGTGCAAACCTTGCTTGTGTTTTCATCCTGCCTGATTGAGATTTCTATGTACATCTGAAGCTTGCATGCTCTTTACATCAACAGGAAACTATCCAATAGAAAAAAAAAATCACCTTGACCTTTCCTAAGGACTTAACAGATAGAGTATGTGTGGCAAAAGCTTTTAAATGTCTTAAGATGCAGAGATCCTTAGCTGGCAATTGGCAATGCAGACTCACCCAGGTAGACCAAGCAGAACAAAATATAAAACAATGATGAGAATCGCTCTGTAAAATTTCAAAGCAGATCTTCAGCACATCCAAATAAGAACAAATATAGCCACTTGCAAGATATGCTGCTGCTTTCTTTCTACTCTGCTAGTCTAATCTAATACCTGTAGTAGTCTCTGATCCACAAAAGCTTAAGCCACATAAATCTGTTTGATGTTAAGGCCATACACGACGCTTTGCGTTTTTACTGCAACAAACTCGTGGGGCCTAGCCCTTCTGCAGTTTTAGCTCTTCCCATAATCCTTGTTTTTAGGGACTAACGTAAGCTGTGGCAACTGATCTTGATCAAGCTCCTCCAAAAGGTAAGGCTTTGCGGGTCCCCCGTTTAACACACTTGCTTTTGTGCTTTGTTGTCTCCGCAGTTCACTTCTGCAGTTACAAGGAAAAATTTATTAGTCTCTATTGCCGCCTTTCCGCTGTCATAGAGCTAGATTTTCTGAGCACCCAGCAGTCCCTAAGGGAAGCCATTTCAGACAGTGAAGTCGCCGCTGCTAAACAAAGACACCAACAAGTCCTAGATTACATACAGGTAACCATCTGTTCTCTCGCTACTCAGAGTTAATTTCTAGCAGGGGCTGCTGCATTTGGGAACCTAAGCAGATAATTGTTGGGCAAGGCAAGGCACAAAGAGGTGAATGTCAAAATTCAACTTGAGTTTTATGAAGGTTTTATGCAACTTATCCCTCTCCCCTTCTTCGGATTGCTTACTTTTTGAGCTAATTTCATGGATAAAATCATATGACAAGCATACTGGAGTGTTATAGAAAAGTGTGTCAGTTTGGGTTATAAATCCCATGCCCCTTCCAATGTGAGCAAAAGCTGCACACTGCAATTTAGCCTGGATCAGAGCCCTTCTTTTTTTTCTTCCCTAGGTGAAGCCCTTCTTCCTTTCCCCTCCTCCCCTGCCAGCTGTCAGTCTGCAATGGAAAACATTATCCAAATTGCTTACTTCTTTTGCCAGAGGTGATCCTGTCATGAAGCAGCAGTGTTAGGCAGACAGGTTTGGGTACCTTGAAGGTGGCAAAGTGGGAGATGAATCATTCAGATGTTGGGGACAAGCCACCGGTGTATTCTCTTCCATAAACCCTATTAGAATAATAGGAGCTGTGTGCTGGCATAGCTGTTATTCAACTTGATGAGGCTTATATAAAAGGCTGATCCTGTTTGCTCTATCTCTGCATTGATTAATTGAAATACAGCTGTTTACAGCACAGTCTATACCCGTCTACTTAAAAGTAAATGTAGTTGAATGCTAGTAGAGATGTAGGTCAATATATAGTCTATTTTACTGGTGCATTAAGAAGGTCTCTGATAGATTTTAATGGAAGTTTTAAGAAAGAAATTGTACATAATATTAATATCACATTGTAGTTCATAACTTTTCCTAGTATATAAAGCTGTCATATCTAATATATCTTTTTAAAGCAAATTTCCCTGATGTTCCTTTTTTTAAAATAAATGTTCCTGAAGCAATCTTTTCAAACATACCGTACATATTCTTGATGTATGCTTTTTTCATATAATTTCCCCATTTTATGCACTTTTTTAAAACTCCCCAGTATACATTTTTGTATAAAACTTTCAGAAATAACCATTCTCTTTTGAATATGGGCATTTGCATAGAGAAAGCTTCTGGATTCCATACAGGGTTGCCTTCTGTCACACAGTGTATGCTCCTAGAAATACCTGAGATTGTGTCTGCATCCCTTAGCAAAGATTGGCTTTTCTAAGTCATAAAATATCTTTAGCTTGAGAGATTGCATTCTGCAGAACCAGACATACAGTGTAATATGAATTTTAGATCTCCTTTATAATTCTTTCCCATAGATAAAATGAGCTGCAGGTTGTCCAGATATGTGAATGTTATGTCCAGTAACTAAACACATACAGTATCAAATGTATCTCCAGCATCCAGGCTTTGATTCATATGCCCTCAAAGGCCAAAATAGAAAATGATTGAGAGGCTGATAAAGAAGCCCAGGCCACTCTCAGGTGAACTTTGTCCCTCCATTTCTTATTGCTTGCTAAAAATGGCTTTTCTCCCTCTTGAATCTTCTACATAGATGATGCTGTACTTTCCAAAAGCCATTCCCCTATCATATGTGTCTTAGAACAGATGTTGCAAAGCTAAATACATGATACCTGTGTATTCATTCTCTAATAAGTACAGGTAATTGAAGGACATCAAGGATTACTTCCTCCAAGTGATTATAGATGCCACACAATAAGCATTTCAGAAATTATCTCCTGCAACCTGGTCATATGAATCCACACAGAATTTTGAGCATCAGTTCTATCTCTATTCATTATGGATAGCTGGGAAAAAAGGATTAAAATCCAGAAAAGTTCACATGGCTGAAATTTGCCCTTGAGTAGGTAATCTAAAAAGGAGAATCAACTGCACATGTCCTGGGGCTGAATCAACATGAAAGTATGGGGCATTCCAGCTTTAGGATTCTAGAAAGTCCACTCTCATCTTTCTTCCATTTCCTTACTTGAACATGTTGGGAGCAGTAGACCACTATAGCTGAAGTATACCAGGTTTGGGGAGCTGGATGTAAAATCTAGGAGAATTAGTTTTTGAATTATTTTTGACTCTCCATTTGTCTAGCCATTTACCTCTGATGTACCAAAATCCAGAGTTTGCTGCCATCCAGTAGTTGTCTAGATTTTTGCAGACCAATATGGTACCCCTAATTTTAATATCCCCCCTCTCTGCTCCTGCAAATCCTGTTGTGCTGCCTCTTCATGGAAGGTGGTTGTTCCTGGGAGGGAAGAGCAAAGAACACCAGGAGTATACAATCTCAGCAGTGTCACCCAAGGCATGAAGGTCATCCCAGCTACCCAGCTAAAGCAAACAGGCACCTATACTGATTAGCAGCCACATAGGAAGATGCTGGAAGCAGATAATCACAGTATTGACAACACTGAAGGCATCATTTCGTACTGCATGGGAGAAGACAATGGTAAGCCACTCCTGTATTTTGCCAAGGAAACAACATGGATAGACAATATAAAGTGACTGATGATATAGTGCCAGAAGATGGGCCCCTCAGGTCAGATGGGAATCAATAGGTTGTTGAGAAAGAACTGAGGATGTTTCAAAGTACTAATGGTGTTTATGAAATGGCTAGATTAAAGCCTTCAGAATGGCTCGTTGCTGATGTTGCCATGCAGGAAAAAAACATCCAAAGTTGCAAAGAAAGAGTTACAGTGGGAACATGAAACATAACAAGCATTAACATCTATCCAGTAAAAGATGAAATGAACCAACTACACATTGACATCTTAGGCATCATCAAATTGAAATGGACTGGAATTGGACACTTTCAGCCAAAAGATCGTTATTACTCAGGACCCAAAAAACAAAGAAGGAATACATAGTCAGGAAAGATGTAGCAAGAACAGTACTGGATTACAATGCCATCGGTAGCCAAATAATATCAATTAGACTTCATGGGCAGCCTTTTAATATGACATTATCCAAGTTTATGCTCCAGCCACTGATGCAGAAGAGGAGGTTGATGAATGTTATGGTCAAGTTCAATATGAAATCAACAGAACATGCAAGCAAAATGTGCTGCTTGTGATTGGAGACTGGAATGCCAAAGTTGGAGTCCAGAGAAATCAAAATGATTATATTATTAGATACAAGAAAGTAGAAAAGCTCAGTTGTAACAGCAAAGATGTGACCAGGGACTGACTGTGAAACAGATCACAAATGTGCAAGTTCTAAGTCAAGCTAAACTAGAAGAACAAAGTCAACCAGTTTCCACAATATGATCCTGGCCAGATACTGTTTTCAAGAAGAAATCCAGAATTGTTTTGAAGTCCAGAATCTCATTGATAGGGAATCAGAGAAACTTTGGAATGAAACTTATTTAAGGATGAATATGAAAAGACACAGCCAAAGACCAAGAAACAGAAGAAGTGTAACTGGGTATCAGAACAAAAGGTGGATATTGCCAAGAAGAGAAGAGAAGCCAAAGATCTCAGGAAGGAACTTAACGTAGAATTTCAGAAAGCCGTTAAAAGAGAGAAGGAGCAGTATTGTGACAACATCTGTAAGGACACCAATGATGGAAACAGACACAGAAAAGCAAGGAAAGTCTTCCAAAAGATCTCTGAAGTCAGAAAAAAGTTCCAGCCTCAAATTGGTGTGCTAAAGGATGACAGTGGACATAGAGTAACTGAGTCCAAGAAATCAAGCAAAGGTGGAAGGAGTCAAATTCTGTACCATAGAGATGCCAACATTCAAGATTAAACAATGTCATCTATCATAACCCCAGAAGTGCACCTTCTCTGTAGCAGTGTCTGCCCTCTGGAACAAGGTTTCCTCCGAAATCTGGATGACTCCCACTCTGCTGTTGTTTAGAAGATATTTCTAGCCACTTTTGATAGTTGCAAGTAACCTTAAATTTAATCTAGGATGCAATCCGTTTCTCTTCTCTGATATTGCTATTTTGTAAATAAATCATTAGCTTTATTAAACAGTCCTTAGTCTAGAACGCTGAAGCAAATTCTCAACAATGGGCCTTCTTTTCCACACTACTTAATAAACAAGGCTTTTAACCATTTTTAAATTTACTTGTATTAATCTGATTATACCCACATACACCTGTTCACTAATTCTCACCATCCAATTAGGTCATTTCATTGGATACCTATTTTTTCCCGGACTTTTAACCTCCATCTTCCCAGCAGCTTCACCCTCCCACAAAGTGATTTCTTTTTCCCCAATCATTGCATTTATTACTTGTTACTTCTTGGGTGCTTTAGCGATATAGTGTGGCTTAGAGAGATGTATACATAATTGTCAGCAATTTTTTCATTTCTGTATTTTTAAAAACCAATGGCAGTCAAAAGCTTGCTAAATTTAAAAAAATGAAACCCTTGTACATATGCTAAAAAAGTTAGAAGATATAAATTATTATGTTCATTCACATAGTGTAATTGTTTTAGGACATTTTTTAAAAAATAACATAGAAAATACTAAGGATTCTAACAAGTGGGGAGGTCTGTTCTGCTCCTGACAAACATTTCATAGAGAAGACAGAAACTTACGCCTCGGGTTGCATGATTGTTTATGATTGATGAAAATGTGGCCATTTTTTAAACCACCATGTTTGTACCAAATTACTGTGACAGCATATTGGACCTGTCAGGTTCCTTCTCAAATGAAAACCAGCTGTATTCCACCTACTGGCAACAGAAAAAGGGGGGAAAGAAACACTAATTCAGTCCACCACATACCACAATCTTCAACGGCAACCGCAAAACCACAAGAGCATTTGTATGATCCTAGATCTAAGACAGTCACTATACAAACCAAACACTGTAAAAAGTGAAGGAGTCCATAAAAGCTGTTCTGAAAAGGGAACTGGTGAGAAACTAGAAAGTAAAAATTACATGTAGGCGATTAGTATGTTGTACCTAGACAAGCTATGGAATCGTGAGAAAAGAAGTTTTTCAGGGTTGACTAAGATAAAACAAATATCTGAAGCTGTGAAAGTAAGTCCTAATTTAAATGTATAGTATTATGTGTCAGACACTCTTAAAGGCATAATCAGAATTAAGCAGTTTTACTTTGGTTTTATTATATATATCAGGATAGACTGGATAATATCACATGAGTGTAAAGATTTATTTGTTTGTTTATTCATTTAGAAAATTTATATGGCTGCCCATAACTCTGGGTGGCAAACAGCTAGTTTGCAAAAAAACAGAAAACAAAACAGTATTAAAAAACCCCATAACCAGTCAAAATTAAAATAATCCAAACAGAAAAAATGGCGCCATATAACACACTTGGAAGATGTTATGAATACTCTGCCAATCAATAGTTCAGTGTTCAAACCTTTTAAAAAATCATGGCAATGCTCCGTTATTTATTTTCAAATTTGAGTTTTGCTTTTTTATATTCTCTCCTAACTTTGGGGTTTAGGGCATTTTGATTAATTTCCCCATTTTAATTTATAGGAAACAATAATTTACATTTAAAAAGCAGATAATTAATGGTTATGAATATAGCAGTACCTGTAACAAACTGGAACACTGCCACATGTGTGTGGTGATATCATCTCACAAATGTTTCAACACTCCTTCACTTCCTTCGCCTCCTGGAGATGCCCCATGAAATAGCTGTGTCTCTGTCCTTCAAGTCACAGTTTAGTAGGTACTCATGACACTGGGACACAGTTAACAATGGGTACGTCTTCCTTGTTTTTAAGGAATTGTTTTAGAACTTTATGGTAATTGCTAAGAGAAGTAGGGTATGGTATGTTAGATGGCAGAGGATATAATTAGTACCTTAAATTAGTTCAGGATCTGAGAATCAATTTATTCTTTTCATTTATTCATTTAAATCTTCAATTTATTGAAGATTTTACATAGAGTAAAAGACAAATCTAAAGAAAAAGAGAAAAAAGAAGAAAGAGGTGCAAGAAAAGAAAAAAAACCTAAAGTTATGAAATATAATGACTTCCAGCCTTCTCTTCGATATATATTAACAAACCTATCATCTCCCCTCCCTCTTCTCCTCTCAAAATCCCTTCAACCCCTTATTTAATTCTCATCTGTTTTTATCATTAAGGATCTGAGAATCAGTTTCATAAGCTCCTCAACAGAGTACAATGTTCCATGTAAATTCAGATAACCAAAATTTTAATGAAATGCCACTTTGCAGAGATAGAAATGGAAGTAGGATTTATTTATTATTTGGATTTATCCCCACCCATCTCTACCATGGTAGACTCTGGGCGGTTGCTGATGCTGAGGATGTGAGACTTAAACTTTTCCCCTACTCTAATATGTAGGCAAATCCTGTGAGGAAGGACATGGTAGAAATTGCTGTGTATTTTGAGACAGAGCAACCAGACCCATGTTTATTAATTCTTCTTAGCTTAAAGACTTGTAGGTGTTCAGATTTTTATGTTTTTGGAGAAGGAGATGTGCCAAATAGTCCAACTATTTATTAGTTTGCTTGTTAGATGTTTGTCCCACCTTTCCTCTAGCTCAGAGCTTTCCAAACTGTGTGTCGGGACACGTTAGTGTGTCAGCTGCAGTGTCTGGGTGTGTCGCGGCTGCTGCCGCCTCCGAACCCTGCCAGGATTCCGTGCAGGTCCTAGTGCCTGCCTTGTACCTTGGTGCCTCCAAACCTGCCCTGCCAGGATTCCACGCAGGTCCTAGTGCCTGCCTTGTGCCCTGCTGCTTCCAAACCTGCTGTGATTCCGCACAGGTCCTAGTGCCTGCCTTGTGCCTTGCTGTAAGAGTGTGTCGCAAAATGATGCCCTGCTGTAAGAGTGTGTCGCGAAATGATGCATGTCTAAAAAGTGTGTCACCAACATGAAAAGTTTGGAAAGCTCTGCTCTAGCTGCTCAAAGTGGTGCCCATAGGTCTTCCTTCTCCACTTTTGTACCACCGCAACAACCCTGTGAGACAGATTGGAATTAGAGATGGTGTCATGTGTCCTCTGGGCAATTCATGCAAGGACCTACTCTCTATAAAGCTGAGTCATTGAGTGGATGAAATTAAAACTCTGGGTTTTCTCACCTGTCTTTTTTCTGACAAAATGTTCTGCGTCCCTATTTTGCCACATTTGTTAGGAGTTCCATCCTAACATTACAATATTTTAGGAGATAGACTGTTGTGTTATTTACCAGCAATAGCCTATGACTTTTCAAAGGCAATATCAAACTAAGGGCCTGCTTGCTATACAATCTAGATGCTAGAAGTTCTTGAATTACTCATACCACCTTTCAATCAGAAAGCCAGAATCCAGTTCACCATTTCTTCCAGTGAACTGGATAATTTTTCTATATTGATATAAGAATATCAATATTCCTATAGTGACCTGGATAATTTTCCTATATCACTTCCAGAGTGACCTGGATAATTTTCCTATATTGGATTTACAGAAGAGGCTTGTTAAAGTCTTGAAGAATTTTGTGAGAAGGGACAAAGAAAAAATGAAAATAAATCAAGTACTAGGACATTATTTGAAGGGACTAAAGATCAAAATTGTTGGAAGTAAAAGGAAGGAATATAAAGTTGGTTTATTTGATCATGGTTAAAATAGATGTGTTGTTATCTCTGTTAACGCTTAATGGACTTTTGCTGACATCAGGACTGAAATGATGAGCTTTTATGGATTTGTTTCTAGATCAGAAATGGGATATGGGAAGAAGAGGTCGTTTGTTGTATTTTAAGAGAAGATGATAAATTACTACAATTGTTTATACTTGTGATGAAGGGGCAAGTCACTTCTTTATGTTTCTTTTCTTTTTCTTTACTATATTCTTATTTTTTTTCTTTCTTTTCTCTTTTTCTTTTCTGCACCTTCTATTTTTTCTTTTTCTTTTAGCTTGTATTAGTTTTTATTGTTGAAAATTGTAGTCTTTAATAAAATTACTATTAAAAAAAGAAAGAAAGCCAGAATTGATAAAAACTTGGGAGCTGCTCTGGTTTCCTATATAGGCAAAATTTAATAATGCAAACAAAATGCCATACTCTAGAAAATGAAAGGATAAGGTACAGTGAAAAACCTTGAGTGCATGAGAAGGCAGTTCATCTTAGAGATCATTGTCAAATTCTACTTGTATTATCTTTCTCTTGCAATTAACAGAAATCAACTTCACTTGTCAGACAAAACAAAAGTTGCTTGTTAAAATATGTCTGTATTACTTCCTCATGCAGCAAATCGATGAGATATGGCGTGAAATGAGGTGGATCAATGAAGCACTGCAGTATGCACGGTATAGGCCAACAACCTCTGGCTTGCCAGTCATGAAAATTTTGGATCTCTCAGAGGAACCCCTGCAGAAGAAAATAAGCTCAACATCCTCCCATCTCGACTGTCTTCCATCCCCACCTCTCTCCCCAGAGATGGAGATACAAAGGAGAAAAGCAGTGAGTGGTAAGGGGAAAATAATTTCATCTCTTTCATCAAGGCACAAAGTTTCCACAATTTCTGATTCAGTAGAACATAGTCACAACTGTAAGCTAGAGCTGCCTGGAGAATTCAAGGTTGCTGTGTTATGTTTGCCCCTGGGTTTGGCATGTCTTTGATAGGTCTCCATTCCTGACATATTATTCAGTAAAATTAACCAGGGAAGCATTATCTTTCTGAAGTGTTCCCTTCTCTAATTTGGCATCATCCAAATTTGGTTCCTAGAATACCCCATCAGTGTGACCAATGTAGAATAAGCACAACTCATGTGATGTATTCTAATCAGTATTACAATTTCTGGGTGAAACTTCAGCATTGTCTGGGTAACAGACAGCATAATTGTATCTTCTGAGCACTGGCATGGACAATTTGTGGCCTTCCAGGTGTTGTGAAACCCCAGTTCCAATCAATCCTATCAGCATGGCTAATGCTGAGGAATTATGGGAATTATAGTCCAGCAGCATTGGGAGGACCACATGTTGTCACCCCCAACCTAGCAGCTGTCTTTGACTGTTACACCTACTTCTGCTGGATTCCTTTGCACAATGCTTGTGACCCAGGAAAATAATAATGAATTAATGAAACATTCGAATAAAATGCAGAAGCCAGAAGGTAATACAGGCCTTTGGACATGTATTTTTTTTGGCCTTAACTCCAAATCTTGAAGAGCAATTTTTGAAATATCTGATATTGAGATTTTACAGAGTTATATTAAATTTTATTGGGAAGCAAACTAACATTGCCCGTGAGCTATAAGGATCTGTTTGACATTCAAATGCCCTTCGTTTCTTGGCTGCATCTATCAAATCTGAGGTGAGTTTTCAGAGAGGGCAGCAAAGCAAATTAATTGACTTTCTCTTTAGAGTTCTTGTGTCAAGAAATTCCAATTAGCTCTGACTAATATTTACTAAAGTTAAATGACCTCATGGGCTTCTGTCAATGGAACTTGTGGTTTATATAGGCACAGCATAATACCAAATATTAACCTCCGTGACAGATATTCTCATGGATCTTCCCTCCAAAAACTACCCTGGCTTTTACACTAGCCAGCTGTAGTGAGGCAGTTTACAGAATAACCTCCACATAAAGAAAAAATTACCAACAATACTTGGAGTCTTTCAATTCTCCATCTCCTTTTCCACAAAAGAGTTTGCACATTAAAAAAACAAACCCTCCATTAAGCACTTATAGATATAGGGATATAGAGTTATCAGAAAGCATGAAAGCCAAACAGCACATCTAGCCATCATGTGTTTCCATGGAAAGGTATCAATGCAAACCCCCAAGCAACAGCTTGTTACCATCCACATTCCAGGAACTGATATGGAGTATCTCTGTTATTGAGGGTAGTATACAGCCATCAGAACTAGCTCTTGCATGCTACTGTATGCTTTAATCTCTTTTTATCTCACCCCCATTTGGGCAATAAAGTATGTTTTCAGTACACTCTATGGACAATTCATCCCAAACTTCCCATGTTTCTCAGGGATAAGTTTAAAACTAGCTCTGCCCTTTTTTTTAAATGTGAAGTGCCACCAATCTGGTTTCATTCAGGTTTTGCAGAACCTAACTCCCGTATCTTACAGACAAGAATAGGGTACCGCATGCAAATGCTGTACATACATTCGGCTGTACATTTTGAGTTGACTATTTGGAACGTACATTGTTATTCTCCAAATGCATCCACTTGGGGGCTTTTACATTTGCCAGAAGTCCTTTAAGATGCACCTTGCAGTTGTTATTTGGATTCTTATTTGGGTGGTAAAAAATTGGGGAGAATTATTGGTGGCTTCTAAGCGCCGTATCCCTTCTTTATAGGAAACTGGAAGAGGTAGGTGAAATTGATATTAGGTATTAATGTGACCTGTGGAATAATGAGCTTGAATGCCCTATTCTGATACAACCATTTGAAACTATGTGAAATTAATTTCCTATGGTCTTAAAATGAGGTTAGTATAACAGCAACAACAAAAATGTGTAATGTATGCTGTGCACCATAGAGAATGTACAATAAAGGTTGCTTACCATACTCCTGATATTGGAGGCATAACTCGGGAGTTAAAACATTAATCCACATGGTTTGGTCTTGTTTTGTTACTGTTGAGTTTGGGGATGACATCAACAGAATTATTAACATGACTCTGGATCAATCATTGTATGTTAAAGATGCATATGCTCTTCATGTTTTATTCCTAGGACTTGATGTTTATCAAAATATCAAGAATTATGGATTGGGGAGCATGGGAGTTGGCTAAAAGAATTATTATACAACACTGGAATGCAAAATATAGAATACATACACTTTTGGAAGACTTTTGAGCAATATGGTCAAAGTGTTTTGGACTTGTTCTAACATAATTTCCAGCCCTTAATTTCTTTTTCTTTTTCCTTTCTTTTTTCCTTGTTTTGAATTGCTAGGCTGAACGATTTTGAGCTTGTGCTTATCTTTCAATGCTGTTATCTTTTTTTTATCCTTTCCTTTTGTTGATTAGTTTAGCAAAATAGAATATTTTGAAAGATGCATTTCTCCCAGGGTATCTGTGCTGGGTGAGCATCAGGGATACACTGGTTGAAGGCTACCCTGAGGTAATGGCATTGTGATGTGCCTGACTGTCAATATAACTTGGTCAGAGGGCCCACACTCTCAGCAGAGTAATGGGAATATGATGGAGGATGAACAGACGGATATGAAGCCCTTTCATCTTTTAGATCCCGCCCCTGGCCCCTCCATCACCATTTCACACTAATAAAGCAGATGGTGCATGTTAGCCTTCCCCAACGAGTGCCCTCCAGATGTGTTGCATAACAACTCCCATTTCTAGCTGGAAGAGGGCCAGGCAGGGGAACACAAGTTATCACTGTCCTGCTAAGCACAATGGGGGTGTTAATGTTCCATTGAACTCAGTGGCCTATAAGAATCCCTACTCTTCTACCTCCTTCCATTTTGCCCCATCTGTCATGGCAGAATATAGGCTATCTCTGTATCCATTCACAGCATACAAATGCAGAAGCACATAATCAATACATAATGCTCTTCACTTCCCCACCCCCCCAGTACATCATTCAGGTAACAAGTTGATATTAATTATTCCCCATGCCGTGCACACTGAAAACAGACCTGCACAAAAAAACAGAGCCTCTTTCACACAGTCTAGCATCAGAATAAATCTACTGCAGGAAGAGCATGTGGCTAATGTTTGTGTTCTGAGATTGAAGACTTGTTTTTATTTTGGTTTGGTTTGGGTTTTTTCAGCGCTTGTCTAGTCTGTTTTGTGTTGGGAACAGACGCGGTGCTGAGTGGCATCACGTACCAGCCTTGGGAATTTCCAAAGAATCCAAGACCCTGCAGCTGGCAATAACCCCAAAAGGTTAGACCAGCTGTTTAGAGTCAGACAGTCCAGAAAATGCAGGAAGGAACAGCAGCAAGCTTTTCTGTGCTTTTCCCCTTCAGTTAAAAAAAAGAAAGTTCATTCCTTTCTGAGTAGCAACAGGGGCTGTATCTGATTGGCCAAGGAAGCCTCTCCCAAACCTTGTCATAATTCCTTTTAGCTTCCCAGTGTTGCAGGTTCCAGCCTCAACTTCCTTGGAGAACCAGCAGGAGTGAGAGGCTCCGACAATCGATTTTCCCCATCAAGGTCCGAGCCCTCTCTACAGGCATTCGTCCGTCCATTTTTCTTTTCTCTTTTAGTGGCACCCACAGTTCATATCTGTAGAATGGCCCCGGAAGCGGAGTTAGTGCTTGGACCTCTTATTCCATCCTAACAACTCCCTTTCCACATTGGACAAGCAGGTGTCCTGACTAAGGGTGAAGGACCACGCTGAGACAAATTGTAGAAGCTCTAGTGTTTATTGTTCTACTCTGCTAGGGAGAATCCAGCTAAACTGAAATGAATTAGCCAACGCTAAGGGAAAAGGCCCATAAAACTAAGGCGGTGCTTTCTTGACTCTCTTAGGAGGGAAACAAAAAGACTCTGTACTGCGCATGCATTTGTCTCCCTGGAGAGGGCCCCCTCCTTCTCCACCAGCTATCTCCCTGACAGCAGGTCTGCTATACTGTGGAGCCCAAATCTGGCACAGAAGATTGCAGTTTTAATTCTGTCCAGTCTAACAAACTTACCAAAAAAAACTGTGCAACCAACAGTAATATAACCAAGTCTTGTGATAAAATTAAATAGAAAACTCCATTATTAAATAAAGATAAAATAATTCTTTGGACAGGATATGGCCCAATTTAATGTAGTTAAAACTCTGTGCAGAATACAATATACAAATCATTCGGATTCCAAATAACACATAATTGCATTTTGCTAGATTCTGTTAACCTATCTGTCTTAATATTAGTGGAATTTAGTATGCAGGATCTAAATGAATAACAATAGTGGTTAATGATACCTTTTGTTTGTTATCATAAACAAATTTCAGAGTAGAGATTGTACAGATATCCATTCAGACTAAAAGCGTTGCAGAATTAGGCACTATCTAAGACCTGCTTTTGCTCTGAAAATACATCTAGCACAACAGCCATTCATTTGGCATTCTTCTAATGGACTCCTTGTTTTCTCCATGTTGTCAGAGTTTCAAAGCATGCAAATGAGAGGTATGGTTTAAGCAAGCCTAAAACTATAAGGACTCCTCTTGTCCTGGGGCTGGACAACTGAACACGCAAACCAATAGAGAAGTCAATAATGCATGAAGCCAATAACTCACAGTGACGTTATTAACCAATCCAAGCTCCATGCTAGAGTTTCAAGCAAGAGATGAAGCATCAAACAAAATCAGAGATCAAAAGCATATGCAGGAGTTGGTCCAAGAATCAAAAGCCAAGGTTTCACTAAACAGGGGTAACTCAAGAATAAAAGGGCTACCATTCTCCTTCTCCTTCTCCTTCTCCTTCTCCTTCTCCTTCTTCATCCTAGCGTTTATCCCGCTTTTTTGCAGGGTCCGCTTTTTTCCGGATCAACCGGAAGTTGGTAATTGGTTGATCCGTTTAGTTGCGAAGGGGGCTAACTGACCGGCTTGTCGCTAGAGCCTGACATCGGAAGCTAGGGCTAGCTAACGGGAGCTCACCCCATCATGTGGTATCCACACACGGGCTTTGAACCGCCAAGCTTAAGATCTTCCCGTCTCAGCGTCTTAGTGCCTTAGCCACGTATATAAATAAAAGGGCTACCGTTCTGGGCTGAAAAATAATCAGAATGACTATTAGCGGCCATCTGAATGTTCACAGTCCAGAAATGGTAGTCCTATCAGAAGATATTGGCTGAATTCATGTATCACACTAAGCCATAGTTTTTAACCATGGTTTGTTAAATAAGCCATATTGACTAGATTCACCCATAAAACTAAGCTACAGACTACTGTTTATAAACCACAACAGTTGGATTCAGTCACCCCATTAAGCCAAAATTAAACAAACTATATTCTGGTTTGGGACAACATGTGAACCAAGTCAGTGTTTATAGCAAGTAGTAGTTCGTAAGAGAAGGATGAGCCATCCATAACAGGCTCAGTTGTAGACCCTTAGAAAAGGCTTAGCAAAAAACAAACAAACCAAAAGGCTGAATAAGACTTTTACTCAGAGACTGTTCCTGAGTAGATTTTTTCAGAAGAAACCCATCTTGTTGTTTCTTCAATGGACCCTTCTGTGTTTGATGACCAAGTAATTCTACACAGTCTTAGCTTAGCTTCCTTCTCAGAATAAATGAGGGTCCTGGTACATCTGAGCAAGCAGTCTAAAGCTATCTCCTCAACGGACCATAATCCCACCAGCCCCATCCTGATCAACACCAATATTTTCAGCAATACATTCCTCCACATCCTCCACCAAAGGGGAGCTATTCAGCAGGACATGATGCCTCCAACATTAGAAACAGTTCTTAACCTCCTGTCTTCAAGAGACAGTAGAAATGCATTCAGTAACAAAGAAACCCTCTATTTCAGATTAATTTTGATGTAGAAGATAGGCACACAGCTAAGACATGCAGTCTGCCCAGGGTTAATCAATTCTATTCTTTTTGCAGATTCCCAGCCATATTCTGATGAAGAAGGTTGCTCAGAAGTGTTCCTCCCAACCGACAGTGACTATGATTCTAGTGATGCTTTGAGTCCGAGAGAGCTGGATTTGGTTTATTCATCCTCCCAGGATATCTCCCATCAGGCAGTGAGTTGTCTGAGTGGCAGTGCCCCAGATGTCCTCCATGTCCATGATATCAAACCTTGCCTAACTCCAAAACAAAACCCAAGAGGAAGCAGTGTCTTAGAGATAGATGTTGATCAGTCTACAGAGAACATGCAGAGCCTGTCAATAGGAAGGCTTTCACCGAAAAACACAGAAAAGAACTCCAGCTCAAGGCAATCCTTGAGTTTCCTAGGGAAGAAGAAACATGGGAAACATCAGCACTACAGTTATTTCAGCCGACACCATCGTTGGCTCCGCGTACACAGTGAGACCCAGTCTGTCTCTCTCTCTGATGGTCTCTACACTCCCCATCTCACACAAGCCATGGACTTCTCTCAAGAGCCCACTCCTGGTGAGCAGATCAGCATTTCTATTGATTGTCCCCGCAGCACTTTCTTACCTCATGCTTCAAGCCTCCCAGAAGAAGGGAAAGACAAATACCAGGAACTGAGGCCAAACATCCGCAGGATATACGTTGAGCCTTATAAGACCACATTATCCAGTGAAGGTAGCAACACCCGGTCTGGAGACCATACAGATTTGCACAGCCCTTTGGGTCAGGGCAGGATTGCAGAAGATCAGTCTTGTTCTAACATCACCGAAGTGTTCAGTAGTGATCTTTAGGAGATCATGTTGCCAGTAGCACTGCTCCTCAAGCCTGCCTTCAAAATAGGATCACAGTTACCACAAATGGGAGACTAGTTCTTCAGAACAAACTTGGCATTCAGAAGTCCCAATTCATGTCTCTACCAGACTGAGAGCAGACTTTCAGTATGGTTTTCTAAGAGAAGACATAGAAAGGTTTAACTTTTGCATCTACAGTATGCTTACTTGCACTACCACTTCTAAAGTAAGGTGGCTGATTCCTGACACTTATTATAAAGCCTGACTAGGCTTATTTGGTGTTTTAACAGGGCAGAAAGAAATGTTATCTTTTTCACATGAAAAAGGAGCTTGCAGGAAGCTTAAAATGTTTCATGACAGAATCTTCCCATCCCAAACAGTCAGTGTTGTCCCTCACTTATTGGATAGCATTTACAGCCCCTGGGAGCTGATTTTTTAAACAATATTCTTCTTCTGAGCAACAGTAACTTTATCATGTTGCATCAGACTGGGCAATGCAACATCAGTAAGGACAAATATGGATAATTCATAGCAATTGCTTAGAAAAAGAATGTTGATTTTTAGGAATAACAAGATGCCAGTGGTGCAGTCAACAAGGTCTCTGCAGACAAATTCAAAATGGGGCAGGCCACAAAAATTACAGGTAGTCCTCAACTTATGACCACAATAGGGACTAGAAAGTTTGTCATTAAGCACTGTGATCATTAAGTGAGGCATCATGTGACCGCACCTGATTTTATGACATTTTTTGTGGCGGTCATTAAGTGAATCACAAAGTTCCCCATTGGTTTTGCTTGTCGGAAGCCAGCTGGGAAGGTCGCAAATGACAATCATGTGACCCCGGGACGCTGCAACTGTCGTAAATACATGCCAGTTGCTAAGCACCCAAATTTTGACCACATGACCGCAGGGAAGCTGTGATGGTCATAAGTGTGAGGACCAGTTATAAGTCACTTTTTTCAGCACTGTCATAACTTCAGTCACTAAACGAATGGTCGTAAGTCAAGGACTACCTGCATCTGATTTTATCCTTTTCCCTCCATTGTAACCCTCTGGGGGAAAGATCCTTGAAAAGGATCTTTTCCCTGATCCCAAAGTTTTACTGGAAGACAAAAAAGCCCACCCACTGTTTTTTCTGTCAGAGTTTTAATATCTACAAGAGCATCGGTAGTTTTGCACCTGCAGCATTTTTCAGCCATACCACTTGAACAGGAGAATTCTTTCAGGACATCCTGTAGCTACCCTAAAGCATTACATCAGTCCACTTGCACTCCTAAAAATATTTTTTTGCACATTATGGGTTGACAATTCCCAACATTCTTCTGGTGGAAACCACGATAAGTGATATAAACAGATACAGTTTTTAGAGACAATCCCTGAGACAGGAGTTGGCAATCTTATTTAGAAGGCAGCCTGTCACCTTATCCTTCCTCGTACATTCCAGCTGTTCTGTCAACGGGACTCGACAGTTCACCCTACCAAAAATGCAGAATGAGCAGCATAACTTTGTGGGCACACTCAAGAGTACCGTCATGGCAGGTTGCGTTCATCATCATTGTATACCAATTAGCTATTTTGAAAATGTGAGCCTCCATTCATAGTTCACCTTTTTTTGTTTCTTGTAAAATCTACTGATCTTAATATTTTGAATGTAAGTACACCTTTTGGATTACCCTCCTTTGAATGCCCTTCAATTTATACAACTCCTCAGTACGCAGATGGAGGTTCTTATCGGATCTCATCTCCCAGGTGGCTCCAGGCGGGAACTTGGACCTGTGAAGCAAAAAAGTATGTTTCCCTATAAATTCCCAAATCTGGGCATTAACTCATATTACATATGACATTTTGAATCATGAAACATGAAAGGTGAAATTAATTAACTGAACCCTAAGTTGAAAATGGAGTAAATTTGCTGATCATGGCCATTTTGGCATTACACACCAACCTTCTATGATAATAACAGAACAAAGGTTTGACTCCTTTAATTAATTAATACATACACAAGCATATTACAAAGGTTTGACTCCTTGACAAATTAATACATACACAAGCATATTACTCCCGACTTTCCCACTTTGCTGATGCTGCAGTTACAGCATTAAGTTAATGTAATATTTTCATGTTAGTTTGAGAAATATAAACACTTATCTCACAAAAAAAAGTATTATGGACTCAGCTTCACATGAAGTTGACAGTATTTTTAGAGACTTGAGAAGATTGCAGTCATAAAACTTCTACTCCAAAGATACCATCCTATGAAAGATACTACTTGCTTTCATTGCATTGCCATCTCTGGGCAAAGTAGTATATCAATAATGCCAAGCCTTTTTGCCAGAGACGCGAGTGAGATGAGCACACACAGCATGAACAGCTAATATTTCCAGCAGTTTTCTCCCTGAAAAGTCATAAATGGTGCACATCTTCTTTTCACCTTCATGCTTCATCTATTTTTGCATAGATACCGTCCTATCAACAGACTTAGAGGCCTCTTACAGAAATGTCAGAATTTAGTCCCATAAGTTATATTTTCAAAGCAGTGATAGTTTTCTACCTTTTTCTGATTCTTAGAATTTACCCTCATCTGTTCTATAATGCCATTAATTAGGCTTATTAGTTTGGATTTGTTCCAGAGGCCACTGAGCTCACTAATGCCAATGGGCTGCAATGATTTCACCATCAACTCTCAGTGAGACTTTGGGGTCGGTGAAGACAGCATCGGTCCAAAGCAAAAAGTGATGTCATGTAGGGTTTAATGTTTGGTTCATGGCAGGATGTTAGGGGGGAAACACATTCAATGGTGCAAGGGCTGCTAGATCTGAAACAAGTTTATTATTTTTTTTAAAGAAAAAACCTTCTGCAAACGTTGAATATCTTTTATTTCTCCATAAGCTCACATATTTGTTGAATAGTCAAGCTATTCAATTATCTCAAAATCTGGTTTCAGTGATATTCAAGCTGATAATGGGTAGTTGTTAATAGCTAATAAATAGTACATATTTTATGAGATTTTGGATTTAGTAGCTATCAAGATCAAAATATTTTGTCTAAGACTACATGCTTATATTGAAATGTGAGTGCAGTGCCACACAGCAATGACATTTTGAAGCTATTGAGGTGATATTTGATATTCAAAATGGAATTCATTTTTTTTAAACTAGAAAAGTTGCTCAAAATTTAAAATGTTTGTGACTATCAACGCCTGGAGCTATTCGTGTTCCTTTGACACATACTGCCTTGGGCCACTTCTTAGTTGGGAATGTATCATGGGAATCATCCATATATGTTGTAGGACCTGCAAAGGGGAGGGTGTTGCTAGGTGGTTTTGCAGTTCAGGGTACAAGCAGCCACTTGTGGGTAAGTTTAATTGATAGTAGAATGGAGGAAATGGAGAAGGTTTTACTCAAGTAAAGGTGGCCATCATCAAAATGCTTTTGCAGAGCCTGCTTCCACGGCATTTAAAGTACCTACCTGCAATGTTCCCAAGACCATGGATACCTCTAGAGTTCTCTGCCCACTGATCTGTAGGGAAGGCAGAAGGAACCAGGCCTGCTTACAAGTCTCTGGATGATCAGGACCCCGACCTTATCAGGAGACACTCAGATCCTAGAGCCACTTGAATGCACTAATAACCTACAGATGTTGTTAAATGCACTGATGTCTACAGAGGAACTGGTCATCTCATGCATGGGCAGAGTGAATACCTGCAGCAAGCTATTAATTTTGAGGAAAAATGCAAGGTTTTCCAGGTAACTATCAAGACTTGCAACTAGCATTCATTGGTGTCTGCTCACTTGCAGAAAATCTGCCCCCAAAATACTGGTGCCAAAAAGAGCAGCAGCACTCAGTTTTCTGCTGGATTAGTTACCACACCTTCATTAATGCCTAGATACTACAGTGCCCATGCAGAAAGTTATAAATTTCTAATTCTTTGTTGAAGTGTAAATATTTTTTTCAGTGGAGCCAGTGAATGTTTGAAATTGTGTGAAGAGAAAAGGGAGTTCCATACACACACACACACACACACACACACACACACACACACAAACACAAGGGAATGTTTTATTCTCAAATGTTTTTAAAAGATATATGCATCTTTCTATTCTATGTGTCACATACACACTCACCAAAATGATGTATTAAGTTGCTGGTCAACTCTTTAAATGCTTGGCTCATGACTGTTATGGGATGTATAGATAGATATAGATGATATAGATGATATAGATAGATATAGATATAGATATAGATATAGATATAGATATAGATATAGATATAGATATAGATATAGATATAGATATAGATATAGATATAGATATAGATATAGATGGGGGCGTGGTGGCTCAGCGGGTAAGACGCCAGGCTTGTCGATTGGAAGATCGCAAGTTCGGAGGTTCGAATCCCTAGCCCTGCATGCGGATTGAGCTCCCGCAGTCGCCCCAGCTCTTGCCAACCTAGCAATTCGAAAGCATGCAAATGCAAGTAGATGAATAGGTACCACTTCGGTGGGCAGGTAACAGCGTTCCGCGCGCGTCATGCCAGCCACATGACCGCGGAAGCGTCTTTGGACAGCGCTGGCTCTTCGGCTAACAAACAGAGATGAGCACCGGCCCCTAGAGTCGGACACGACTGCACAAAAATGTGCGGGGGGAACCTTTACCTTTTTTTTTATAGATATAGATATAGATATAGATATATGCTGCCTTATGGAAAGGTTTCTGGTTTATTTGAAAAAAGACGTTGCACAATTCAGAGCTTCTTCAGGAGGAGTTAACTTTTGCCATCAACAAGAACAACAACACCCTCACACACACACACACACACACAAACCAAACACACAAACCAAACACATTTTTGTGTTTGTATCTGGTTACTGTGGCAAATGATCTGGTTTCTTCTTACTTCAGCCATTGCATTCTCACCCCAGGTAGCAGGAAAATGGATGCTTCTCTCCTGATGTTACCTTCTTACAAAGATAAAAACCCCTTGAATTGGTAAAACAGACAGAAACTTAGTTCTGGAAATACAATCACCATGTTTTCTTCAGTGCCGTTGATGACAAAAGCAAAATGCTCCGTAGCGTGCACACAGTGGAAATATGTCCCAATTCTGGCCCACCTTTGAGTTTTACTCTCCATTATGATGGGAATAATTTTTGCTTGAATTTCCTCAAATCCAAGAGGAGGAGATAATTGAGGCTGAAAAAGGAAAATCTTATCTTGCACATACTAAGAGGGGTAAGCAGGCATGGTTTCGTTGTTGTTTATTCATTCAGTCGCTTCCGACACTTTGAGACTTCATGGACCAGCCCATGCCAGAGCTTCCTGTCGGCCGTCGCCACCCCCAGCTCCCCCAAGGTCGAGTCCGCCACCTCCAGAATATCATCCATCCATCTTGCCCTTGGCCGGCCCCTCTTCCTTTTGCCTTCCACTTTCCCTAGCATCAGCTTCTTCTCCAGGGTATCCTGTCTTCTCATTATGTGGCCAAAGTACTTCAGTTTTGCCTTTAATATCATTCCCTCAAGTGAGCAGTCTGGCTTTATTTCCTGGAGGATGGACTGGTTTGATCTTCTTGCAGTCCAAGGCACTCTCAGAATTTTTCTCCAGCACCACAGTTCAAAAGCATCTATCTTCCTTCACTCAGCCTTCCTTATGGTCCAGCTCTCGCAGCCATAGGTTACTACAGGGAATACCATTGCTTTAACTATGCAGACCTTTGTTGTCAATGTGATGTCTCTGCTCTTAACTATTTTATCAAGATTTGTCATTGCTCTCCTCCCAAGAAGTAGACGTCTTCTGATTTCCTGGCTGCAGTCAGCGTCTGCAGTAATCTTTGCGCCTAGAAATACAAAGTCTGTCACTGCCTCCACTTTTTCTCCCTCTATTTGCCAGTCATCAATCAAGCTGGTGGCCATAATCTTGGTTTTTTTGAGGTTTAACTACAACCCAGCTTTTGCACTTTCTTCTTTTACCTTCATCATAAGGCTCCTCAGCTCCTCCTTGCTTTCAGCCATCAAAGTGGTATCATCTGCATATCTGAGATTGTTAATGTTTCTTCCAGTGATTTTAACTCCAGCCTTGGATTCATCAAGCCCAGCACGTTGCATGATGTGTTCTGCGTACAGGTTGAATAAGTAGGGTGAGAGTATACAACCCTGCCATACTCCTTTCCCAATCTTAAACCAGTCCGTTGTTCCATGGTCTGTTCTTACCATTGCTACTTGGTTGTTATACAGATTCCTCAGGAGGCAGACAAGATGACTTGGTATCCCCATACCACCAAGAACTTGCCACAATTTGTTATCATCCACACAGTCAAAGGCTTTCGAATAGTCATTAAAACAGAAATAGATGTTTTTCTGAAACTCCCTGGCTTTCTCCATTATCCAGCAGATATTGGCAATTTGGTCTCTAGTTCCTCTGCCTTTTCTCAACCCAGCTTGTACATCTGGCAATTCTCGCTCCATGAATTGCTGGAGTCTACCTTGCAGGATCTTGAGCATTACCTTACTGGCATGTGAAATAAGTGCCACTGTTCGATAGTTTGAACATTCTTTAGTGTTTCCGTTTTTTGGCATGGGGATATAAGTTGATTTTTTCCAATCTAATGGCCATTCTTGCGTTTTCCAAATTTGCTGGCATATGGCATGCATCACCTTGACAGCATCATCTTGCAAGATTTCAAACAGTTCAGCTGGGATACCGTCGTCTCCTGCTGCCTTGTTATTAGCAATGCTTCTTAAGGCCCATTCAACCTCACTCTTCAGGATGTCTGGCTGTAACTCACTGACCACACCATCAAAGCTTTCCCCGATATTATTATCCTTCCTGTACAGATCTTCCATATATTCTTCCCACCTTTTCTTGATCTCTTCTGCTTCTGTTAGGTCCTTGCCATCTTTGTTTTTGATCATACCCATTTTAGCCTGGAATTTACCTCCAATGTTTCTAATTTTCTGGCATGGTTACCAAGCCACATTTCGGGGGGGGGGGGTGTTTTCCTATTTTTTAAGATCTGGAAGACGACTGGAATGAATTGCTAAACCAGCTATTCCAGAATAGTTCCACTGAAGCCAGGGACATCTTCTAAGGCAAGTGCTTGGTGAGCTGGACCACTGAACCATTTCCTTGTTGCTTTTCTCACTTGGACAGTCTGCAGATTGCTACGTACAACCTCTCCAGTACACCTAAACATAATTTGTTTGACTGTGTCCTTTAGCCCTCTCCTGCTTGGACCTGGCACCCGAACCCCAAACATCCATTGCAACTTGCCCTTTTTAACTACAAAACACCACACTTTTTAAAGTGAGGAACAGCCCTCCTCAGAAGAATGTAATGCCTGCAACATTTGTTCTGCCTGCTCCAGGTTGGATGGAAACCATTTGCCCAGTATTCTGACCCATGTCCCCCCATTGGTTCAGGAAGAGGGATGCCAACTGAAGCCCAAGCAAGTAAGAGAATTGACACAGTGACACAGCCCTCAGTGACCCAATTTAAGCCACCACAAGGAAGTAATCTGGGTTACAGGAGGAACGGTTTCTACTTTCTTCCTTTCTGTTTTCCCCACCTTTGAAAAGCTGTCAGTGTGAAAACTGGGAATGGTGCAGTGCTGACCATCTTCCAGAACTGTGATTTAGATAGCTGGCAACTTCTCTTATGGATCCAAACACAAAGCAGCCCTATTCAAGGGTTGAAGAGTTGGTGCGGTGGATGGTGACTGGAGACACGTGCTTCAGCAATTAAAAGAGTAAGGGGTGCAAGCAGAGGATGGGGAACTTGGAACATGAGGGTCATGAAAGGTAATGTGTTTGGGTGGCAAAGATGCTATCTAAGGGAAGGAACCAGTTAGTATTTCCCAATTTTCACTCTCTTGTCTGAAAGTTTCACCACTAGACAGAATTATGCCTACTCTTCTCCCTTAGGGAAAAAAAGCATCTTAGAAAAAAAGTTGTAAATGAGATTCGTGAGACGTGTTTAATACCAGGATCAGCCTGATCACAAAAACAGCCAAAATGGCTACATGCAATGGCAATATTTTGAAGATTGCCACTAAACCAGCATGGGATCCAAAAGTGCACCCCCAATCCTTTGCAATGCCCCAAGCAGGGGATGCTGGGGCACAACGTTTGATTGTGTGTGTTTGTGTGTGTGTTTGTGTGTGTGTGTAGCACTTGGGAGGCAACATGTTTTCAGCCAATCCTGTTGAATACCATCCGGCCTTGTCTATATAGAGCAATTTGGCTATTGATTGGTTGTCCTTGTTCTGATTCTTATTGTAATTTGTTGCTGTTCATGCAACTGAGTGTACGTTAAAAGTTTCAACTTGGGTACATTAAATGCACAATTTTGTGTGCTTTAAATTTCTGTACATACACGGATGCACAATACTGTAAATACTGTGTGTTAATTGTCTGCGGGGAATTTTGCCTCCCAAATAGTATTTTCATGTATACGTCTCTTTAAAAAATGTTTAAAAATACTGCTGTATTTTGCACGCCTCTCCACATGGGTGTTTTGGAAAGAGGCCTGGCTCTTACACAGAATATTAAAGGAATCTAATTTTCGACATATATTTTTGATAACTTCAAATGTATGAAATAATCTTTTAATGGAAAATTTGATCAGCCTAAGAAATACTAAATCTATTTGAGTGAATGTTATTCACAGCCATAAGTTTTTTTTTTATTATTGGAATATGATTTTGTGTCTAATAAGGTATCATGGACAAGGTGTCCTTTTGAAATTTTAAAAACATAAAAGTATTATTTGTTTGTTTGTTTGTTTGTTTGTTTGAATTGCATTTTCAGTTTATTTTGCTCTCCGATATTAGATTCAGGTCACTTGTTCACTTCCATACGATTTGCTTTTGGTTCCCTGCTTTTGGAATTGATGTTAAATGTTACCATATATACAGGTACTGATTACAAACCAGCTGCCCTTCTCCATTACAACATTTCTAGAATTCTTTGCAAATCAACCTATTCCAAAACATTTTTACATGAAGCCAAGGAAAGGAAAACCTTCTCAGCAGTGGTGCCCGCCCTTTGGAATATTCTGCCCCCAGAGGTGAGACGGGCCACTGCGCTCCCGGCCTTCTGGAAGAATTTGAAGACCTGATTCTGCCGCCTTGCTTGGGATAGGAAGGGCAATAGCTCTTCCTGGGGGTGGCTGGCACCGTAGTGTCCTCCCAACTTAATGAAATCCTATCACCACTGGATTTTGTATTTATTGATTTGCTATTTATATTGATGATTTGATTGTATTTTAGGTTTGGATGGTTTTAATTGTTGATTATATTGTGAACCACCCAGAGTCCCCCTTTTGGGGGAGATGGGCGGTGATAGAAATATGAATGATAAATAAATAAAGGTAATTGGCGTGGTCTCGAAGGAAGCTGAGCATTTATTATTTGCTTTTGCTTTTTGTCTCCCCATTTGCAGGAGAACCAAATGTTTCAGGCAGCAGGTTATTGCATAGAATTTTATGGGCCATAGATTGCCCATAAAATTGTCCATTTTGTCCATTCTACAAAATGCCCTAAAGGCCTCTGTTGTCCCAGTTCTATCATTGTAGGAAGCTGCCCTAGAACAGTAAATGAATCTCTCAATAATCTATTCTTGTATTGGCTCTGCAGGTTCTCAGATAGCCTTATTTCCCAAACTTATCTGGTAGTTCAAATGATTGAACCTGGGATTTGGGGCTTGCAAAGCATTAGTTCTTCCAGTGGACTATGGATTTCATCTGGGCTACACTGATTTTCAGCTGCATTCTCATTTTACAAGTTGTTTGATGAATGGTGACAACGTACACTACTTTCATCATGGATGTCTGTCACTGTAGCTGCTCAGAAAACACACTCAGCATTATCCCACATGAGACACTGGCATAAATTAGCTGTTTACCACACCCATTGCTGATGATATATTTCTGGACACCTTCCTCAATCTCTATCTTGATGCTTATCCAAGCAGCAGTGTGGTGCAGCTGATAGACTGTTGGGTTGAGCATGCTAGGGTCAAAAATCCCACTCAGTTATAAAGCCTATAGGTGATTTTAGATCAATCTCTGTATCTCAACTTCATCTGGTTCAAATATTTAATGTAAGAATATAGCACCATGTGTCCCACCAAGTTCTTTAGGGAAAAAGAGTCTCCATGGAGTTGCTTGAAAGAAGAGCAATGGGGTTGAGAGGATGGAAAGAACTGAGAAAATCATAGTTGGATAGAGGTGATGAGATCCTCATATTGAGAGGTGAAAATTTTAAAGAACAAAAGGCAGGGTATGAAGTGGTGAAAGATAGAAAAATATGGAGAGATAGGGTGTATGTCATTGGCATAAAGTTGTATCGTTGGATTTCTTATCATCTGCCTTTAATTTGTTTGCTTACTAGTTTTTACTCCTTTTCCGTGAGCTTCACAATGTTGCTAGCCCTGATGGAAGCATGTGTATGCAGTCTCCACAGAGGACTGCTACAGTAGTTATATTACTCGTGATCAGCTGAGTACTGATTGGGCGCCCTCAACAGTCCTCTGTCACAGACTCAGAGATTCAAAGGAACAATATGGAGGAACAATGAGCCATGAAATGAAATTGGCCCACCTACATAATGCTGCTTCCTTTCCTCCTCCTTTCAGAACGATGGGTTTGCATGTCAGTATATATGGTAACACATTTTCCTACTGAAGTCACTGTGCAGCACTGCAAGACAAAAGAAATGTACTCTGCAGGCTTCAAACCATCACCAAGTGCATGTTAAATTCATGAGTCTGCTTTGATGCAATAGAAAGGGTTGTACAAAAAGGCAGCCGAGGAGTTTCAAACAAAAGTCAAGGGTTCTACCATCATGTGTCCTTCCTTGAGTTTTCAGTTTCCAAAGATGACAGTTTTGTTGCATGTACCAGCCTAAGTAAACAAGTAAATAAATCATTAAATGCTCAATAGTCACATCACGGTGATCTACCTTGCGTCATCCCCTCAAAGCCATGCCGCTAAAACAAAACCTGGTATGTGTGCATGTGTCTTTCGTGGGACTGGTGCGTTTCTGCATGGACCATAATGTATTCTCTGGGATCTGCTTGGTTGGCTGTCTATGCTTACCAGAGCTTACGAGCTCTTCTTTGCGCAAGAGAGAATCAAGGTGAGCATTTACAGTTTCTGTAAAACACTTTCCAGATAGTCATGCCTTGTTGTAAAGGAAGGACTCTGTCGTTTTCTAACTGCCTCTCGTGTTGTACACTGAAATGTTTTAAAACCAACTAGAGACAAAAGCAGCTGTGAAATGGACCAGCTTCTAACAGCATGTTTGTGACTTGCTCTTCTGATAGCAGCAGCAGCAGTTTGAACTTTTTCTGTTTTCTTATTCAAATGTGTTGTCCTTTCCCAAGTAAAATGTCGCTTTTCCTTAATAAACCTTACTTTATTTTTAATTTTGTCTTCAAATAAAAGAATACAATTAAAACATCAAAAGGAGCTTCAAATTGTTTTAATAACACTTGGTTTGTATTTTGTCTTGCTTCCTGGGGATCTTGTAATTCAGTAATTCACTGCTGCCACCACCATCTTGACTTTTCTGACTCCCCTGCAGGTGTCACTGGCCTGAAAGCCAGGAAGGCTACCACCAGCCTATCCTACTTTCCCAATAGGGGCCACGTGGCAGCTTCCCACTGTACTCTTCCCCGCTCCCAGGCCATGCTCCATTCCCCACGGTCCCTCTGGCTGAAAAAACTACTTGTCAGCAGATGATTCGGAAGATAATGTGAGTTTTAACTGAACGGTATTTAGAAATACTGACAAAACATACTCAAGTGTGGTACCAATTGCTGGAGTCTACCATACAGATTTTAATACTAAGCCGGCAATGGTAGGTTCCATTATTTATTTATTTATTTGTTTATTTTATTTATATGACCGCCCATCTCCCCCCAACGGGGAACTCCCATTACTGGACACTCAGTATTTGGCTGATAGAATAGGTGACCCTTGTCCAGTCCATGCTGAATTTTAGCATTTGGGAAAGCAATATCTACTGTATATAAGGTCTCCTTCAAGTAGAACCTGATTCCTGGTGACCTCATGGCCACGGTCCTATCGCTTTTTGGGAGCAGTATGAAAATGATTTGCCACTGCTTCTTCCAGGAGATTTTTTAGGCTTCCTAATATTTCCTAGTGGTCTTCCATCGAAACAGTAAACAGGCCCAGCCCTGCTTTGCTTTTAAAAGTGAGCCGAGGTCAGCTGGGTGCTGCCTTCCCCAGAATCAGAGCTGTATCACTTATTTAAAAGAATACCTCATTGAATGTTACAACCAACTGAGCTATTTTAATGGGGGGATGGGGTGTACTGCAATAAATCACAAATTTATTGTGATTCACCAACTTCTCTGCACGGATAGCTTAACCCCGTTCTGGACACCTTTGGCTCAAAGCCATTGGCGCATGCTGGCAACCAGAGATTCCCTTCCGCCCTAGGCTAAATGAAAAGACGGAAAGGGTACGGTGGTCCCAGTATTTCTGGGAAACACAACAAACCCGCAATTCCGTGGGATATGTAGTGTGCAAAGCCGTGAATGCTGTATCGGTTGTGAAGAGAGAATCTGCTGTGCACTGCTATGGTTTTTAGAATTGATCCGTGCAAGTTCACAAAACTCTTATGATGGGACGGCTATTCACTTGCACTTTCCAAGTGGAGCACAGATGAAAGGATCATGTTGTTTTCCCTAGTCTTTTTCCAAGGGAAGACAACTTTATTTAAGGTTGCCAGGACAAAGCAGTTTGCAGTTTAAAACCTAATCCCAGGAACCATGGGACAATTCAGTTCTTCCCCCCTCCCCTCCATCCCACACACAGACAGGGCTCTGACCTTCAAGGGGTGGGGTATAAAATGAAATTGAAGCTTCCAATACTGGCTTATTAAGGGAGGGAAATCCTGTCATTGATTTTGAAAAGCCCCCCAAAAGTCATCCTGGGTGCTGGGCAGGATAGAAAGGGGCTGAGGATCCAAATGATCAGAAGTGCCCCTTCCTCTGTCCACCATGCCATAAACTGAAGAAATGTAGGTATCATAAACTCCCATGGCTTGCAATGGAGAAGTTATTTTAAAAAAAACATGGAAGAGGATGAAAATAGTCTGTGTCCATTCTTAAAGCATTCAGAGCTTCAACAGTTGGACCACTTTGGATTCCTCTGTCAGGAAATCATTTTACCTTGAAACAATTTATTTACGTGGTTATTTATCATTTAAATCAACCCCTAGGATCTAGCTTAATCAGTTGAATGAAGGTTTCTCTTGCTGAGCCAAACATGCATTTTGTTGTCCCCCCCAAAGTAAATGAGATATATCGGTTCACCGTGGTTAAGGGAGAGGTTATATCTTCACATCAACGACGCTGTCAGTATTGAACTCCCCCCCCTCTCCAATAAGTTTGGAATTGTAACATTTGTTGGAGAAACTCATTCTCCTTAACTACAAAAAGAAATGGCACAAAACAAATCAATTATCATGGCCATAACTGTAATGAGAGAAGGAAATGAAGTATGTCTAAGTGAATCTCATTCGTACATTAGACAACAGGCGTTCCTTTTGATGGGTGCTTTGTCCCTGCCATAGCCAGGCATATCAATTTCTGAACATTTTAACAAAGTCAGGGAAATGTGCTTTCCTCCTCCCTCCCTCCCCCTCCCTTGTCCTGCTAATGAAGTGAAATTTAGGGAAAAGATGAAGCTTTTACTGCATGTATTTAATCTCTCCTTTTAACTCCTAATCGGTAACATCGGCTTGCCTAATACCTAAGAGAAAAACTGATTGGAATATTCTCAGACTTTTCATGCACAATCCATAGGAAGGTTTTCACAATCACTCATAGAGGGTGCACATAAAAGTCTGTATCCTGGGCAGACTATGACGAAAATGGAGATAAAGTCTGTCACTGTTCACTCATAATTACTACATATTCTGCACATTCTCAGAGCTGCTCTGTTCCAAAACTTCAAATATTTACCTTTCTGTAACAAAAGAGGAATCGGGCCTGAACTTTTGGTCCAATTAAGGCCTGTGCGAACTTCAAGAATTCAAGAATCAGTGTGTGTATACAGATTGGTCTAAATCTGATCTGTTTTGTTTTCCAGTTTCCATGCATATTCCTAGATTTGTTTTCAAATGTCCAAACGAAAATTCAGTAGACCTCTTAGGAGCAGTAATGGATGGTACTTACCTTTGAAAAAAATACAAGATGCCCAGGATTCTAAATTTTTCTTTCTTGTTACACAAAAATGCCCAGCAGAGGAAAGGTCTTTTCAGTAGCTTTTTCTCCATCACAGCACTTCCTGGATTGACCATATTGTGATGATTATCTGATATTTGGGAATACAGGATTATTCATATAAGCATATGAGAGCTAGGCTGGGTGACTTTGGGCCAGTCACTCAGCCCAACCCACCTCACAGAGTTGTTGTCATGGGGAAAACAGGAGACAGGAGTATTAGGTACGTTCGCTGCCTTGAGTTGACCAAATTGTAGATTAGATGATAGGTAGGTAGGTAGGTAGGTAGGTAGGTAGGTAGGTAGGTAGATAGGTAGGTAGGGATGGATGATAGAGATAGAGATAGATGGTAGGTAGGTAGGTAGGTAGGTAGGTAGGTAGGTAGGGAGAGAGAGAGAGAGAGAGAGAGAGAGAGAGAGAGAGAGAGAGAGAGAGAGAGATGATAGATAGAGATAGATAGAGATAGATAGAGATAGATAGATAGATATAGTGGTTTGTCAACAGGATGTCACAAGTATTTCTAGTGCAAGAATGGAGACCTTCTGCTTGCTGGGCTGTGCTCTTGTGACTAATATACTCCAGCAATTCAGTTACCTGAAACAATCATGCTCACATATGTGATGTAATTTTAAACAACATACATTGATTTCTATGGACTGGTGCAATCACAGATGAGGCTAATACAGATATAGTATAATTTGTCAAATGTAAGAACAAATACCTCTATCTATAAGGAGGTGCTGCCTGTCCTCTGTGTCATGTCCTTCAGGTTTTTGAAAAATACTACCATACTCCATTCCCAATCTCCTCTCCTCTCCTCTTCCTTCAGATCTGGTAAGTGTTCCCTCCAGCTGTTCACCCAAGTTGCTAATAAAAATATTGAATAGTAGAAGGGCCAGAAGACAAACTTTGCCTGGCTGGGGAATTCTGGGAATCGAAGTCCACTCATCTTAAAGTTACCAAGGTTGAGAAACACTGATCTACAAGCCTAACACATGCCCTAAAGCAGTGTTTCTCAAGCTTGGCAGCTGTAAAATGGGTGGACTTCAATTCCCAGAAGCTGGTTGGGGAATTCTGGGAGTTGAAGTCCACACCCCTTAAAATTGCTAAGGTTGAGAAACACTGCCCTAAAGCATATTCAGTGCTTTCTCCTCTGACTACATATTGGCAAGAAAAAAAAAACAGTAAGGAACAGGAAAGCCCTGGGAATATTAGCCTGGATGGACATCTGATAGATTTTCATGAAAGCTATTCTAGAATTCAGTTTTACAATCACTATTCTGAAAGAAGGCAAGAAATAAAAGGTAGCGATTAATGATGAGGAACATCTGGCAAGCTTGTTATGTTCTTGAATGGATCGAAGAGAGGGCTTGGAAGAAATCCAGAACCCTTAAACACTTGGAAGCTTAAATAAACTTTTTAAACAACTTTACAGTGACATGGGATTAGTTCCTGAGCATAGTCACTACTGATATTCATTTAATTCCCCCCCCCCCTTTTTTTGCCAACTTTCAGTGGAAAACAAAAACAAAAACCCAGCCCTCTCAAGGCAGTGCATAACCAATATCACAGCAATATTTCAAAGGAATAAAAAGAAATTGCATTTTAAATTAAAGCAGCATTTAAAACACCCTTGTTCAGCTCAGCAACTCCACAGAACAGAAATTAAAGCATTTCCCATAACTTAACAGAAAATAGCAATAACTTAAAATCTAATCTGGCATCTTTAACTAAAACCATGATGATGACAATAACAAACATGTGTCTTTAAGGTCTATTTCAAAGTAAATAAATATATGCTATGGGAAGGTGTTCCATATATATGATGCCATCCCCAGAAAAATCCTCCTTCTTCTGCCTAAATGTCTGATGGACCTTGAAATGCAGGCCTACAAGTAAAAGACGTTTGGTGAGTTCTTATATTTCAGACAACTTAGGTGCACATGAAGTCAATATTACTTTCATTTATTGGGAGGATCTGGGTCTAAAGAAATGGAATTCAATCTATATTAATGGTAACACAGCTTCCATGGGCATTATTGATGTTATTATGTATTTATTTAAGATATTTATAGCCTACCTGCTATTCAAGGGATCGTGTGGCGAGTTACAATCCAGAAATACAACGTAAGACATTCAGGCCAAGTAAAAGAAACAATAAACTGATTTAAAACACATACACAGAGAAAGGTGTTCTTGACATAGGGGTTCTTAAGAGATACAAAAAACACAGTGAGGGCATGGATGCCAAGTTTGAAATGTGAGAGTTAGGGGTTCATGAAAGGCAGAGTATGTTGGGGGGGCAGGCTGGCTTCCAGGGGGAGAGTTGTCCAAAGCCAAGGTACCACAAGCAAAAAGGCCCCATCTCACATCCCGATCTAATGCACCTCTCCCAATTATGGGAGCCCCCTGCTCCCTCCCCAGGCCACTGACCGTATGGATCAATCAGATACATGCTGAGAGAGGCACGCCATCAAGCCTGGGAGCCTTAAACCAGGGGGTCCTAAACTTTTTGCCATCACACCTCCCCTTAGTGTAATCTTAAGGTATACACCTCCCCTAAAAATCTAAACCCCAGCATGAACACAAATGGACAATGAAAACAACAGAATGAAACTTGGGAAAGGGGGATTTGTTTTAACAATGTACAACTTAAAGGTTCTTCATACCTCCCCTGGACTCTGTTTGCACCTCCCCAAGGGAGGGACCTCTCACCATCTGGGAAACCCTGCCCTAAACGGTTAAGGAACTGGCAGTGTGATGGAACGTGCCCCTGAGGAGGAGGGTGATGTGATGGAGCTGGGAGCTGAGGGGGCAGAGAGCGCATTCCAAGCTGATAAGTGTTCACACAGCTTGCACAGCTTGGGGGGGGGGGGGGCGAGGAAGAATAACTTTCTTCCTTTTTAAAACACATACACGGAACCACCCTAGATTCCCAAGGGTATTTTTCCCCTTAGCTCAGTTTAGGAACTTTTAGTCTGGCAAGATTCTGTGTAAGGTAGAAACAATAAAGATGCGAGAGTTGAACTTCGACTCAGCGTGGTTTCTTCGCCCATTCCCCTGACAGGCCGCTCAGTGCCAGCCCTGCCGCACCTGGCCAGTCGGGTATAGGCAGCCAGGGCAGGTCTTCCAAAAGGGGCTCCAGTTGCTGCCCTTTCCAAGTAGCTTCAGACTCACATCGACCCTCCCACAGCAAGACTTTATTATACGCACAATCTTGGAGAAATGCTGAAATACCCACAACAGAGGAATGGATTGTGAAGATGGCAGAATTTGCAGAAATGGCAAAATTGACCTGTTTGACCAGGGATAAAACAAGTACTTTTATAAAAGACTGGAAACCTTTTATGGACTTTTTGCTCAAAAAGGAAAAAAATAAAATGGTGATTTCTGGATTTGTTGATTAAAAGGGTTGAATATGGAATGGGGGGAACTATGTGATATAATCTTAGAGAGGGAGGACGGATAATAACTTGGTTTGTAACTGCTGTAAAGAAGATCGGAAGTCACTTCTTCAATTATCTTTTTCTTTTCTTCTTTATTTGTATTATTTCTCACACTTTTTCTTTTATCTTTTGTGGTGGCACCCACACTGTGGAACATCTTGCCCCCAGAGTTGAGACAGATCTCCTCCCTCCCGACCTTTAGGAAAGAGCTGAAGACCTGGTTCTGCCGCCTGGCATGGGAAGGAGGAAAGGATAGCTCCTCATGGGGGTGGCTAACTCCTTAACTTTATAATGTCCTTCGTTTTAATTCCATCCATCTGGATTTAGAATTATTTATTATTCTATACATTGTATAGTGATGTTTTATATTTTGTTTTAAGTATTTTATTGTAAACCGCCCAGAGTTCCCCTTTGGGGGAGATGGGCGGTTATATAAATTTAATTAAATAAAATAAATAAATAAATCATTTATCTTTTTCTTAACTTTCCTTTATATATGTTCTTGTGTTTATCTTTTATTCATGTAAAATATTTAAATAAATAAAAATTCCCTTCTCACCTCTATGGGTGGTCTGTGTCTTCCTCAACCTCAGGTCCTCTACCAGAGGCCTGGGAGTTTGAGGGTTCTGCGCAGTATCTTAGCTGTTCCTAGAACTGCACTCTTCTGGACAGAGAGCTCCGATGTTGCTCCTGGGATCTGTTGGAGCCACTCTCCCAGCTTAGGAGTCACAGCCCCGAGTGCTCCTACCACCCCTGGGACCACTTTGGCCTTCACTTTCCACATCCTCTCCAGTTCCTCCTTCAGGCCCTGGTACTTCTCCAGCTTCTCATACTCCTTCTTCCTGATGTTGCTGTAACTTGGCACTGCTACATCTATCACCATCGCCGTCTTCTGGTCCTTGTCTACTACCACAATGTCTGGTTTATTGGCCAGTACCTGCCTGTCTGTCTGGATCTGGAATTCCCACAGGATCTTAGCCCTGTTATTCTCCACAACCTTCTGTGGAATCTCCCATCTGGACTTGGGAGGGTCTAGCCCATACACTGCGCAGATGTTCCTGTACACAATGCCAGCTACTTGGTCGTGCCGTTCAGTGTATGCTGTTCCTGCCTGCATTTTACATACTGCCACTATGTGTTGGACTGTCTCTGAGGCCTCTCTGCACAGTCTGCACCTTGGGTCCTGAGAGAAAATGTGTTTGTGTGTGTGTGTGTGTGCGTGTGTGTGTGTATCCCTCCCTAGTTTCTTGGGCTGTAAAGGCAACAAGGGAGAAATGTACTTTGACTTGCAAGATTCTGTTAATGTAACCTTACAATAAAGTAGTATTAGTTCATTTGGGGGTGCTTCCTGTCTGGACTACCTCGCAAGGCTGACACTATCTCTTCCTGAGCTGCTTTTCTCCTGTGTCCCTCAAAAGTGCTAAGGGCAACTTAACAAGCTCAGCTCTGTGACCTTAATCAGTTGAGCTGGCAGCTGCTGCCTGCAATTGACAAGACCCCAATCAGTTTCACACTAAAGGCTTTTGTTTGCCTCCTAAGCTGCTGGTGGCTCCCAGCCAGGAGCGTACTAGGCAAACAGCCAGCGCTAGTGCATTCCTTTCGAGGTCTATTCCCCATTGGGTGCCTGCTTACTCTCTTGTAATCCCTTCCTCTCCAATGAATGTAAATACAAACATCAGTTCTCTTCTTGCTAATTATCCCAGCACTGGGGTGAGCATTCCATAGGGCAGGGGAGTGGGGGAAAAGGACCATAAGATTTGCCTTTTTACCCAGCTTCCTCATGAGCTGAGTTCCAGAAACCTTCCCCTCTGTTTGGGCTCACCCAGGTGTTTGGGGTCATATCCTTTTGATGCTGTAAAGCAAAGGAAAGCTGAAGTAAAATCATAAACACAGTCGCAATCACGTGATTTTTCACTTAACTAACACTTTGCTTAACGACTAAGTTGCTGGTCCCAATTGTGGTCACTAAATGAGGACTATATTCATTAAACATATACTACTCCATTTTACTACCTGTATTCAAAGTAGAGACAAAATTATACATGAGATATATGAGAGGTCAAAAGATACATATTGAATTTGATGGACCTTAGAAACATGGCATGATACAGTAAGTCATTTCCATTGATTAAATGTTGCTTTATTAATTCATTCCATAGAAGTCCTGATTAATTTCCATGTAAAAGCTGCATTACTGTATATCCAGCAAACAATTTACTTACCAATACTAGAGCTCTTACAGCATCTTCTTAGTGAATTTTGTTCTATTTTCTTTTTTTAAGAAAAGCAGGCAGAGCCTGGCTTCTCCAATTCTTTCAACCCCTTAACCCAGGGCTTTCCAAACTTTTCAGTTGGCGACACACCAATAGCGGCGTGCGAAAATCTGGAAGTGCTGAGGCAGCAGCAGCGGGCGAAAACCCGGAAGCACCGCCACCGTGGCGCTTCCAGGTTTTCGCACACCGCCACTGCCGCGGCGCTTTTGGGTTTTCGCACACTGCCGCAGCGGCGGCACTTCCGGGTTTTCACCCGCACGAAAACCCAGAGGCGCTGATGACCCACCCCCACCGCTGCGCACACTGCCGCACGCAGCGGTGGTGGCGCACCATCAGCGCTTCCAGGTTTTTGTGTGGCACACCTGGGCCCCGCAGGCAACACAATACTGTGTCGCGACACAGTTTGGAAAACTATGCCTTAACCACTAGTGGCCACAGGAGGCATCTGCATTTTCTTCTTGGGAACAAAATAACAATGTTGTGTGTTTGTGCACGCATACTTTCTCCTCAGGGACCAGGGAATGTGGATATGTGTTGCTAATGTGTATACGTGTGTGTCTATATACTTTGTCCTCAGGAACTAATCAGGGAATGCGGACATGTGATGCACATGTGTGTGTATGTTTGTGCATGTATCCTTTCTACTCAGGTGCCAGTCAGGGAGAGTGGATAATTGTTTGCCCATGTGTGCATGTATGTTAGCACAGAGGCAGATACCTTCTCCATGGGGACCAGCCAGGGAGTGTGGATACATGTTGTCCATGTGTGAGGGTCTAATTAGGGTGGGTGCCTATTTGTTATTTGTGAGCTTGGATCGCGACATTGTGCCTGCCATCTTGCAGATTGTGACACACACAACACCGCAAACACCTCCTCTCTTCATCCCTAATGACCAAGCCAAGTTTCCTACTTGCCTACAAAAAGAAAAGCTGTAGTTTCTGCCTGTAAATGAAATGACTTCTTGTGTCACATCAAAAGGGCAGCCTATTTAGAAATGTGTATCTAAAAAATGCAAAATTCTTTAACTATATTGGAAGGAGAGTGGATGATAAGTAGAGAAGCAAAGAATATAAATGAGTTTACAGATAAGCTAAGTAAATTTTCTGCATCTTCACTGCCAAAGATGTAGGGCAGATATACTCATGCCTCATCTGACCTCTGCTGAATCATGGTGGTGAGAGATAATAGTCCAGTCCTTATTGACAAACTGAAAATAAACGTATTACCAAATCTGGCTGATACCCATCTTGAAGAACTTAAATAAATTGTTGGTCTTCTGACATAAATTATATACGAGATACCATCCCTCAGACCAGCCTCTCAACCAAAAGACTGGAAGTGGGCAAACTCCCGACTTTTCAAAGAAATTCAGGTGGGACCGGGGTGGAGAACTAAACCAATTACCATATATAAAAGATAATTAAAAAGTATGTTTTTTTCTGAGTAAGTTGCTGGGATATTTTTTTGAAAAACAAATTATAAAGCACATACAAGGAAAAAGAAAATTCACCCCAGCTTTTTCTGAAGTAATACCTGTTCATCTTTTAGATTTCTTTGAGAGTGACAAAAAACATGAAGATAGGGATAGTCTGGGAAACCCTGCTTGGGCCTTGGAAAGGGTTTTGGAGAAAGGCCCTCACCAAAAAAGTAACAAAAACTCCTGAGCAAATGTAGGTGTCATGGATTAGGCAGAAAAGGGCTAAGCCATGAAAGTAGGAACAAGCTGTTCTTGGAATGGAGGAACCCTCTGCTCTGTGTTCTGAGCAGCACTTGTGAATCAGGCAGAGCAGAGAATGAAGTCTGTGGACCTCACCAAATATTTTAAGGTGGTTAAAACAAAAGGGGGCAGCAAAAGATCATTCTAAGCTGGAAGAGTGGACACTGAAATAATAAATACAGTGCCATGAAAACATGCAGACATCCTCACCGGGGCAAATTAAAGAGACCATCCTGATGTCATACACATGTTGATCGGATTTGATTGACCAGGAAAGGTGGCGGCAGTTGAGACACTTGGCTCAGTGGAAATGAAAATGCAGAGTGTGGTTGCTGTGGAAAAAGCAAATGCCATATTGGGGACCATCAGGAAACGACGCTTTAAAAACTGCCACTGCCGGTGTTTGTCAAGCTACAACTCTCTTACTGCATTCAAAGTTGGTTGAGCCAAGATGGCTTTAAATGCCTCCCATCCTCTTCTTTTTCTCCTTCTATCTGCTCCTCCTGTCCTTCTTTTGCCTCTTTTTCCAATATTATTTTATTTTATTCTTGTGATGAAATATAAATATGAATACTCTTAAATGGCTAAACTTCTGCTTCTTTCTCAAGAGAGGCTCTCAACCAGACTCAAAACCTGCTTTGAAGGTTGCCAACTGGTTCGATTACACACTTCATTTCCATTTGGGAAAAAATGGATTCTGTGCCACCTTTTGTAAAACATGGGAAGATGTAAACTGCTTTTAAAATAGTATTGAGAGACAATAAATTTGGAAAATATTCCCAAGTGGGCGTGGCAACTTTTTTGTTTTTTCAAAAAAGGAGGAAACTTGGAAGTTCCTTCATTTTTAAAATTTTGTTTTATTGTTCTCTCTTGCAAGTCTTACAATGAGTTTGGGAAATTATTATCCAGCATTTCTGCAAATGAAAGCTAAACAGAGCCAGTCAGCTAATGAATCAACCATAAAAACTGCCTCCTTGGTAGATCTTCAAAGGCCTCTAGAAAGAAAACAAATAGCAGGGTCCCCCCTTTAGAGACAGGACAGCTAAACATGAGCACCATCCTTTGTGAGGCCACATGGAGAGAAGAGAACATCTATCCCCCACACACATACACTTAGATTAGCTGGTAGGAGCAATTTGGGAAGCGGGGGGGGGGGGGGGAGACCCACACAGCAACATTAGGGTTGACTTTGTTTGAAAACAGTATAAATCCTGTGTACCTCTAACAAAGCCACCAAGTGCCAAATCACGATTTGAAATGAGATAAAAGTGCAAGCACAATCTTCTCTTTTGCGGAAATTAATACCGTGGATTCATAAAGAAACCGCAAGTAGAATACCTAAATGCCAGTAGTAAAGCAATGGGACACTTATGGTGCCAATAAACGACAAACCTATTATTGTTAAATGTAGCCAGGAGGATAATGATAAATGATAAAGTTCATTTACATAAGAAGATCATGCAGGGATATAGCTGGTGAATGGCTGCTCTTCTCCTCTAGCACTTGTCTTGGATATTTTTTTAAAAAAAATTAAATTCATCTCATCCTTTGCTGACATAGGTTCACATTAGTGGGTGGCTGCGACATCTACGGGAGATGCGTGCAGGACAGACAAAAGTAGCTTGGCTATTAGCCATTATGGCACTTCCAGGTTCAGGGACTCGATTGCTCTGAAAACCAGTTGTGAGGGTGAAACAGAAAGAGGGCGATTGCTGCTTGTGCACAGCGGAGCAGTTAAGCCATTTTAGATTTAAGATTTAGTCATCTTACAGAAACTTCTCACTGGATTGTATTATTATTTTGTTTACTGCAAAATGTGATAAACCAGCTCTATTGCATTTGGGGGGATTTTCCTGCTTATTCTGTTGAGTAGGGTCTGGATCCCTGTCCTGAGCTCCTAATTTTATGACAGTGTAATTTCTATGTGATAAAATCAGATTGTGTAGTGCCAGAAACAGGATGTTGGATGGACCTTTCATCTGATGTATCAAGATACATCTTAACTTCTGGTGTTCATATCTTCTCACCTCACTTCACCTCAGGCAAAAGGCTTTTCCATGAACCCACTGAGATGTTCAACTGTGAAGCCATGCCATCAGAGGGATGAGAAACAAGGGTTTTGTTAGGGAACCCATTGCTTTTAGCAATGCCATGAATAGTGTAAGTAAATAAATATCAAAGATCAGTCTGTCTCTTATGTCGGTCCTATTTCTGGAAACTTTGGGAGTTTAACTAAATTTGGCAGCAGTCTTTCACTATCGCTCTTATAATCAATACTCATGTTTTATAGGCCTAGCAGTGCCTATAAATCCTAATCTTCTAAATATAGCTAAGTTGAACTTAATAATACCAAATTATTATTTTGTCTGTGCTATTCCTACCATCAGTCTGTGGCTGGATTCATTCATCACACTTAGCTATGATTTGCTTAATCATGGTTTACCCAATAAACCACAAATTGGTGGGTACACACAGCAACACTAAACCACAAACATAATTTACTAACCAACTTGATGGGATGAAGACAATATGCTAGATTTAAACCAAACAAATTCTGTAATGGCTAATTTGGCACGTTGTATGAAGCACGGTAGAGATATCACAGGTTGGGTGTTTTCAGTTCTTCATGTTTCCTACTTGAAATTCCTGTCTAAATGGAAATAATTAGATGGTTTTTACAGTTAAGAAACTGAAGCTAGGAGGCAGTGAATTCAGGTCAGCAATGGCTATGGTGACATTGAAATCTTAAGTCATAGTATCTGTCACTAGACTAGACTATTTTCTATTACTTTTTCTATGAGGGGCTACTATGGTTTATACCTCCCTTGAAAATTGTGTGCTACCTTTAAAAATCCCCTCCCCATAACTTCAGAGCTTTTGAATGGGGCTGTGAAAGATTTCACCCCAGCTCTATGTTAAAAACATTCATTTTCAATATGTATGAAGAGTGGCATTTATACTAAATTATAAAATTGTTATCAATATGGACCCAAATTACTCCCTTAAATAAATGGGGGTACCTCTGCAAAGCATAGTTGAACAATCTATGACAGCAGACAAGAGCTTCCTGATTGGTAGGCTCTTATAGGATATCTGGCAATTTGAACTAGCAGTCTGTGGTGAGATAAAATATTATCCCTTTTTAATACTCGCCTTGTAGCAAATGGATGGTTTATCTATACCGCTCTGATCACTTCGTGTCTGTTGACTGCACATCCTTGTGTACAGAGGCCGGGAAAGAAGGCATGAGTATTTCAATCTTTGCAGTGCAAGATTTGTAGTTATCTTTCACGAGTTGTGCTTCTGAATGTCAGCTTGTTCTCCTCCAAAAGTTCTTTTTACTAGTCATGCAGGCATATTTGCAAATGACCTACTTGGTTCATTTTCCTATGTGGTTTCTAAAATATGTCTGGGGCGGGAAGATCTGCGCTCAATAGCATTGCCTCTTTCGAAGGTCTCTTCCTGCCAAAACCTTGTCAGCCTTTGGCTTTCACAAAAGCTCAGGAGAGCCTCATGGCCAGCAGTCCTGCTTGGCGGCCTTCCGAGCCCAGGAGGTAAACTGTGTGCTGATTGTCAGAGCTGCTCACCTGGCCTAACCCAGCTCATCAACAGCCCACTGTCGAACCGGAGCTTCATGTGGAAGCCGCTGAAGTATCTATCCAGGGCGAAGCCGGCCAAGTTTACTGGCATAAAGAAATAGGCAGTGTCCGTCACCAAAGGGTCTGAGCTGCAATCAACATCAATACTACAAGGACACAATATTTTCTCTCCCGATTACAACATGCTCATTTATTTTGGAATTCCTCGGCTGCCTGAAGACTACAGGGCAGGGGCAGAGCTGTGCGTGGGCCAAAGCAAAGACAGAGCGCTGTATGTGTGCTCCTCGTCTGCCAGAAAGCAAAGGAGGGGTTGGGAAGAGGCGCTTTCGGCAGACACGTTCAAGGGAGCTCGCCAACCCAACAAGGCAAAGACCAACAATGCGCTAGAGTGCAAAGACAGCCAAGGCCATCAGTATCAGGAACAACAAAGTCCTGTGGGTCTTTAGCCACATTCTGTATGAATGAAAATGGCCTAAGGCGACACAGGAATGTAGGGCTAGTTTTGGACAAGAAGGTAATTTTCAACCCATTGCATAAACTACCGTGAGGTTCAGATGTTCCTGTTTCTTCTTACTTCATTTCATGTACCAAAGAGAGAGATAAAAAAAGCTGGCTCCTGCCTAATTTCTACCTCCCCCACACCCATCCCATGCAAGAGATCAGCTGAGGGCCTTTCCCCATTGCCAAGTTGAAATCCTATCCACCCATCCTTGAGTTGGCAGAAAATTATACCAGCATGTTATTGTCCTGATTGGGACCCCTTTCTACCTGGGTTGCCACTATTCCCAGTCAGTGCAAATATCTGATTCCTCCACATTAAAGGAGCACTCTTGATTACTATACCTGTTCTTTGAACATGGGTTGAGGGTTCTTTTGAAAGAACACTACATCTGTGTTTTAAAAAAACAGAACAAGTGCTCTCTAGAGATAGCACCAACTCTATGCCACATAGAATTTAAAGTGGAGAAGAGAGCAGGGTTCTGCCAACTGGATGTTGCTGGTTCTGTCCCAATTTTTCTGCTGCTTCTGCTGACAAGGGGTTTCACATAGCCCCACCTTTTTACTATTTTTATTATTCTGCCTATGTCTGAACCATTTGATCTACTCCCTGAGCAACCTCTGGGTGCTGCCAGTCATGACGTCAGAACTGGATTCCTTGGTCACTTGCTGCCAGCACCACCACTTACTTGCAGCAAATCGCAGATATGTAAAGACATTCAACTGCATGTTCAGTTACATGTACGCACTGCTGTTGGTTCAAATAACTACTGAATTCCTGTATGTCTGTGCTCCAGTCCAACTGACAGATCACAAGTGCGGAAGAGGAGTGTCAGGTAAAGCAGGAGGAGCCCCTCTGACTCTCCTTGCAGCCCTTCTCCATGCCTGTGACCTCTCAGTCAGGCCATTTTAAAACAAAGGTTTAGTGTTCTTTCAGAAGTGTGCTAAAGCCACATTTATAAAACAGGTCTGGTGCTCCTTCAAAGTTGTGTGACTGCTGCCTTCAGAAGTCCTTGTCAGGCATTATGTGGGCATATATCTCCATGGAACAAAGGTATCCAGGCTCCCTAGCAGCCAAATCTTAAGGCCTTGTTGGAGGACATGTCCTCAAATGGGGAGGATGGGGAAAAGTGGGGCCAGACAGTCCTGTAGTTGGAGATTCCAGCATTTCTGGAACCCGTGACTCCACTCTGGCTTTGACAAACCCAGCAAGTTCTCAGGACCCTTTACCCATGCCCTCTGACAGTCTCTCAGACTCAGAGGCTCGGTCCCTTGGAGGTGCCTTAGGAAGATTCAGGAGCAGAGAGCTGAACTTCATACATCTGAGAGGCTAACGAAAAGAAATGGGAGTGCCAATAGGAGAGCAAATTCTGCAGTGCCTGTGTGATGTGTCTCAACTGTGCACTTGATGGAGGGTCAGTGTGGCTTATTTATTGCACTCCCTTCTTGGGAAAATGCTAAGAACATCTCTTCAAAATTCAGCTTTGACCTGCACGCATGTTGGTTTGCCGTGTCTTGGACCCTGGACCCTTGCTTCACCTTGTCTCTTGCCTCCCCTCTGGATTTGTTCCCTGGTTGGTCTCAATCCATGCCTGACCTGTTTGGCCACAAGCACAGGCCAGCCTCAAGGCACTGGAAAAGGGCTTTTTCACAGGCTGCTTATTCTCTACTAACTGTGAAACAGCCTGAGCTCACTTATATCTGGCTGTGGCAGATTTATAGCCTGCTAATTTACGTTTTAAAACCCAGGCCGAATTGGCTACAGAAGGCAGAACCTAGCAACTGAGACAAATTCCACCCCCTGTTAAGTCTCTCAATTGCAGCAGGTGAAAAATTGAATAAATAAATAAAAGAAAAGGCTTGGTGGTTGGTTTTCCTGATGGCATGGGAGCTCATGTTGAGCTTCTTGATTAATCAACTCCCAGAATAACCCCCCCGTTTCACCTTCCAAAGCCCAAAATTCATTTCTTAATTGACAAATTCCAAAGCTCTTGGCAAAAACTTAGTTTTACCAGAAATTCTAAAACTAAATTTAGCATGGTGGGCTGCTGTGCTAGCCCCCCTCCCCCTTTATAGCTATAAATAAATCCCTGCATTTCCCCAGAGATTAGCTTACGTAACTGTATCCTTCCCCCAATATGTATAAAAGGTGATAAAAGAGGTCTTGCAAATTAGTCTTTTACCCATAATTAGTCTTTTACCCATAATCAGCAAATTATATGCTAGATGCTTATGTTACAAATTCTTGGATTAGATGTCCTTTGAAAACATCTTGCACTCTCCCTAATTCGCTGGAGTATAAGAAGGAGGAGGAACAGCCCAATCAGACATGCAATATTCTGTTATTATAGCCAATCTCAATAAAAGTAATTTTAGCCTTCCTCTGGAGTTGATTTCCTGGTCTGGTCTACCTGGTGGGGCTGACAATATGGTGCTCACTTGTATACCTATAGGGAGACCCCAAGCCAGCAGCTATTCAACCAAAATTCTTAAAATTGTAACATGCCTACCTCACTCAACCTCTAATGCTTTAAATCATAGCTTTCCAAAGTGTGTGTCACGACACACTACTGTGTCGCCTGCAGCGGCAGCGGTGGCACTGATTGGTGGGGGTGCCGCTTCTTCCGGTTCCCCCATCAGCGCTTCCGGGGTTTTTGCGTGACACACCAGGACACCACAGGCCGCGCCGCCGCCGCCACTGGTGTGTGTCGCCAATGTGAAAAGTTTGGACAGCTCTGCTTTAGATGATTAGAACTAGGCTGCATCTCCTTTGAGGCCTAAGTAAGACTCTGTCAATTCAAATTCTTGCTGAAGCAAGTCTATTGAGGAACCTTCTTAGTTCATTTCACCTGGTTAAATAGGTTCAGATCTACCTTAAGGAGACAAATTAACTATGATTTGGCATACTGCGGGTTCTCTTTGCTGTCACTTTCTGCCCTCAGCCTCGATAAAACTCTTGCTGGATGGAAACAAAAGATTTGGGACTCAGATGTTCAAACTGACAGAACCAGTGTTTCCCATCTTCTCTACAGCTTAATTGCCCCTCTTCCTTGAACAGTTCCTAGTATTTCTTTAATAATTTACATATTCCCCACAAAAGACTTTTTATCCTGACACAAACTGGGCACGAATAAATCAGAAGATATTTAACCTCCCATACAAAAGCCACACTCGTCTGTGCTCAGACCTGGAGGTTGAAACTGTATCACATGTGCGATTAAAATGTCTGCTGTGTACCCAAAGGTGATTGAAATGTATAGTCAAAATTGTCAATAATTTCATTGCTCCTGTGATTATGAGGTTACTGCCCTTCTTTTATGTGATCAATCATCAGAAACCTCTAAGAAGGTTGTAAAATTCCTATCAATAGCCATAGCCTACAGAAATTGCCTGATACCTCTGTCTCATTATTACTTGTTTCAGGATTTTCATGTAATTTTACTCTTTATTTACTGTACTTGCTTTATTTTCTTTTTCTTTCTTTCTTTCTTTCTTTCTTTCTTTCTTTCTTTCTTTCTTTCTTTCTTTCTTTCTACTGGTCTTGGACTGTAATAATAAAAATAAAAATAAATAAAAGACATGTGGTAAGAGGAAAAGCAAAACCAGGGGAATCCACCAATTGCTTTGTTCAAACTATGCTCAGCATCATTCATTGTTAATGAGGCAGAAGAGGACTCAGCTGTCAGGGCCACACAGTTTATGCCAGCATACTTGTCTGCTCACTCAAGGACTGAAGGAATGTGTTTTAAAGCAGCCATGGGGAAGAGCTGGAAGAATTGATCTTATTTACCTTGAGGCAGCTCTTGGACCAAGTTGGAATCATCATCATCATCATCATCATCATCATCATCATCAATCATCTTAACATGGTATAATAATGGACCACTTAAGTTTGTCCCACCCATGGGTTGTAGAGGAGATGGAGGCAACTTCATGGGACATGGCAGGGAAAAAAAAGATGCTGCCATCATGGCATGTTTGTGCTATGTTTAGGGGCAAGTGGGGAGAAGCCCTCAATCCTCGCTTAAGACCTGTCCCTTCTCTGCAGCCGGTGCTTTGGGACAGAAGTGAATGGCAGAGAAAAGGGGTGTCAGAGAAAGGATAGTACCCTTACCACTTTGGGCTGCATTCCCTCTGCTGCCTTGCTCTACGTGAACGGATGGTCCCTGAGAGGCTTTTTCAACGAGAAAGAAAAAGTTGCTACCCCTAACCCCTGTTATTAACAAATCCCAGTTCCTTGAAGGTGAATGTTACAAGGAATGTGTCAGAAACAGAAATTGCTGATCGGTTTTTCACAGACCTAAAGGAAGAGGAGGCTCCAGGGGGGGATCAAAGAAGAGGATGAAGTGGCCCTCAGACCCTCTTTTTCTATCGGTTCAATTTGTGGAATAAAACCGGAGCACTCCTGGCAACAGCAGTCCAGAAAGTCAGGTGAGTAAACGGACTAAGAGTCAAGCAGGGAGAGCTGGAATAGCTCCAGCATCAAAAAATATACAGAGTGGTAAACCAAGCAATGCCAAGTCTTCATGGATGGGGAGATTATTTAATTAAATAGCTGAAAGCTCATGGAGGCTCTAAGGTCTTACTCAACAGAAGAGGCTAAATGTCTCTCTGAGTCACCGCTGACCTTGCATTCCTCAGATTGGGCTCACTCAGAACAGTGACTCATGCAGAGACACAGAGTCGGAGGTGAGCTTCCTCTGAAACCAGGTTGTTCTTACCCACTTGGAAGGTTAGGCTCTAGTAGCAAAAGATCCCTCCACTTTTGGGAAGGGAGGAAGAAGGAGGGTGTATTCTTCTCTCAGAAAATATTCTGTGCAGCATTTTTCAATTTTTAAAAAAAGTTGGGGCAAGATCTCCGCGTGGTAATCTCACAAACGAGGCTGCTGCTGCTTCTGTCGCCTCTCAAGATAAAAAGAGAAGGCATCAGTATCCCTGGGATTTGTCCTTGAGGCTGAGACAGAGTCCTGCCAAGTCCTATGACTTCCAGGCCCTATTAACCAGGGTTAACAACATCCAATCTAAAAGGACTTGCCCAGTACAGTTCCAACTATTTAAAAGTCTCAGTAGATAGAACCAAAGAGCTTGCCTAAATGATCACTGACATAAATGTTTTATACAGCCTGATTTTATACCTGCCAGTTGAATGCAGCGTGTGTGCCTTGCTTTAAAGATGGGATCCTCCTGGATGGGATCCTGAAGGCCTGTAGTAAGAAAAAGGGGAAGAAGAAAGCTCGGAGGAAAGGCATTAAAAGAAAAATAAAAGCACCTATGAACTCAGCAGGCACAGCCTGTTTTGTCACATCTGGGACATTGTGTTGTGAGGACAATGGGACTCCTTGAAACTGTCCCATAGCTTAAGACAGCGTTTCTTAAACTTTTTGCTCTCAGGACCCTTTCCTACTTTAAAAAATTATGGAGGACCTCAAAAGAGCTTTTGTTGGTATGGCTTGTATATCAATATTTACCGCATTACAAATTAAAATTGATGAATTCATAGAATATTTATTTGTTGAATCATGTAAAAATAATAATATTAGATATGAACATAAATTAACATAAATGGAATACTTTTCATGGAACAACCCTATATTTTTTAACAAATAAATATAATAATGAGAAGAGTGACATTCTTTTAAATTTTTGCAAATATCTTCAATATCTGGCAAATAATTTTGATTTCATGACACACACACACCCCAGAAGTCCTCAGACCACACTTTAGGAAACACTGGCTTAAGCCAAACTTCTTAAGATATAGGAGTTGTAGAGGTTGCAGTCTCACCTAGAGATTGAGTGGTAAAGGTTAGATTAAGCCAATCATTTGATGGAGTTACCAAATTGATAAATCCAGACTGCCAAACCTCTGTTTGTTCAACTGATACCACTCACTGTCTGCCTGGCTGTCTACCTGATTTGTCCTTGGCCTCACTCAAATTACATTTGTTAGATTATGAGGCAGACACCAACTTCATGAAAGTAGGCTTTATGGACACTGAATCCACATTTAAAAATTGAACAGTGCAAGAATAAGATGTTCAGTCATAAAGCCGAAGTATCATACAAATAGAAGTAATACAAAATATAGCAATGAGTTGAAATAGACAAGAGAGAGGAAAACATAATGCCATGGGATGGCAATGAGTAATATGCAGAGCACACAGCTTTATTCCTTAATTCCATAAAGGTCTGAAGGAGACTTTAGATAAAAAATTTGCCAGACAAAATAAGGGCCTTTCCCCATTATACTGAGTTAAAGAGCTATCCACCCTATTCTTGAGTCAGGAGAAAACCGTGCCAGCATGAAATTTAAGTCAGCTATCCCTGTATCTGTTTGAAGTCACTGCAGAATGGGTTGTTGTGATTATACAAGTGCAGGGTGTGATAGGCAAAGCTATTGATTGAATCTTCCAGGTTTGCTGCCCCCCCCCCAACAGATTGCCACTCAGGGAGAAAGACACCTACCAACCATGATGCTGCAGCAGGAACAAGGGTGGGCCCAACAGTGGGGCTCTGTTAGGGGGTCTGCCTCATGTCCTAGATCCCATTCTGTCATGAAATGTCCAATAAAGCATGCAGCAAGAAGGGAGAATCCTGAATTGATGGCAGCGGTTCTTGGGAGATAGAATGTTAGTTTGCAACCATTTATAACCTGCTTTGTTCCCGAGTCAAGGCTTAGTTAGTTAGTTAGTTTTAACCATTCAGTCGTGTCCGACTCTTGGAGATTTTATGGACGAGAGCTCTCCATGCTGCCCTATCAAGCACGGCTTCTTTCAATTGCTGGATGTTCATCTTGGTATCTGTTTTGATGGTGTCGAGCCAGCGTATTCTTGGCCTGCCCCTTCTTCTTGTTCCACTAACAATTCCTAGCGTCACCGACTTCTCTAGTGAGTTTGCACGCATGACATGCAGTCAAGGCATGTCAAGGCAGTTTTCATAAATATGATAAAGTAATGCAAACATCTACATAAATGCAACATAAAAACAATGCATGATGCCTTATGCTATTGAGAGCCCTTTGCAATTGATGCAGGTTATAAGTATTGTAAAACAAACAAACAAGCAAAGAAACAAAGCCAAAAATAAGTCCTTTACGGGAGGGGTTCTTAACCTGGGATCCACAGACCCCTGGAGGGTCCACAGGTAGATTTCATGGGGTCTGTGAACTTGGATGGGGGAAAAAACTTTATCTTATTTTCACTAAGCTCTAACTGAAATCTAGCTTTTCATTAAGTAAAGTATGTAGGCAACAGAATAATGTATTGCTTCTAGACCCCAAACATGTTTGTTGACTTCAATAAATCTCAGTAAAATTATTATACCCAAAAAAGTATATTGCTTGTGACTGATTCAAAGGGTTAATACAGAAGTACATAAAGTATATTACTGTATTACATATGTGTTATTTTTTAATATTTTGAAAACTGTATTTGAGCATTATTGGTTTCCTTTGTAATAGAATGTATATGTATTTTATTTTGTACACTTAAATACATTTTTTCTGAGAAAGATTCATAGGTTTCCCCAGACTCTCAAAGGGGTCCAGGGCACAAAAAGGTTAAGAACCCCTGATTTAAAATGAGCTGCACCTCAGTCCTATTTTGCAAACATTCTCCAAATGCCCTTTTAGAAAGTCAGGTCTTTGAGCCCTTAAGAACTAACAAGAGTGTGGGGGGCCTACAAATTTCAGGGGGCAGAATATCTCAAAGGTATGGGGTAGCCACAGAAAAAGCTGGCTTCCATGTCCATTCCCTCTTGATCCTGGGGGAGGAGGGGAGCCTGGAGCATCACCCCCTGGTCTGATCAAAGGGAAAGAATAGTCCTTCAGCTGCACTGGATAATTAACTATAGGCAATAACTAACACCTTGAATTGTACCTGGAATCAGGCATATAGTCAATGCAGTGCCTGCAACATTATTGTTAAGCTATTAAAATAGCTCTCATCTGCCAATATGCAGGCTGCTGCATTTTGCACCAGCTGAAGTTTCCAAGTCATCTACAAGGGCAAGCACAGGTAAAGCGCATTGCAGCAATGCAGCCAGGACGTGATGAGGGTGTGAATTACCACTGCAAAGGGCTGGGACTCTCGCACCAGCCAAAGCTGGGCAAGATCCATATGTCTGTTGTTGTCTCTTGTCTCTTGCTCTAGCAGTAGTTGTCAGTCCAGGAGGACCCTCTGTGGCACAGACCTGTTCCTTCAAGAACAGTGCAATCCACTCAGAGCTACTGAAGGAGACAGCAGAGGATCCAAAGCCTTCTAGACTAACAGCAAGTTTGTTTCCCTGGAATTCCGCTTCAGTTTTTTTTAGCTCATCTAGATCCTAGATCACAGGGACATGAAAGGAGCCTCCTCTGGGGTCCCCCGGGCAACGGTGAGGTCACCGGCAAATCCTTTCACTACAGAAGCGAAAGCTTCTGACACGAAACAACAACAGCTCATCTAGATCCTGACAGCCTCCAGACAGTAGAATGTCTACTGCAACTCCTGCTGGATGAAGATATATATACATAGTAACATCTTCATGTTGACTACTCCCCCAGCAGTGGTAAATAGATGTTAGATAACATGGGGGGGAATGCTGAACCCTATGATGCCTCCTCCCCCCCCAAGAATGGCCACAGGTTTGAACCCTTCTCCCCCACTAATATTGACTGAAACTGCTCACTCAGAAAAACAGGCCTCCAACCCACGGAAGCAGTGTGGTTGTAAAATTGGAGGAAGTACCATTAATAACCTGTGCTATGCTGATGACACTGTTCTGATAGCAAATGATTGTATTTTCAGTGGAATTATTGTCAAGGAATTATTGCACTGCGGTTAAATATAATTGGAGACATGGCCTAAGCCAGCAAAAGATGCAGCCCATAATGTTAGCAGGAATGAACAGCAATATATTATAGCACATGTATTTTTCCTCTGACCAACTATGCAGAGAGAGTTGCTCCATGATAGGGCATATGCTTTGCTTACAGAAGGTTCCATGTTCAATCCAGAGTATCAGTGTGGTTGCCCCAAAACCTGGCCTGCTGCTACCAGTCAATGTCAACAAAAGTGGGCTAGATGTATTAATGATAGGTAGAATCGACTCCTGGCAATTCAGAGATTTTGCCAATCCACATCAGAAGTTTTGAAACAATGGTGCACCTCTCATTCTATTTCCCCATCCGCATTTCAGAACCTCACCTCTGGCACTGCACAGTATCCTTCTGCATAATGGTATAAGTGCCAGAGAAGCCTGTATGTAGACTTCTCCTAACTCGGCACCATCCAGCTCTTTAAGAAGGTCCGTGATCACCACACATCAGTCTGGGATCATAGACTTTTCCCATGCCTAAAAAATAGATATTGGAGGTGGAAGTTGCATAACCACAGGGAAAGGGTGAGCCACCCAACACCTTGTGCTTCATATGAGTAAAGCGTGATGGGAGCTAAAGAGAAAATCTACCCATAATGTGATTTTTAAAAGGCTCTCCATAATAATTTTATTTTGTTTTATAACCGCCCAGAGTCCCCTTTGGGGGAGATGGTGCGGTGATAGAAGTTTAATAATAAATAAATAAATAATTTTGCTGATCTTGAAAATGAAAGCAGGGTTGGACTTAGCAGTTAAGATTGGAGACCATTGGAAATACTGTGAAGACCTGTGGAGTTTGTTAGATATGGGGAAGCTCTTGAGGAATTCATTAAATAATCCCCTTAAATGAAGTCCTGCTAACATGGAGCTACAGTAACTCCTCCTTACTACCTTTTTTCTTTTTCTTTTCTTTTTTTAAATTCACTTGCTCCCAAACACAGATTGGATACATGTATTGGGCTAAGCCATATGTTTTTTTTAAAAAACTATGGTTAGCTAAATAAATCCCAGCCTATTTAGCAATAAGCACATAAGTTACAAACCACAGTGGCTGGGTCACACACCACCAAACCAGACAAACCACTCTTTGTGAAGTATGAACCTTGTCATTGTGAGTTAGAGTAATTCCAACCAAAATATTGTGAGCTTCTTTGAGGAAATTGATCATCAACAGTGTATGCTGAATCCCGTCATCTTCTTAAACAGGCCAGGTTTTTAATCTGGAAATACGTACCTTAGTTTGGTTTTTAAAAGTCTTTTTGAAGTCACCAGTTCAGACGTCCAAAACATGTATTTGAATGGCAACTCAACTGTCTGTGTGAAAGAAACAGACAAGTTTCTGCCAAGACATGGCAGAAATGGGCAATGGGGTTTACCAGGGGAGAATTTTCTTTCATTTTGGTTCTGCCCAAGAGGGCAGGGGGAATAAGTGTAAAGGCTGCAGAAGCCACAACCTCTAACTGAAGAAGCTCCTTGGATAAGGAGCGAAACGTTTCCACTGAGAAAATAGAAATCCAGTTGACATGATTCAAGCTACAGACAATTCCACCTGGATGACTGAGAACCTTCATCGACATACTCTAACTGCACACTTCTTCGATCACCGTATCTTTCTGTATCTCTTTACTGTCCCCACAACAAGCCCCTCCCATCAAGAGGCAAGAGTCAGATCTGAGCCCGCGATTAAAAGGTTTTAGATGTTGGTTCATTCTGTTCGTTAAGTCAGAGCCTCATTTAACAATTTAGAGGAGGAAGAAGGTAGACGTGCCTATGCCATCCTCACGGGGAGGGGATTTTGATCCGCAAAGCCCTCTCCTCGACTTTCTCTAGGTACCCCTCAGGTGAATCTGTGGGTGGGCCCCTTCTTGTCACTGCCCTTGCTGGCAGACTTCGGGCCACCAAGCTTGTTCTTCAGAAAGGCGATGCCGAGTTAGCCTTCCCCAACACGGGGCCCTTCATGGAGATTGGGGTACCACAGCTTCCAATGTGCCCGACTGTGGACAGCTGCCTACCACCATCCCCGGCGCTATTTGGCGCGCCTTGAGCCTTTAGCGCAGGAGGCCGAGGCTGGCGCATGTTATTCAACAAGCTCGAATCCCCATTGGTGCGCCCGACTGTTTGATCGGCCCCTCCATTGTTCGTCTGCTGTTCCTGGCAGAAACCCCCCACGGACGACGCTATATTGGCGGGGAGACGAGGGTCGGCTGTCCCGCTCTGGCAATTTAACTCCCACCGAGGTGTCTGCTAATTGACTCCTTTCATTATGGCGGGGAGGAGAGTTGAGGCGCGGGGTGCGTCGGCCGGCGATGGGAAGGCGCGGAGGTTCCGCCGATTTGGCACGCTCGCCCGCCCTGTTTTAAAGCGGGAGCCGAGGCAGGGGGTGCGGGCGATTATTCCCAGGGGTGGGCAAGGAGGGGGAGGGTTTGCAGAGCGGATCCCCGTGGCTCGGCTCCCAACTGAAATATTGTCCTCCGCCTCCCTGACATAAACACAGAGGCAAGCCTCAGATGCTGGCGCCAACTTAGGCGAGGGGAATGTGAATGGAAAAGGGAGATGGGAGGGGGGTTGAAAGGCGGGAAGGAGAGAATCCTGTTGAAATTTAAAAGAAACTCCCCCCCCCCGCCCGCGCCCAATTTTCTCATCATTTCCTTCTGATGGCTTCGTTAACCCAGCAAATAGTCTGGGAATTTGTATAAATAAATCCCAGATTAGTTACTGACAGATCCACGAAGAGGCACCTAATGGAATAACGATTGAACGGAGGCTTTTGAAGGTAAATGCCAAGCTGTCCTCTGTTTTAACAGCTGCTCCTGCAAGCCCGCCTTTGCCTTAAGGAACAACGGCTTGAGAAGCTCTGGGTGGGGAAGGACAAAATGAGTGGTTTCTACAGCAATTGGGATCCATCTTTCCATCCAGAGCACCAATAGTGGCTGTACCATTAGGCTGGTGACAGCATCTGGCCAACCTTACTTGGGCCCAGAAGCTAATCGGGATCCAATCTGGTTAGTACTTGGATGTGGAACCAGCAGAGAATTCTAGACTGAGAATGGTGAAAGAGTATCCTGGCTGTTATAAAACTTTTATTTTAGTGTTTTGTTTTGTTTTGTTTTGTTTTGTTTTGTTGTTTTGTTATTATTTTTTACTGTTGCTAAGAAAACTGCAGGAGAAGTCAAGCTCAGATGCAAAACATCTTTACCTTTTTTAAGCTGGAGCAATACTCTGGACAAGGAGGATTTCATTGCACACTTATTTATTTATTTTCTATCCCGCCTTTATTATTTTTATAAATAACTCAAGGCGGCAAACATACCTAATACTCCTTCCTCCTCCTATTTCCCCCACAACAACAACCCTGTGAGGTGAGTTGGGCTGAGAGAGAGTGACTGGCCCAAGGTCACCCAGCCGGCGTTCATGCCTAAGGCGGGACTAGAACTCTCAGTCTCCTGGTTTCCCATTGGCTCCTTCCTAGGGCTGAGAGAGAGAGGGACTGGCCCAAGGTCACCCAGCCGGCGTTCATGCCCAAGGCAGGACTAGAACTCACCGTCTCCTGGTTTCTAGCCTGGCACCTTAACCACTAGACCAAACTGGCTCTATTTATTCTGCTCATATGCACACAAGTGTACCTTGAAGATGAAGATTGTTAAAAGTAAAAGGAAGGAATATAAAGTTGGTTTACTTGATCAAGGTTAAAATAGATATGTTGTTATTTCAGGTAACCCTTTATGGACTTTTGTTGACCAGGACTGAATGACGAGGCTTTAAGGATTTGTTTATAGATAAGAGATGAGATATGGAAAGAAGAGATCATTTGTTGTATTTTAAGAGAAGGTGATAAGTTCCTAAAATTGCTTATACTTGTTGTGATGAAGGGGTAAGTCATTTCTTTATATATTTCTTTTCTTCATTCTTATTTTTTCTTTCTTTTCTATTTCTATTTTTCTTCTTTTCTGCACTTTCTATCTTTTCTTTTTATTCTTTTAGTTTGTATTAGTTTTATCTTTTTAATTGTAATGTTTAATAAAATTACTATTAAAAAAACAAGTGTACCTGTCTTGGTTTCTGCTCAGATCTTTCTACCAATGTATGGAAAATGGGGAACAGAATGAGCAAGCACCACATCTCAAGTATTCATATTTGTACACTGCTCAAAAAAATAAAGGGAACACTGAAACAACACAATGTAAGTCCAAGTCAATCACACTTCTGTGAAATCAAACTGTCCACTTAGGTAGCAACACTGATTGACAATCAATTTCACATGCTGTTGTGCACATGGAATAGACAACAGGCGGAAAGCATAGGCAGTTAGCAAGACATCCCCAATAAAGGAGTGGATCTGCAGGTGGTGACCACAGACCACTTCTCAGTTCCTATGCTTTCTGGCTGATGGTTTGGTCACTTTTGAATGCTGGCGGTGCTTCCACTCTAGTGGTAGCATGAGACGGAGTCTACAACCCACACAAGTGGCTCAGGTAGTGCAGCTCATCCAGGATGGCACATCAATGCGAGCTGTGGCAAGCAGGTTTGCTGTGTCTGTCAGCGTAGTGTCCAGAGCATGGAGGCGCTACCAGGAGACAGGTCAGAACATCAGGAGACGTGGAGGAGGCCGTAGGAGGGCAACAACCCAGCAGCAGGACCGCTACCTCCGCCTTTGTGCAAGGAGGGACAGGAGGAGCACTGCCAGAGCCCTGCAAAATGACCTCCAGTGGGCCACAAATGTGCGTGTGACTGCTCAAACGGTCAGAAACAGACTCCATGAGGGTGGTATGAGGGCCCGACGTCCACAGGTGGGGGTTGTGCTTACAGCCCAACACCGTGCAGGACGTTTGGCATTTGCCAGAGAACACAAGATTGGCAACTTCGCCACTGGCGCCCTGTGCTCTTCACAGATGAAAGCAGGTTCACACTGAGCACATGTGACAGACATGACAGGGTCTGGAGACGCCGTGGAGAACATTCTGCTGCCTGCAACATCCTCCAGCATGACCGGTTTGGCAGTGGGTCAGTAATGGTGTGGGGTGGCATTTCTTGAGGGGGCCGCACAGCCCTCCATGTGCTCGCCAGAGGTAGCCTGACTGCCATTAGGTACCGAGATGAGATCCTCAGACCCCTTGTGAGACCATATGCTGGTGCGGTTGGCCCTGGGTTCCTCCTAATGCAAGACAATGCTAGACCTCATGTGGCTGGAGTGTGCCAGCAGTTCCTGCAAGACGAAGGCATTGATGCTATGGACTGGCCCGCCCGTTCCCCAGACCTGAATCCAATTGAGCACATCTGGGACATCATGTCTCGCTCCATCCACCAACGCCACGTTGCACCACAGACTGTCCAGGAGTTGGGGGATGCTTTAGTCCAGGTGTGGGAGGAGATCTTTCAGGAGACCATCCACCACCTCATCAGGAGCATGCCCAGGCATTGTAGGGAGGTCATACAGGCACGTGGAGGCCACACACACTACTGAGCCTCATTTTGACTTGTTTTAAGGACATTACATCAACGTTGGATCAGCCTGTAGTGTTCTTTAATTTTTGAGTGTAACTCCACATCCAGACCCCCAGGGGTTGCTTACATTTGATTTCCATTGCTTTTTGTGTGATTTTGTTGTCAGCACATTCAACTATGTAATGAACAAAGTAATTAATACAAATATTTCATTCATTCAGATCTAGGATGTCTTATTTCAGTGTTCCCTTTATTTTTTTGAGCAACTTATTTATGGTACCAGAATTTATTTATTTATTTATTTTTCCAACTTCTATCACCGCCCATCTCCCCCCACAAAGGGGACTCTATGACAAATAATACTGTGACTGCAATCTGCAGACAGATGAATTCCATGCATATTTATTCTATGGAAAGCCTGGTTGAATTCAGTGGGGCCTGTTGTGAGATGAGCATGCAGAAAAGTGCCTTTGTGCCTGTTGCATTGAGGAGAAACTCTCTGGGATTGAATGAGTTTAGGATCTATGCCAGTGTTTCTCAACCTTGGCAACTTTAAGATGTGTGGACTTCAACTCCCAGAATTCCCCAGCCAGCATGGGGAATTCTGGGAGTTGAAGTCCACACATCTTAAAGTTGCCAAGGTTGAGAAACACTGATCTAAGCAAATGTGAAGGAACTGAAGAACCAAACCAGTGAGTTACATCTGCTGTTAGGGAGCTGTGAGCTGTGGGATAGAGTTAGCATGAAATGTGGGATTTAGGAAAGGAGGCAAAAGGAATGAGAACCAATACCAAGAAATAGAAGCTAACAAAAGGGATGGGAAGGTATAGATAGCTTAATCCTTGGTGAATCTGCCTAGCTTCCTTCTAAAGCTGTCCAAGTTGGTGGCTATCATGACACCCTATGGCAAATTCAACAGGTAAATATGTCATGTAAGGAAGTATTTCCTTTTAATGGTTTTGATCTTCAAAAATTACCCCAAGACAATGCATACATATATACATTTGAACGAATATACTTATTGAACATGTACTGTATAACGGTAAAATTTATGAAAATACAAAATCAAAGTACCAAATGAAACTTGGAGAATGTTTATTGAACTTAACCACAGTGAAGTGGTCAACAAATCACTGATTAAAAAAAGATCTGCTGATAATGGAATCTTGACCAACCTTTGGTGGTAATCTGTCAGTGTCTCAGGCTGCAGCAACATACCCCCACCCCACCCTCTTTAGTGTTGAACTTATGATTCAACTTTCAGTCCATTTGGATTCAGTGCATGGAATCTGAGGGGGCAGCATCTTCCTTGCCTTGAGTAATAAAATTCCATGAGGCCAGCGAAAGTCCCATTGGGAATACGGGAGAAAATAACCCCACAGGATCTAAAGCTACCAGAGTAGGCTGCAAAAATCTAAATTGCAGCAAAGAGATACATAAAACTCAGCTGTTTGTCGCCAGGTAGTGATCATTCAGAATTTTGCAGCCCCACTAAAGAACTGAAACAATAGCTTGAAGCATGAGCGAGAGGAAGAAGTATCAGGCTGGGCAATAAAAGACAGCAGCCAGGGTCCAATGTAGATGAGGGACATGAGCAGCTAGGGAGTTTGTAAACTGTTGGAGGAATTATTGGTAGAGAATTGCAGAATGGTGGGGAGAATGGCTGACAATGCATAAGGTGCTGCTTTGGGGGCGGCAGGGCTTCTGGGCCTTCAAAAGCATGCCGTTGGGAGTTAAAGGCCAGCTTTTCTCGCTAACTCCACCTCTCCGATTGAGCAATCATGGCTACCCCATGATCATGCAGGCTTAAATGCCATAGAAGTCATAGATTTTCTTTATAAAGGACTAAAACTCACATGCCACAGATTTGTTTTACTGTTTTTATTTTATTGTTGGTATATATTGTTTTATCCTTGGGTTGCGAGCCTCTCCGAGTTTGATTTAAGATGGGCGGCCATATAAATGTTTTATATAAATGAAATAAAAAGGGTGGCGTGGTGGCGTAATGGTTAAGACTACCGACTGTCGAATGAAAGGACGGCAGGTCGGCAGGTCGAGACCCGGAAGCACCGCGTAACGGGGTGAGCTCCCGTTCTCTCCCAGCTCCTGCCAACCTAGCAGTTCGAAAGCATGTAAAAATGCAAGTAGATAAATAGATACCACTCCGGTGGGAAGGTAACAGTGTTCCGTGCGCCTCGGCGTTTAGTCATGCCACATGACCACGGAAGCATCTATGGGCAACGCTGTCTCCCTCGGCCGAGAATCAGAGATGAGCGCCGCCCCCTAGAGCCGGATACGACTGGAAGGGGAAACCTTACCTTACCTTATAAATGAAATAAATAAAGGCATACAGAATTGTCCAGTCTCTTACTGCTGGTCTAATTGTTGTAAGTTTAATGGAGGATGCATACAAAATCGGGGGGGGGGGGAATGTAGATTGTAGGCCTGCTGCCCTAGGATGTGTGCATTTAAAAAAACCAAGATGTAATTCTAGAAATGAAATAAAAACGGTAGTGAGGTGAGGAGGGTTGAGGGAAGAAAGGCTTGCTTTCTCTTCAGATGGACGTGAAGAGGCCCGATCAAAAGACCTGGTTTACTACAGTCATGCTTCATTATGGGGAACAAGGAAAGGGAGGGGATGCCCAGTCCCCATGCGACCAGCTTACGAGTAGAGAGCTCTTTTAGGCCAAATACCTCCACTACCATGAGTTCTCCAGAGAAATCCAGAGGCAAAATGGCAGAGTGCCACAATTCCCAGCTCACGGAGGGCATCTCTCAGAACTCCTTATCCATCTTTTAGTGAGGAACCAAACAGGAAGCAGAAAAAGTATCTCAATGTACCCCGAGTTTATTTCACTTCCCACACAATTAAACACTCACACTTCATCGGGGCAAGAGGAACAATTTGGGACTGAATGAAAAAAATTAAGATGAGGGAAAAGGTACCAGTGTTTGTGGTTAGAAGATTGGCTTTGACTCCCTATACCTGTATATCTAATTAAGATTCTGGTGCTGCGTTGCATCTCCCCTCAGTCCCCCAGCTTCTTATCTGTAAGAGCTACCTGAGAGACAAAGTCAACAGATTAGCTTTCTGTAAAATCAGGCGAGCAGATGATACTTTATTTAACAAGAACTTAGTAAAACCTTCAGATTTATTTATTCATTAGTGGGATAAATGTAACTTAAGGGGTTCTTGTAAATGAATGTGAGAAAGAAAAACGGAAAGGCTTGCCCATTCCATTCTCACTTCCAGATGGGTAAAGGATTAGGGGGCATAGGGTGTATATAGGCACCCTGTGATGGAGTCTTGAAGGTTAATAAAAGAACTCCAAGCAGCTAACAACAATCTTGCAGAGTAAAAGCGTGACCAGCAGGGAACTTGCACTTTAAGCTTAATTACGTTCAGAAATAAATTCAGTCTTCACACATTAGTTAGATGAAGAAAAATAGAGATAGCTTACATTTATTCAGTAGATCTGGATACAAGAAGATTCATAGTCGATCTGCGTGCAAGCGAGATGGAGTGGACGAGAGCTGCATTGTGCAGCCCTCCTGCTTGCAGGTGTGCCCAAAGCGTAAGAAAATGGAGAATGAGAATCCCCAAACCAAGAAGGAGGAGGAAGAGGAAGTCAGGTGACTCAGGTAACATCCCACAAGCACAGTACAGATGCGTTTACTAGACAGACCCCCCTATTATGCTTATGAGACAATGCTGAGTTGACTCCTGATAATCCCAACACCCTGTTGCTTTTAAGTGTTTTGAGGAAGCATACTTGGAACCTCCAAGAACTTCCATCCAGAAGTGTCTGGAAGAGGCAGGGATACTATTTTACCTTAATTTAAGGATGTGACAGCCCTAAATTGACATTGCTCCTAATTTGTGGCTCTTGAGTTCCATTTCTGTGGCTTTCAGAGACCTCTGGCCATGGTTGTTGAAAACTGACAGCAAAGTTTCCTGCCATTTTGTGAAATGCATGCATGAAAACCATAACATAATGCATACCATAGAAGTCAGCACTGTGAGTCTGAAATAGCTGGTGTGGTGTAGTGATTAAGAGGAATATCGTTGGGGAGACCCTGCTTTAAGTTCAGCCTCAAGCCCAGAAGATCCTTGAGTGACTCTGGGCCAATCACTTCTCTCAGTCCAACCTACTTCACTAAGTACTTTTTGAGAAAAAAAAATTAGAGAGGTGACTACTTATATGCCAGCTTGAGCTGCTCCAGGAAAGGTGGGTGGTAATAATAATAACAATAACAATAATTCCATCTAAAGTATTCATTTCTGATTATACAGAACATTAGCCTATGTCTTCAGTATCTTCCTTTCAAATAACAGAAGCAATATTTTATTTGACTGGATGGCAGCAAATGTATTTTATATGAACTCAGGGGCAACCTATGGCTGTTCATTACCACAAGCAGTGAAGTGTTTATCTAGTGGCCTTTCGAAGATGTGGTTTGGGAACCAGGCACCTGCTTGGCTGCCTAGAAAATGGATTTCACTCCGCCATCTTCCCTGGTGCCTCTTCATGCTCTGTACTGTAACTACATTTCTCAAAGGAGGCAGAGTGGTTTTCCCCTTGCTTTGCTTTGCTTTGCTCTGCTCCTTTCATTCCATCGAATCCTCCTAGGATTGGGTAGAATGAGAAGAGGAGGAGGAGGAGGAGGAGGAGGAGGAGGAGGAGGAGGAGGAGGAGGCGGCAAAGGTACGGGAAGGTCTCTTCCCATTTCTATCAGGAAAAAAAAAACCTATACAATTATTACACATTTGCTGCCGTTTTTGACACTTTTACCCTAATGCTTCAGGCTGCTGCATCACTGTGTAAGAAGAGGGCCACCCCGAAGTCTTGAATTTATCCATTAGGCTTGTTGCTAGAGGTGAGGTCTACCAGAACTGAGCTGCAAAAATGCAGGGAACCACTACAGGGCAGCAAAGCGTTCTGTATATTTTTGCTGCCATCTAGTGGTCAGGGCTTTTGCAGCCCAGGCCTGTCAAAGAAGGATGAGTCTTTCTCTCCCTCTTCCAGCAGCCCGTATCAGACTAGTAAAAACTTTGCAGGGTGGTAACTTTTGAGGTATGTGGTTTTGTAGGGCTGCTTTCTGCTTCCTCTGGGTATTTAAGGACACACAGATGATTTCCAGATTGTGGCCCAACAAACTTGTTTTACTAAGGGTTAAATATAATGGAATTGATGGCACCATCTGTAGATAGTCTGCCTGATCCAGCAATATCAGCCCTATACACAAGCATACAAGGAATTATATTGGTTTATTAGAGAAAGCAAGTTAAACTGTTCATATCTCCCTTGCCTCCTTGGGAATAAACAATATAATAAGTGGTTTAATTAGTATAAATCTGGGGCAGCTGCTTTACATAAGCAGTACAATTACATATTTACGTCAGACTATTTTAATGGTTCAGCCTATTTCTTTAATGATAATCTAAGATCTACACAGGTAGAATTTCAAGGGTTATTCTCCTAAGAAACAAGCAGCATCTAAAATATCCCAGCTCAATTTCCTGTAGAAAGTCTCTGATCCTTTCAGGATTCAGCCCCTGGTCTCAGATCTTGCTGTGCCAAGTCTCATAAAGGAGACTCATAAAGCAATTGTTGCAAGAGGAGGATCGTTAGGCTGAAAATGGAATCAAGCTTTGACACACATGCACTGGAGCTGAAGTGAGGGTGGGGGGAGGTGGCCAGGGAAGAGAGAGAAAAAGAACAAGGGAGGTTTTGTTTAATTAGCTACTTGCCCATCTGTAATTTAATCAAACTTAACAAGATGGTGTGAGGGAAGTACTGCTATCAGCATCATAATTGGGATGTGTTCTTGATATTATTTATGATATGGGACCAATGAATCCTTTTCAGAGACAATTGCTCAAGATCTGTAACCTCTGTTCTCCTACTTTCCTTGACCATCTCAGTCAGTCCCATGCAGGTGATGGGTGGCTGGAGAAATGAATGCATGGGGGAAAGGTCATCCTTGTGATGATTCATGCTGGCCCACTTGCTACTTCCATGGAGCACGTGTCCTCCATCTGCACATTTCATGGCCTCCACGTTTTGAGAGCCACGATCTTTCATGAAGAGCCATACATATTCAAACGTACGTGTACGTAGGACCTTCAGCAAATGGGATCCCAGATATTTAGCAAGAGCTTTCTCTAAACTGGATGCTCACCTGCCATGTGGACTTCAGGCAACAACCACACTGACTGGGGAGTTTTGCGAGTTGAAATCCACATATCTACGGGTGCCCAGGTTGGGAAAGACTGGAGGAGGGATAGAGGAAGAGAAATTGGGTGACAATTTCCTATACATGTTCATTTTATAGTGGATGCCTGTTTGCTCAGGACTCTTGTCATGCTGCTATGAAATAGTCCTTTAAAAAACATTCTATCAGTGGGAGCTATTTCCAATTTCTCCTCTGTCTACCGGTCATTCTTATACCAAATTGGTTAAAACAGTAACTAAAAAAGCTTCGTATTAGATTCCTGTTATCGGAACCAACTACTTGTCAATAGTCTTTGGTTTGGTGACAATTTTTCACTTGCCAGTTTCTTTGGTTGTTTGGCATTGTTCATGTTCTCCAAAGGCTGACCTTTTCCTATTAAAATCTTCTTACACAGCAGTACCAGAACAAGATATCCATCTCTGCCGTCCTTAAATCTCATAACCGTGGTAAACATTTTCTCAGCATGATCATTACTCTTAGGGGCATGATTGCTTTCAGAGAGTTTATTCCAGGGATGGGTAACATGTGTTCACTAGGAGTGGCAGCCAATGATATCTGGAGGACGGCCATTGTTCATCCTAGGATTATTCTAAGGAACCACCTCAGAAACCTGATCCCCAGCAAATGATCGCTGAAGAAAAAGAACACCTCTTCCTGCTTGCTTGTTTGAGCCATGATGGGAGTTCTTATGCTTACTTTCACCATTGAACCACTTCCCCACCATCACTTGTTCATCGTAGAATCACAGGGTTGGAAGGAACCTTAGAGGTCCTCTAGCCCAGTTCAGTGCAGGATACACTATAGAATCTCTGTCAGATTGCCACCCAGCCTTGGTTTGAGAACAGCAGCCGGCTCAAGGCATCCTGGGAATTGTAGTCCAGAGCCTGAAAGAGTCGGTTCCCTTACCCCCTCCCCTCACGCGCGGTTAAAATGGTGAATTGTATAACTAATGTATATATGCTTGTAAGCCGCCTAGAGTCCTCCATTAGGGAGGGGATAGGCGGGGTATAAATATCACGATAAATAAATAAATAAATAAGTAAGTAACTTCTCGTGAAGAATTCACCACTTCATGTGGCACCCTGTTCCACTGGCTGACAATTCATGCAGCCTGGAATGTCCTAACTACCCTGAACCTGCTTCCTTCTAGTTTTAACCCATTTGTTCTTGTTCTGCCCTCTGGAGCAGAGAGTAAGTCCACTCACTCTTCTGTGTGACAGCCTGGCAGATATTTGAGGACTTTATCATATACTGTTAAGTGCTCTCTTGTGTTTGAAATGGCATTTGACAACTAACTCTGCAAAAAGCCACATCTGTTTGTTTATGTTTATAGACATTGTATATGTTGGTTGGTTATGTATGAAATACATTTGCATAATGTGCTGCCTAAGTCCCATAATTTACATCATAAAATGAAATTCAAAATCTCTATGTGCTGACATGCTGTCATCTGCTCTTTCCATTTATATCTTCCTCCAGACCGGAAAAAAAAGGAAAGACAAAAAGAAGCATATTAATGGGTGAATTTGATCTTACCCAGATCTGGCCATTCAAGAATGTAGTTAAGTATGTATACAGACAGGACGGTTGCAAAGAAGGCGGTGCTGATGTCTGTAATGAATCTTTTTCCCCTCACGGGAGATAAATCTTTTCAGCTACTGGGCTAATGTTTGTACACAGTGTTGGATCGGAGACAGATCAGTGATTCAGTAAGATGCCAACCATTCTGATGCCCATCAATTTTCCTGCTGAAACTGGTTGACACTGTCTTGGGGGTGTGCAATGCTGGAATACCCAAATGGTTCTTTTGATGATTTCAATATCCATGTGGTCTTTTAGAATATCTTATATGTGGAAACAATTTGTCCTTATAACGAATGTTGGTTGAAAAATACACATCCCAAAATGTAGTTTGCACCAGCTTTATTGAGATATCATTGAGATATCAGTCATGCTGCGAACCAGCTAATGAAGAGAGATGCTCCAAATATGACACATGTTAACTTGTGTCAATGATTAATTCATCTACATTATGAGATCTTAACAGTACCCTAAGCACTCCGATGTTCTTCTCCACTTTGCCCTTCTAAAACTACTCTGGTCTTAGCACTTTCATTTTTTACCTATTCAGTCATTGCTGAGAACAATGAGATATACTGTAGAAACATAGGAATAAAAGTACTTTTCTCCTTTCTTTTTCCTGACCAAGCACAGTGAGCTGTCTCCAAAGAAATACTAACATGTTGGATTTATTGCAGAAGATGGTATGGAAAAAGACAGACAGACTGAGATGGTTAAATCCAGTACAATGATATATTGAGCCAAATGCGAGAGGTATAAATACTTTGCCATTGACACCGCTTCTCCCTTTTAAAAAGAAGGCAAATACTCAACACTCTTGTCTCTGGCTGGCTTGCTGTAAGGCGCCCTCATAAAAACTAAGATAAACAGTTTATCAAGAGATGAATGCTCAACTGCAGTTTCGAAGACAAAGCTCTCTGCCTTTCAGAAAGGGAGAGGGGGGAAAACCCCACCCAAACTGGATTCTGGTTAGCGTGGACTTAAAAGACATAGGAGCTATTGCTGCAAGAATGGGTCAGCCAGGCATCAAAGGAGAAATTTAAAAATGTTGTCCCGCTTTCTGCATTGTATACAAGCAAACAGGTACGCAAGCAGGAGTCAGCTCTCTGTGTGTGTGTGTGTGTGTGTGTGTGTGAGAGAGAGTGAGAGAGAGGGAGAGAGAGAGAGAGAGAGAGAGAGAGAGAGCGCTTTTATTGTACACCACTTTGAGATTTTTTTTTAATGGCAAGCAGTATACACGTCAAATAAAGTCTCCTATTATTCCATGTAACACAGTCAGGGCCTAATCCCTGGAAAAGATACCAGGATTCAGGCTGTTTCTTTTTCTTCCGTTTTAATAGAGGAAGGTCTAACAAATGTAAGCAGGGGGAAAGCCCTGGTCACTCTCCTCTGCTTGGGGCGGCAGGGAGAGTTTTCCAGTCCGGTCTCCAGCTTTAGCACATAAAGAAGTGAGTGGCATTCATTTATAAGGGGAAAAAGTAGGGTGGCCACTTATGCATCACCAAAACAGAAAACATAGATTTGCATGTAATTTGCATGGGGACACTCTTTCTCTCCCCTTCCTCGGCCGCAAATATCAGGCTTCTGTGGATTGCAACGGAACCATGTCAATCAGTTATTTTATCTCATGGAAACCAGTAGCTTTGCCCTGATGCAGTGAAGGACTGAGGCAGGGACGATCCGCCTCATTGCCTATTTCACTTCAGCGGAAGTGGCTTCTGTGCACGTGTAGAAATCACTTTTTATTTGTGAAGTGACGTGACACTGCCATCCACCAGTTGGAAGCGTGATGCCACCGTGACAGAGATGTTTCAAAGGGGCATTTTCTTGGATCTTCGTCACACCTTTCCAAAGACCTGCACGGCCTATACATTGGGGCTATGCAAATCCTATGGAAGGTACCTCTTCTTGAATCATTACAGATGCTCTGAAAGCTGCTCCTGGCTGTCTCCACAGGCATGTGCATGCCCAGCCTCTTCACATTGAACCGTGTGTGTATACTGTATGTGTATGGGCCTGCCTGCCTACACACACACAGCTCTGATCAAGCTCTCTTGTTACTTCATGGGCCCATCTAAGCCATTTTCTTGGTAACAACATGGAAATGGTTCGCCACTGCCTTTTTCCAGGAAGTTTTTTTAGGTTTCCTAGCTCTGGGAATTCCTATCAAGTAATCACCAAATCCAACCCTGATTACCTTTTTTTATGATCAACCAAGCCAACTGTATACACACAGAGAGATGAAAAACAATAGTTGTAATTTATATAGCATTACAATATTTCTGCCACAGAGATGGCTGCTGGGTGACATTTGTGCCTGACCAGACTGCTTTTTAGATGCTTACTCTTGGTAATAAGAGTAAGGAACTCTTTACTGTTCCTCAACTTTTAAATATTGAACAAATGGCTACCCTAAAACAAAGGCCTTGCAAGCCATGTGAAGTCTTGGGAACTGACTTGGCAGAATGAAGCAGCGTTCCTCAATTCTTACTGGTTGATAAGGCAGAAGGGGGCCTGTATAACACACACACACACCTCATTAACTCCATACATACAAGGTCAAGCCACACATTTTAACCATTAACATAAAGAAGGTGTCTATAATATCCTGGAGTAGAAAAGGTTTCTGCCGTGCCTACAAACGTACATACTGTGTGGCTAAGAGACCTGCCTCTCATGTACAGAGTTATGGAGAATTACAAAAGGGCCACGTGCAGATGTACAATGGACACAGATGCCATTCAACCATACCATCACCGTAAATCCCTCTTATGGTCGGCCTTCAAGCCGGTAGCAGCAGAGAAGCACGAAGCACTCAAGGCTGTCCTTGAGAATCACATTTTCCTATTTCCCTTTTTTCAGAACAAGAATGTTATTGAGTTTAGAGCAAAGATAAAAAACTACAAAAAAGCAAAAAAAAAACCTACCAAAAAAAGGTGAGAAACACACCAAAAAAGAATTATGTAAACTTCTTACATTTTCCTATTTCCAGTGCCTGTCTTTTTGTGCTGTTCCATATCAACAAAGAGGAGAACAAGCATGGGGATCTGCAGGGGGACACGTGATATCATGCGTGTCACGTTGTTGTCACTGTGGCTTGTACTAAATGTCTATGACAACATGTGCTCCAATCTGGGTGTGGCACATGTCCTGTCATTTTGATTTTTTTCATCTTTACCTCTGTTGTGAAAAGATCTTAATCTTGGCAAAAGTCTTCTTCACAACATGCCTGGATGGACTGTTAGCCCAAAAATGGGAACCCAAGGTCCGATGGTGACTAGCAGTTTTCCCTCTCAGCTAGAGCATAAGTAGAAGACTGGCTAATGCAGTCTGGTATTTGTATTCTAAACATTTGTTAGACCCTGGTCTGGAAATGCCACCGCTAGTTGTCACTGAAAGCAGTTTCAGACTGTGGTTCCATTTGGTTGCATTGGTGTATCTGTCTTCTCAGAATTTCTCAACCCAAAAGCATTTCATCTTGAAGTCTGTTTTCGAAATGGAACTAATTTATAGGTCATTTATCATGGCTGCTGTAAGTTTCCTGCCCAACTCCTCCCATCTCTGCCAGGCCCACCTGGCCTTGGAGTGGCATGCCAGGAGCCACACTCTATAAACCTGTGGGTGGAATCAGAACAATAACTAAACTTGATCTCATTGACCTTGATTTGATTTACATTTAATCTTAATTAAAGATAAATATAGTTAATATGACTGCTGTCCAGTCACGGACTTAATATTTTTCCCTGCGGTCACATGAATATTTATAATTGGGTTTCTGAAGGCCACACCCCAAGACTTTGGGAAACACATTCTTACTGTCTACATTCCAAGGTATGCCTCATTCTCTAATACAATTCTGTAACTTGGAGAGCCGATACTCCCTATTGCTTACTCACCAATTAGAAAGTGACCTCTCTTCTGACATCTAGAAATTATGACTTCCCACTTGAAAACAAGAGGGAAGCAAACATCTCTTCCCCAGAGCTGACATTCCACTCAGAGAATCTTCTGTTTGTTACATCTCAACTCTCTGTAGGCTGCTGTCCCAAGATGCTCCTGTTTCTGCTGTTTTTAAATTAAAATCAAAGGATGTTGATGCTGAGTGCATAAAAGTATTTCATGTACGGTCATGTTTAACCCTGATTCCTTGCCAGCCGTGACTCTAATGCTCAGACTGTGTGCCGGAAAGCAAGCCAACAAATGGCCCTCTTCCTTTCCACGTTATATGCACAGAAACATCCAGTCCTGAAATGATGCGAGGACTGGTTTTACAAGAGAACTGGCTGAAGAAAGCATACATATGTTCAGACAGTAGCCAAGGGAGCAGATATTTGAGTGATGGATAATCTTAGAGTTTGATATTCCCATCAAGTGGTAAGGACTGGTACATTTTTGTCCACACAGGTCACCTCACTCCCAAACAAAGACCTCTTTGCATAGACCATAAACCTGAGGATTGTGTAATTTCAGATTTCAAGTGGGGGAATGCGGGGGAATGCTCTCATAGGTATTTATTCTTTCAGGCTCATCTGTGGCAACATACTCCATTCCAAGGACTGACTGTGATTTTCATCCACAGGCTTGCTATTGGGTGTGAGGCAAATGCATCTCTTTCAACATCTGATAGGGTGAGAGTGTGCAGGAGGAAATGAACTGGGACAGGTGGGAATCTGGGAAGAAACAACTTTGAATACTGCCAGGTTTGGGGGAGCACAAACTGCTCCCATGGCTCAGAGAGATTGCTTCTAGTAAAGGTAAAGGTTCCCCCCGCACATTTGTGCAGTTGTGTCTGACTCTAGGGGCCGGTGCTCATCTCCGTTTCTTAGCCGAAGAGCCAGCGTTGTCTGAAGACGCTTCCACAGTCATGTGGCCGGCATGACGCACGCGGAACGCTGTTACCATCCCACCGAAGTGGTACCTATTAATCTACTTGCATTTGCATGCTTTTGAATTGCTAGGTTGGCAAGAGCTGGGGCAAGTGTGGGAGCTCACTCCGTCACGCGGGGCTAGGGATTCGAACCTCCGAACTTGCGATCTTCCGATCGACAAGCCTGGCGTCTTACCCACTGAACCACCACGCCCCTAGTAGATTGCTTCTACTGGGGTGCAAAACCCAGAGTGAAACAAACATGATCCCCTTGGCCAACTCAATGAAATAAACTGATGGGTATTGCTATCTGTGGCAGAGTGAACTAGAGATACTTGTCTATTGCTTTATTTCTCCATAGCAGCAACAACAAACCTGTTTAATATCATTTGAATGATTGTTTAGAAATCAATCATAGCCAGACTGACATCTGGAGAAACATCACACAATTATACTGTAAGACCAACCATAAAATATGAGCAATCAAATTAAAAGAGGCCTATCAGTGGCCATGCTCACAAAAAGATAGGTGAAGATTGCTAAATAATCTGTGTTAGTTGATCCTGAGTATATACACAATGAGACACGCTTGACTGTTTACTTGTGAACCATTTGAGTAATTGAGTGTTTGCTGGACTGAGGTAAATGGCACATGGGGCCTCATTACCTCTGTTGTATTGATTCTACAGCATAAACAGTCATATAAAATGGTGTTACTTCAGTAAACAAAGCAAAATGACAGGAGTGTTAAGGTTATTCTTTTGATTATGAAGTGAGGCATTTGTAAAATATTTCCTGGCCTTTTATTTTGTCAACAGGAGCTGAACATTTTGAGCCCCTTGATGATCTGCTGAAAATATCACTCAATACTCCAATCCAAATCTTCAAAGTTCAACCTTCAGAGTCAATATGGACATTCTGAGATCTTCCACTGATCTTTAAACACTTGGTCTGTCCTTTTTATATCTTCTTCGGTAAATTGCTCTTTCTGTGCTGCAGTTTCTTCATCTGAAATTAAGCCTTGAAGGTTCAGCAAGTCCCAACTCTAGATGGCATAATTAAATAATAAGGATCTAATTATTAGCTGTGAATTCTATCCTGTTTTCTTGAACCAGCACTGATAGTGCTAAGGGCCAACTTTTCTATGCAGTCCTGATCCAAATGCCCCCCTTCCCCAACCCCAGCCAAAATTTAGCTATTTTAAAAGTAAAAAATACTAAATGCACATAGATTTAATAGATAGTTTGGCCTTGAGCTCTAACACTTTATCAGCTGAACAGCCATTTTGACCGTTACAGATTTTAGCAGCCAACTCAGTGTAGCTAAGTCTGAAGGTAACTCCTATTAATTACTCTATCTCCTATCTGTGCAGACTTACATTTGCATATACATACAATATAATATCCCATATCAATCTTTCAGGATAATGTCAAGATCTGAGAAGTAATATCAGAGAAACAACGCCTATTTGTGACACTACCTCTAGTACTACTAGTAGAACACAGGATTTCATTTTCACTAGAAAAATCCAGATCAAATCAGAGGTAATCATTAAGACAACATGTTAAGAAACACACATAAAAAACCACAGTCCACAGCAAATATCAGATGTCATCTTAAGGAGGAATGTCCACAGCTTATTACAGTATGTAGTTAGTGTTAGCATTTTATGACAGGAATATGAATGGCAAAGAACCAAAGGGAGGAGATATCAATTATGTATGTGCCTTTGAGTCAGTGTTGACTCCTGGCGACTGCCTGGACAAGTCCCTGCAGTTTTCTTGGCAAGGTTTTTCAGAAGTGGTTTGCCCTTGCCTGCTTCCTAGGGCTGAGAGAGAGTGACTGGCCTAAGGTAATCCAGCTGGCTTTGTGCCTAAGGTGGAACTAAAACTCAGTCTCCCATTTTCTAGCCCAGTGCCTTAACCACCACACCAAACTGGCTCTCAAGATCAAGATTACAGACATCCAAATATTCTATCCTATATTTGAGCCTGAAAGAAGTTTGTACTATTACTTACATAAAAAGGTAAAGGTAAAGGTTCCCCATACATACTGTAATAACAGAATATCTAACAATATAAAAAGCAGCCTCTGCATCAGTATCCTTGTCAAGCTCATTTTGGTGCATGGGCTTTTCAAGTGACATAGTGTGCTAGGTCCATATATACATTTATTTATATACACTTTTATATAAAGGTAAAGGTTCCCCCCACACATTTGTGCAGTCGTGTCCGACTCTAGGGGCCGGTGCTCATCTCCGTTTGTTAGCCGAAGAGCCAGCGTTGTCCGAAGACGCTTCCGCGGTCATGTGGCCGGCATGACACGTGTGGAACGCTGTTACCTTCCCACCGAAGTGGTACCTATTTATCTACTTGCATTTGCATGCTTTCAAGTTGCTAGGTTGGCAAGAGCTGGGGCAAGTGCGGGAGCTCACTCCGTCACACGGGGCTAGGGATTCGAACACTTTTATATACATGCATTTAATTTTGTGTGCATACATTTCAAAATTACTTTTTGCTTCTCTTTTAGTTATATTCCATATCTTTCCCTATCTCTCCTTCCCCCCACTCCCTCCCTCCCTCCCTCCCTCCCTCCCTCCCTCCCTCTCTCTCTCTGAAAAACACAGTATTGCCAATTGTTCAGGGCACCATTCTTCAGTTAAAAGTTTGCACTGAAGAAGGCAGAGGGCCTTACTTTAAAGATTTTTCCATGTATGTTTTTTTCTGAGAGCAACGATCCACTCTCACGCTGGCCCAAGCCATTCTGTTGCCTTGGATGAAAGACAAGATGATATTCTACCTCCATTCCAGATGTAAAACCTGGCTGAAGGGTCAGTTGGATCTGACGTAGATGTGACGAAATTCCATCTTACCTATCTGGGGACAGTAGGCTAGTTTAGAGGATCAAGAGAGATTGCTTGCCCCCTAGTTCTATTTTCCATCAGAGAAACCAGACAGGAAGGGGGCTGAGAAAGAACGAGCAGAAGACTTCCACAGCTTACTCCTGCCAGGAACTGGGACGGCCTGTCCTCAGTGGTTTCTGCCCATCCCACCAGATCTGGTGGAGTAGGCATGTTCCAGGTCCCTTCTGGGATACAATGTCATCTAGTAGCACCCAGGAGGCATGTCCTCTCTGTCGCAGTACCTGCCTTATGGAACAGCCTCCCTGCTAAGATTGGGTGCCCCAGCCTTTGCTGGCCATCCAGAAGGCCTTGAAGACCTGGCTTTTCCTCCGACGCTGGGGCCAGGATGTCAGTGGAGCCCAGCATGTGTGTGCTGTGTTGTGAGATTTTGGTGAGCAAATCCTGTTATTTTTAATTATGTGTTGCCCTGTGGCTTTTATAATGTGTTATTTTATCCATGTTTTATTAGCCACTCAGAGTTATTTGGTGAATATGGGCAGCCATATATATATATATATATATATATATATATATAATAAATAAAATAGAAATTAATAAACTGCTTCTTAAGACAACTGACACCCTTTACCTGATGGTCGTGAGGCAAAATAAAATAAGTGGAAATATTTTCCAAGTAACCTTAATAATGTCTGCCAAATAATAATAATAATAATAATAATAATAATAATATCATCATCATCATCATCATCTTTGGACAAATATATTAAGATGTATTGATATGAATGAGTGTGTAGGCAATGGAACCATCACCCCAGACCTGGTTTGACCATATCAAATGCAACTTAGACATTTTTAAATAGTGCTTTGTAAATAAGACTGTCCACTGTAAAAAATAGTTAGATCAAGTTGCCATATTTGTACAGAGCCACAGAAACGATTACTATGTAGATGTCTGGAACTTCTGATATAGCTGAGGCCTCTCATTTTAACCTAGAATCCCTTAGATTAAGACCAGAACATCTGGATGAGTCAAGCCGAATTCACACAGCCAGGGAGCCCTCCTGTCATCCTTTGCCGAAGCTGGCAGGGACCTAACCTGTCCTAAACTTTGCTACTCCCATAGTGCACCTCATGCCACACACTGAAGCCTGATCTGGCAAAATAAGAACGAGCAGCTGGCAGTGTTTAGGGACTGGAGGGAAGGGGACAATCCCGGACCACAGCACAGCTGGAAGGGAGCACCAGATCACCATCCAGAACAGGTTATGGCAAGGCACCTCCCCTTTGTGCACCAGTCTGCCCCATCATGGAGTGATTTGAACCATGATAAGACAGAAAACACCACTTCGGTAGTAGAGCATCTAACTCATCCTCAGGCTGCTCCAACCTCTGGCTAATCTCAAGATACAGGTCGGGGCACACAGAGGAGGATTACCAGGGTGAGGAAACTGTGCAGATGTGCCCTCTTGAAGCAATAATCTCTTAATTTTTAAAAACTGTCAAACGCATCAGGTCAGTTAATTCTTATAAATATAAATGTCATAAAAACAAGCACTTTATCTGGGAAAAGGCCTTGGCAATGTTATTCCGTGGTTGGGAATTGTCAATCACAAAAACTCTTCTTTTCCTTTTTTTGACAGAGCACACTTGGAGGAAAATATATCTTTTTTTGAAAATATACTCTCTGCGTTTCTGTATGTATCTAGATTGTTTCTGAAGTTTTAGAAGGAACTTGATAATGTTTGGCTTGATTGGTCAGCCCAGAATATCTCCAAAAATATCTCCAAAGTGCTTCAATGCACATTTCTAACTTTTGCATATCTGCAACAAGGTCTACCACATTGTAGAAATTCCCATATCCTATTAAGGCTGAAGACTGAACATTTGGAATTGTTCAAGCTTTTCTGGAACAGAACTAGATGTTTCCACTTTTTCCTAGCCTACTTGCTTTTTCTAAATTTGCTTTAAACTCTTGGCATTTAAATAATATTGGCAGTAAGCCAGCCTACTAGTAAGAAGAAAGATAATAAAGGAATGTGGCCTGAGCTGTCTTTCAATCTGAGCAAATGGACAATCTAATTAAATACGTTTCAGCAGAAAATACCATTTTTCGTATCTGTCTCCAGAGGGTTATGAACACCACATCCAATGTTATAATCCCACTATATCCTACTCATGAAGGAAAATAATCCTCTCCTCAACAAGCTTTGTAGCTGGATTTGAACTTGAACTTACCTTCTAAAATCAACAGTACATTTTAGATCAACCTTCCTCAACTTTGGCAGCCTTCAAATAAGTGGGCGACAAATCCCAGAATTCTGAGTAATGGCCACATTGGCATGGAATGCTGGACTGATATGTTCATGTGGTGCCACGCGTATGCAAGGAAACTATAAGAGATCAGATTCATGCCTGAAGAACATCAAATGTTAAATTCCCTACATAGGAAACCTGGAAGGAAAGTGCAGAAAAGTTAAACAATTAAAAGTAAGTACTTTCAGTTACATGGATTTAGATTCAGTTATAGGCTTTATAGGGGTATGCTATGAAAATCAAGACGTTGACTAAAAGGCCTTGCAGAAAAGTTTGATTTTTGAACAGGGATTATGAAAGAATCAGGAATCAAACATTTTTATAGTCATTCCAGCCCTATCAATAATCAATATGAAGTCAGGTAGCAGCTGCTGGTTGATTCGCCATTGCATTTCCATATGCACAATTACATCTTGTGCACCAGTTGCCACCATTGCTGGAACTGACGGTGGTGCTCACAGTCAAATGCACTTCACTTTGCATGGAGCTGACCATAAAGACCATTTAGAAGCTTCAGCTGGTTTAAAATGCAGTGGCCCAGATACTTACGGAGCAGAGGTTCACTCATAGCGGTGTTCACTCAACACCCCTACTACAAGAACTGCATTAGTTGCCACTTATCTCCGGCCCAGGTGCAATTTCATACTTAAATACCTATTTGGCTCAGGGCCTGGATATCTCTCCGTCTGCCTTCTCTGGGTTAAACCTGCCCACCCTCTGAGATCAGAAACAGTAGTCTTACTGAGGGTCCCACCACCAAGGAAATGCCATCTGCAGAGAACCCACGGCTGAATGTCTCAACAATGACACTTCCCTTTGGAAAAACCTACCCCTGAATATTCAGATCACCCCATCCTGATTATGCTTCCAAACAGCCCTGGAAACATGACTGTTCAGGACAGCATTTGTTGATGAGTGAAGGCCATACTCCCCCCAAACGGTGATGCATCATTTTCTTGGGATTAGTTATTTAACCTTTCTTGTTATGTTTATTGTTTTCATCGTGTTCTGTTGTAAACCGCTCAGTCTTCAGGAATAGAGTGGCAGAGACCTCACAGTAAGCAAACACACAAATAATTAAGTGTTCCCTGTGTCTCCAAAGCTCCAGCTGTAATGAAGAAAAAAAATCCCTTCATCAAGCTGGAAATAAGATTCCACTGTCAGTCCAAACAGATTCTATCTGTGAAAAATACCATCTTGTCTCAGGAATTCCCTTTTTGACCAAGCAGGAGACCTTTGAATGGTGGATTCTAATGCAGGGGACAAAGGGAAGTCAAAGGAAGGGATCTACCTAGGCATAAAAGGGTGAGAGAGAGACAGGCGAGGCAATTGCCAGTTTTAAAATTCAGGAAAAGAGCTCATATGGAGTGCTGGTAGAGTCCAGTTTGGGAGCACTGGAAAACTGGCCCAGCAGGTGACAGCATCTAGTTTGCAAAATTAAGCAGGGTCGGGCCTGGTTAGTGCTTGGATAGGCCACCATCCAGAAATCCCAGGCCTGTAGGCTCAACTGGGAAACCAAAAAATCAACATAACATCCAGGAAGTATGCAACAGCACATCATTTCCAAGGAAACTGCATGGGTGTATCCATGAAGTCAGCACAAGTCTGTTTGTTTGTTTGATTGATTTAAAAGATTTGTATGGCCTCCCATCTAAAAACACAACTCTGGGTGGCTCCCAGTAAGGCAAAATGGTGAATGATTTCATTATACCTTTGCTAAATCAGATTTAGTTTTCAGAAGAGATTAATCCAGTGTTTCTCAACTCAGCAATTTTAAGACCTGTGGACTTCAACTCCCAGAATTCCCCCAGCCAGCAGTGAGGTTGAGAAACACTGGATTAAGGTAATAGTAGATGGAACTGCCTAAGAAAGTCTTCTGGACGCTACAAGTGACACAGCCTTGCCACAATGTCCAGGCAACAATGTTGTCTTCGGTTTGCAACTCTCATTTACTTTTTCCGTGTGTGCGCCCGCGAGGAAATAGGAGAGGGATGCGAGCCCAGTGGCCGCCAGCAGAGGGCGCTCTCCCCCTCCCCAGCCCCCTCCCCCTCCCTCTGACTTAGCATTAGCCAGCAATTTCACGCTTGGAGAAAGGAGGCGTTTGCAGAGACCTTCTTGAGCTGGAAGCCAACTAGAATTACATCACAGGCTCATGTGTGGAGCCGCGCGAATAAATGCAGCGGCAGCCAGGTACCAGGGCAATCCTAGGGGGAAAAAGGCACGAGGTGAAAGAGTTTGAGAGGCGAAAGTGAAAAGGGCGTGAGCGGCTAGGAAGAAGCCAGTCCGGAGGATGCCCAGGGAGCGACGAGGTGCCTTGCAAGGTTGCACAGACTTGCTGCCGCTGACCTCGCGGAGTATAAAAGCTGGCTGTAAGGCCGCCTTCTAATTCGTAACGCAGCTCAGCGAGGAGCGCGCCCAATTAAGCAGTGGCAAAGCCGCCTCGGATAGTCTTCCTTTGCTACGGAGAAGCAACTGAAGAGGCTCCTGCAAAGTCCATCACTTTCCAGCCGCGTTTTGAGTTCGCCGCGGAGGAAGAGGCTCCCCCCCACCTACCCCCGTTGGCTGGGGGGTTGTTGGAGAAACCGAGTTGCCGCCAGGACTTCGGTAGTAGAGGAATCACATTTGCCTCCCCCCTCCACGCCCACCAGTTCCCTCTTTTAAGGAGAAGTGCCTGAAAAGAGCGAGTCGGTGGTTTCCATAGTGATGGAACAGAAAGTGCAGGAAATTTAAAGACGCTGGATCCTCGCGAAGCAGACAAACTGGTGCCAACGTGCGCGGCGGCGGCGGCGGCGGCGGCTGTTGCAAACTGCAAAGAGACGGGAGCCGAATGGAAGTTTGCAGAGGTCTCTACTGAGTGACAAGGCGCGCGCCCCCGAAGTCCGGAGGCAGAACAATTGCATGGAGCACCAGAGGCTTCTGGTTTTCTGCACGGGGCTCCCTACTTTCACGATTAGTATTACTTGCTTCTAAACAGTGCTCTTGTTTGCTGCTCTTACCTACTCACCGGACACGAGGAAAGGCGTTTGGGCTGCAGCCGTTGAGGGGAAGCGGCAGCGGCCGACCCTGCTCTCCTGCCCCTCCTTGCTTGGATACCCTCATCTCCCAGCGCGAGCTTCTCCGACCGATGCCTCTGCCCGGGCCCGCTTCTGGGTGAACCCTGTCCCCCTGTCCCCTTCCCCTCCCTCTCTCTCGAGCATGGATCATCCCCAGTGGTTGGTGACGCTTTACGCGTTGGCGGTTCTCCTGGGTCTCCGGCTGGAGCAGGGCGCTTGCCAGCACTATCTTCACATCCGACCGGCCCCCAGCGACAATTTGCCCCTTGTGGATCTAATCGAGCACCCTGACCCTATCTTCGATCCCAAGGAGAAGGACCTGAACGACACGCTGCTGAGGACCCTCCTGGGCACCCATTTCGACCCGAGCTTCATGGCAGTCTCCTTGGCCGAGGATCGCCTCGGCGGGGACGACCTGGCCGAGTTGGACCTGCTGTTGCGGCAGAGACCGTCCGGGGCGATGCCCAGCGAGATCAAAGGCCTGGAGTTTTACGACGGAGGGCTCCAGGCGAGCAAGAAGCACCGGCTGAGCAAGAAGCTCCGTCGGAAGCTGCAGCTGTGGCTGTGGTCGCACACCTTCTGCCCGGTACTCTACACGTGGAACGATCTCGGCAGCCGCTTCTGGCCCCGCTACGTGAAGGTGGGCAGCTGCTTCAGCAAGAGGTCTTGCTCCGTCCCGGAAGGCATGATTTGCAAGCCGTCCAAATCCGCGCATCTGACCATTTTGCGGTGGAGGTGCCAGCGCCGCGGGGGGCAGCGCTGCACGTGGATCCCCATCCAGTACCCGATCATTTCCGAGTGCAAATGCTCCTGCTAGGCAGGCGGGAGGGAAGGGAGCGGGCGGGCGGGCGGGGGAGCAACGCGTGCCCTTCGCTCCCGTCACCGCCAGCGTCCCATAGAACACGGCCAGCAGAACGACGCCGCGCCTCTTCCTCACCAAATCGTCCCGACGGCCATGCAGCCAGGCTTCGGTCGACTTCACGACGCTACGAAAAAATAGAAAGGCGGACGTTGGCCGCCCCGTTGAAACATTGCACTGCTCCGGATTGTGCAAGACAGGCAACTTTTTGTTATGTGTAAGACGAGCGTGTGTCGCGAGAGATCTGGGAGAGTCCGTGCGTGCACGGATACCCTGCCGCCGAGACCACCCAGACGCCTATGAAAAAAGGTCAGTGTTGCAACGTGAACTCATTCTCGCCTGCTGTAGTATATTCGCCTGGATCGTCGCAGTTGAAGTATTGTTTTTTCCACCCACCCCCCTCTTTAATTTATATTCCAGAAAGAAGCGTTTGGAGGATTTACAAACAAACGCTCCTCAAACCTTTTTTTTTTTTGCGAAGGCTTTTTTTTAAGAAAAGAAACGAGGACTTTTGGTAAACATAAAACATTTTATTTTATATAAAAATATTTTCCATTCTTCGGAAAATGTTTTGAGTGATTTGCGTGTGGGTTTTTTACCGACTCCCAAGATTATTACTAATAATATTATAATGACTGCTTAGGACACGCTGTTACTATTGTACATAGCGGATTTTGTTTTGTTTTCCTTGGAATGTCTTTAATCCTCTGTAAATGGAAGAGAGTCTGCTATTTATTCTTTATATTCATTCCCTTGTAGTCGAAAGTTCAGTTCAAAATTAAAATCAACCACTAAATGACGACCCTCCTTGGATTCTGTTGGGCGCTCCTGCGGGCGGGGGCCGGGGCGCTGCTCGCGAGGCGGTGGAGGCGTTCGGGGAATCGGTGCTGGCCGCTTCTGGCGGTCCTTGAGAGGCGATGGCTACCCCTTGCTTAGCAGCGCCACGTTAGTCCCGCCGAGTCGGACCGGCGCGACTCCGCAGCCAGCCTGCACCGCCTTGGAGCGGGAGAAGAACCCTGAGAGTCGCTCCGTTCGCTTCCTTCCTCTCCGCCGCCGCCCCGCATTTGGCTGTCACCCCCTTCGGGAGGCGCGGGGTAGACGCCTTCAGAGAGACGGCGGCTGGAGGCCGGCCCCGGGCGGGGCGGGCGGGGGGCGAGTGGTTGCCGCTTTGACATCTCATTTACCAGGAGCCACGTGTCTCTGACACCTACCCTTGTGGTCGAGCCCTGCTGAAACCTGAGCCCCGGCGGCCGCTCTTTGGCGCTCGCTGCGGACAGTCGCCTATCCTAGGCAGGACCGAGCCAGCGCCCCTCTCGCCTATCCGCCCCTTTTCCCTTAACCCTTCGTCTTCTGAAACGGGAGCGCTGGCCCGGCGTGGAATCAGAGCGCGCCTTCTCTACCTTTTTCTGGCTTTCTCCTCTCTCTCCCTCCCCCCAACCCCCCGTTTGCAATCAAACTGGCCCAAGGTGGAACTTTTTTCCTGCCCGAGTGTGACTCATAAGACGCGCCTTCTCCCTCCCTCCCTCCCCGCTATACAAACGGGCTGTTGATAACACAATGCCAAATGACTGAGTGTGCTTGCAGGCGAAGAAACTCTTCAGCCTAGCTGCATTAGACACCCCCCGGCTGTTTTAACTTTTGTCCTACGCTGAAGGGGGTGAAGAAGTTGGGAGATGTGAACGTTAGCATCTTCGTTTATCTTCCCATGGGTGAAGGAGGGAGCAAGCAAGTCCCAATCCAGGCCTTGGAGGTCTCCTGCCTCGGAGCCTGAAAAGCAGGACAGGCACCGACCACTGTCCCCATCCACCATGAACCACCGAGGCAGCCTTTAAAGTTTCTGCAAGCAAACTTTCCTCCTTCACCTTTAGGTATCACAGTGTTAGAGCCAGGCAAGGCTGGTAGTTCTTTTCAAAAGCCAATTAATTTGCAGCTAACAGTGTGAATTCTCCAGGCAACTAATGCAGAATGCTTAAGAAAGCTGCTTTCACACACTCACCAATTGGTGGCATCTGCTGCTGGTTTGCATAGACTCAGGCAAGTACAGAAGCTGCCTCTGTTTTATGATTGCTTCTTAAACAACTGTGGGTCAGTCAGAAATTCAGCTGGTTACATGGAGCTCCAGCAATACTATTACTCAACATAACATGCACACATCTTTTCTTGCAGCATTCAGAGCTATGACAGTAATGCTAAACAATCCCATAAGTGGAAAGCATGTTTTAAATGGGGAGATGGCCTGGCTAGCATCTTCATCTCCAGGAGCTGGGCCTAGTGGTTCTAGGGCTGATATACTAAAAGGCATAATCATGTGAGGCGCTGTCCACAAAACAGGAAGGGACTAACACAGGATCTTTTGGGCCTTTAATTTGTACCTATAGACCAGTGTTCCTCAACCTTGGGAACTTTATGATGTGTGGACTTCAACTCCCAGAATTCTCCAGCCAGCCATGCTGGCTAGGGAATTCTGGGACTTGAAGTCCACACATCTTAAAGTTCCCAAGGTTGAGAAATACTGCTATAAACATTTTGCTTACAGAGCGGCTTTGCTTTTTCCTCCTTTGTCTTCAGTACCCTCTGTGGTACCCCATTCTCCAGTTAGAGATTGTGATCTATCTAGATTGCAGTACTTTCCACAACATGGGTAGCAGCGTCTCTCCTGTGCCCTTACTTGTCTGGAAAACCAAGTTTTGGCTCCAAGGAGGAAGAAAAGTCCAATTCCACATTGGCGAATCCTTTGTTGGACAAGCAAAGGTCACTTGGAGAGTTTTCCAAGATTACACACTTTTCTGCAATGCATATTGTTTTCCTAAATCAAGTTTACTTTGCTTAGCATGGAAATGACTCCCAGCAGCAGCATCCCAGGAACCCTTAGCACACCGATGAAGAGCCTTCCAAGAACTTACTCTTGAAGTAAGGGAACTAAGATTGGCCCTGTGGATCAGCTTAAAATAGTACTTGGGATCACATGAGCCACACAGGGTGATCTTAGGTAAAATTCACATCCTCTCCCGATCTCAAACATTACCATGAGCAAGGAATGCCTTATCAGGCAACTTCCTGTAACCGATTAACCTAGGCTAATGACTACAAAACCTCATGCTTCTAATTCATCAGAACACGTCAACAGTCTGCTTCCTTATAACAAATTGTCTTGGAGCTACGCCTCCAAACAAGCCCTCCAATCCTGAGCCTGCCAATTCCAGATGTGAAACTGGTGGCTGACGATGCAAGAAGGTGAGTGGCTAGAGGATAAAGGGGAAGTTTGGCTCTACACTTAAATATTCTCTCTCTCACACACACCACATACACAGACACACCCACGGTTCAGCCTTGAGTCACAGACTGGTCTGCTTTAATTGCAGAGTCTTGAATTCCTGAAGGGAAGCTGGAGGGCAGAAATGTAATAAATTGTTGTTGTTCAGTCGTTCAGTCGTGTCCGACTCTTCGTGACCTCATGGACCATAGCACGCCAGGCCTTCCTGTCCTCCACTGTCTCTCGGAGTTTACTCAAATTCATGTTCATTACATCGGTGATGCTATTTAACCATCTCATCCTCTGCCGTCCCCTTCTCCTTTTGCCCTCAGTCTTTCCCAGCATCAGGGTAACAAATAGAATCAATCAAATTCTGAATCTCTTCCAGGTCCGATAATTGGAGCCACCACTGATGAGTAGATGTACTGTAAGCATCAAGTGATTTTTTGCATACATGTAAATCACCTATCTTAGATTAGTTAGGCAAGAACTGTTTATTTTAACGAAAGATGTGTTCACAGAATACACTTGACCAGTCAAAGGCCTAGTTGTGACATGAGCACAGCATCCTAAGCCTCGTTCATTTTTGATGTTATTTTGTGGAGGGGTTGGGGTGACTGTGTGTTCGGTGAACCCAATCTCTTTCCTTAGTTTATGATTCACTGTATTGCATGAACCCAGAAACTGGGTTAATTCAGTAACCAGCTTAAAGTGTGTGGTATGGACACAACCAATGTTTTCCAATGGAGAAGCAGCTCATATATTGTATTCAGCAGTAACTTTCCAGCTGTTGCCTAACCAAGATGATACGGTGTGCTTCTGTCTCTACTGGGCTGCAATATGTGATATAGATGAAAATATCAGGCCTATGATGCAAGGATAGGCAATTTGTTATCCCCCTCCCCCACTATATTTTCTAATGCAATTCCCATAATTCCTGACCACAAGTTATACTTACTAGGTAGGGAAGGGCAAATAATCTAGAAGGTTTTGTGTAGCAGTATATTTGAGTTGTATTGCAGGATATGTTCATTCTGTCCAATTGTTCAACATGCTTCCTTGCACCTCTCAAGTTACTAATTTCTCTGAAAGCTGAACACTCCTGAATTTTACTTCTAAATAGACATCAGGATGATTAAGTTATATTTGGCTAGCTTTAGATTGTGGAAGTACGTCAAATATAAGTTTGGTAGTGCAATGTTGTTTCCTTCGTTTGTCCCCCTCATGTAACATCCCCTATATTGACATGATATACAAAACATGCATATTCATTAAAAAAAACAATATGTAAATCAGTATTATGATAATCAATGATTATGACATGGGCATGGCAGAACAATGCTGTGCTACCATATGAATGTCCACAAATCACAGCATCACACACACAATCTTGCTAATCTAATATGCGCAAACTAATATACTCTATTTTGTGATCATCCCAGTTTTGGAATAAAATTGGGGGGGGAAAAGTGGCACCTCAAACAAAGTGACTTTATACTTCTGAGAATTGTTACAGATGGAGACCAAATTGGTGTGTGGGTATTTATCTGTATTCTGTATTTATCTTGCAATCTAAGACCTTAATAACAAACTCTAAAAGGGTCTGTAAAAATCTATTATGCTAATAACATTAAGCATAGGATTCATTCCCTCCTGGAATCTAACCCAGCTCCTGTAAAGTTCTCTGATCTTGAGGCATCCTCTCCCTCCTTTCCCTTTTTTTACTGCAGTTCTCCTTCCAAGCAGGGGTGGGGGTGGGGGTGGGGGGGAGAAGGAGGGGAGGGGTCCAGGTACCTTGACTGTTGCGGGTATTCATTAACTTCACCACGAACAGGAACAAGGGGCACTATTACTCATATAAAGCCCCCTGCCCCCAAGACTATCTAAAGGTTCATTGTAAAAGGATTAACAGTTAAAGACCTTCATCTTATGATTCTTTCATTTAATCTGAGTGGCGCCTGAAAGACATGCTGGATGGATGATCATGTTCAGAATATTTTTCATTTCAGATATCGCAGGATTTCAGGCAGGGGTAAAGGGGTGTAATTTGCATCTTAGAAAACCTTTAAGGGGGGCATTATCATTTCACCGATTTTTCAGGAGGGAAAAAGAAAGTTCCAGAGAAAGAGAAAAGACATAGAGTGGAAATAAATACCAATTCCAATCCAAATATTCTTTCTCACTACCCCCCCCCCAAAAAAAAATGTCTGCTAGCCCTACTTGTCCAAAGACTTGAAACTTCACTTTGAAGATGTTGGTCTTCAAAGCAAAGGCTCAATATATTCCGCTATACATTATCAAAATATCCATCTCTGTCCAGTATTGCTTTGTAAAATAATAAAAGGGTATGTGAAGACTGCGGGAGGCCAAGCAGAAGGCAATTTTTCCATGGACCGGCGGGGGGGGGGGGGAGGCACAGGGTTTGCAGGCAGGAGCCAATCACGCGCACCAGGGGGGTGGGGTTTGCAGGCGGGAGCCAATCGCGCACACCGGGGGGCGGGGTTTGCAGGCAGGAGCCCCGCAGCCCACTTCCTAACGGGGGTTGGGGACCCCTGTGCTAGACGACATCTCCCAGCAGACCCAGCAAACATATCTCATAGCTAGTAGTGATTGGAGTTATTTGCCAAAACATAGAAGGACTTATGCTGGGAAAGGTGTAGGCTTGAAGAAGGTGGGTGTATGTGTTTTGGGGAGAATCATGCTCTTGGGCACATCACTGAGTCCCATTTCTTCCCCGTAGAATTCTTCAGACTGCAAGTTTAAGGGAACTGCTGCAAGAAGTTGAGATTAACCTGGGAAATACATTTTTCTCTCCTGCATACACATGGTATGGAAAACCAATACTGTCCTGGTTTTCTGGACAAAGAAGATAGGGAACGAGCGGTTGCTTCCCACAGATCCTGTCTTCAGTCCTGAGACCATTGTGGGTGTTATTTTCTAAACAAATTAAAATCAAAGAAATAGAAATAGAAAAGGTACAGAAAATACAGAAAGGAAAAGCAGCACACACAGCCCATATGGCTGGACCCTTTCATGGAATGTGTAATTCCAAAACTAACTTCTATCATAAGTGCATCAAATTGCTCACAAGATTCCTAGAGTTCGGTAACTAATCACAACTGAAAATAGGACATGAAAAAGGAACACGTTATTTTGTTTGACCTACAGGATTTGTCTTACGTTCTCATCTCTTGTTTACACCATTTCTGTTGACCCATATCTGCATATTTTAGGAATGGGATGAGTTCTCAGATACTCATCTCTCTTTCTGTGACCTGGAATTGCTTAAATAGGATGCTTTTGCACCACTACCGTGTCCAAATTTGTGGCATTGGTTTAATCAGCATGCCTTTTTTGCAGGTGAGTCTACATACAGTGCGTGGTGGCTCAGCGGGTAAGACGCCAGGCTTGTCGACTGGAAGATCGCAAGTTCGGAGGTTCGAATCCCTAGCCCCATGTGACGGAGTGAGCTCCCGCACTCACCCCAGCTCTTGCCAACCTAGCAATTCGAAAGCATGCAAATGCAAGTAGATGAATAGGTACCACTTCGGTGGGCAGGTAACAGCGTTCCGCGCGCGTCATGTGGCCACATGACCGTGGAAGCGTCTTCGGACAACGCTGGCTCTTTGGCTAACAAACGGAGATGAGCACCGGCCCCTAGAGTCGGACACGACTGCACAAATGTGCAGGGGGAACCTTTACCTTTACCTACATACAGTAGTTCTGTTGCTAATAAAGACACAACAATAACAACAAATCTACATCCTTTCCAACCACCATTCAACAATATACATTTGAAGCAGGATAGAGGGTGTGAAGAAATATATTCATGGCTCATCAATGAATATGTTATGCAAAGGGTTAGTAGAGAATAGTTATGAGCCATTGAAATTTCCCTTCAGGCATGAAATCGCTTCAGATAAACAACAAATTTCTTTCGATGGTTCAGCACCTTTGGGTGCCAAGGTGTTTGCTTATGAAATGCAGGAAGTGAGCAGGCATAATTCTCATCCAATATAGTCTACAAATGCTGGAAGGGAGGACAGTTGAGGTGACACTCCGCAATTTTTCTGCGAGGAGAAGGTAGAGTCGCTACTCTGTTTTGATTTCCTCTTCCCCTCTTCTCATGTTGGACTACATTCTTCACAGAGCAAAGCAGAAAGTGACTTAACCCCTAGCCTGCTTCTTCTGGGGGAATAGGGGAAATATTTTTAAAAAATGATGTTCTTCCTGTTGGGCCAACATTAAGAACTCATGAGCCTTAGTCCTGCCTCATCAAGTTCAATGCATTGTATCTGCTAGCTGTCACTTCTGAGATGCAACTGAAGCGTGGTCGGTTCACACATCCATAGTAGGGGCTATAACTGGACAGGGCATATTATCTTCTATGGTTTACTTATGGAATTCACTGAAGTGAATAATAGATCTCTATGCAGGTTCAACATCTCAACAGCTACATTGGAAGACTGAAGACTGTCTCTCCCCAGCTGAAAGGGAAGTGCTCTGCAGACCCACTGAAAGGCAATTATTGATTAGTTTTATCATGTGTATTCATCTCAGCCTCATCCCTAAAGTCCTGAGAAAGTAAGATTTTTCAAAATCTAAAACACCTTGCTTTGTCCTAAATTGGCAATTATTAGAAGCAAACTTAATCAAATAAAAAGAAATCTTCCAGAATAAGCTCAGGCTTCGATTGGGCAAATTTCCAAAGAAACGGAGCTTCCCAGCTATCAAACACCCTGAAGAAAGCCTTTCGGTCAAGCCCCAGGTGGAGATTTGGCATCCAAGTGGCATAGTAGAGGCATTCTAAGGCTAAGGAGGAAAATAATAGAGATACTGTAGGCTCTAAGGTATGTAAACCAGGAGAATCTGTTTAGAGCTTGAATTGTGTTAGGAAAGTATTGCAAACTCTGCTTTAATGCTGGCCTGCCATGAGAAGAATGCAGTATTGGTTGTCATGTTTATAAGACCTTGGTCTCCTATAAAAAGGAGGCATTTTAGCTCATACTTTGGGCACATTTTTTTCTATCTAAAGTTGAAACTGCTACCATGACATCATCCTGAAACTGTAAATCCAGTGCTTGCCAAAGGAGCCAAACCAAAGTGGCATTGGCAGGGCAACGCGGTTGCCCCCTGCTAGGCTTGCTGGGCTAGAAATAGATGCAGAACATCAGGCCTAGGTATATACTGCCTTTTACCACCACCACCACCACCTCCCCGCCCAGCGAAGTCCACAGGGAACTAGCAATATGTAGAGACTGCAGAATCAGATTGGCTTCACTCCTGCTTTCAAAATTAAGTTTGAAGACAAGCCTTTCATCATGCATTTTTCCCTACCAGTCAAGCAAGGGAAAGAGGGTAGCTTTCAATAGGAAGGAAAGCAAAGGATGAAATTAGAATAGGCTGACCATATTTCCTTGAGGCAAAAACGGGCGTGCGGGGAGGGCGTGCGTGCAGGGGCGTGGGCATGTGCACACATGCAGGCATGCAGGGCGCGCCTGCACGCACACGCACAGCAACTTTCAAAAATGGGACAAATTGGCTTTTTTTCTTAAAAAGACGGGACGGTCAAGAATTGTTTGAAAAACGGGACTGTCCCGTTCAAAATGGGACGTATGGTCAGCCTAAATTAGAACCTTGGCCTGCTCCTGTCCCCAGGTCCCCCCATCACGAAACTCTTTGTAATTGCTAGAATTGAGCAGGATCACCAGTCCGTATTAGGACGCAACACAGGGCGAGAGTGTGGGTGAAAGCTGTTCCCTACTAAAACAAGATTCCCACTATAAGTAATTGTTCACCATCACTGTGCTGGTAGAACAGTAATGAGGGGAGATTTTGGACTGACCCAGTAAAGAGTCTTCTCGCCGATGGTGGAAAATGCTGTAAGTCACTAGTCACTAGAAGGATTCCTGTCGATTTCAGTTTTACACCCCATGAGAAGTAGCTGGAGCAACTGAGAGCCAATCACCAGAAACCTGTACTTGGGTTTTTTTAAAGAGTTGTACACATCCCACAATAACAAACTATTTTTGAAATGGAAGGAGTTTCAACAGCAGTCGGTGATCTGATATGCGCCTTTTCAGTCAAAATGAACAGCTTATACAATGCATTCCAACCTTTGAATTTATTTGATGTAGTCTTATGCTGTGCTTCATTGTGTAAGGGAGAACTAGTATTTGTTGAAATAGGGTTGCAATAGAGATCAGTGACTGGAACGTTTGCCTCAGACTGGTGAGACTTAAAGTCTCTTCAAGGTTACAACTTTGGGATGCCCTGGCTCTATTTAGTGAAGTAGAGTCAGACCTAGTTAAAAGCAGAGAACTTCATGGTGGTAGGCTAGATTGAGAAGTCAAAAAGCATCCCAGATGAAGACAATCGCAAGCCACTTCTGTAATGTTGCCAAAAAAACTGCATGGTTGTCTTCATGTAGTGATCAGAAGCTGAATCCAATTTGAGAGAATCTTTATTTTTACTCCCATTTAAAAATTAACCAGGTTCCACCCTACTTAGCTTTTCAAGATAAGCTTGAGACCAGCTAAGGCCTATTCTTTCTAAACCCTTAACAAGAGGAACTAGCATCAGCACTGACACTGGTGCCTGGCATTCTGCCAAGGGGTGCTCTCCAACAGGAGGTGTTTGATATGGAGAAAAAAGGCTCTCACAATGGTGATGGCAGTGGACTGGAGGTTATAGACCAGTGGTCGGCAAACTTTTTTATGCCAGGGGCCATTTTGACATTTATAACATTTATAACATCACTCGAGGGCCAGGGGGTGGGGTTTGAGGGTGGGAGCCAATCGCGTGGAAGTGGGTGGGGTTTGCAGGCAGGAGCCAATCATGTGGAAGGGGGCGGGGTTTGCGGGCGGGAGCCAATCGCGTGGAAGGGGGCGGGGGAGGTTTGGAAGAAGGAGAAGGGAAAGAGAGGCTCGACTGCTCCAGTCGCTTCTCTTCTGAAGCTGCTCACGCCCCCAGTCCAGGCAAAGTAAAGCTGGTGGGGAATCCAGCGCGGGAGCGGGGTTTGCGGGCGGGAGCCAATCGCGCACACTTAGGGCCTGCTGCCGCCATGCCCGCCACGCCCACTGCAGTGCCCGCCGCCGCCATGCCTGCCGCCACGCACACCATGCCCGCTGCCGCGCCTGCCCCCGCCACGTCCGCTGCCACACCTGCCCCCGCCACGCCCGCCATGCCTGCCTGTGGAAGAGCCACACTCAAGGGGCCAAAGAGCCGCACGTGGCTCGCGAGCCGCGGTTTGCCGACCACTGTTATAGACCACTATCTCCCAGGCCCTGCTGCTCGACCTGGCACCTGCCATTTGGAAGAACTGTGATTCATGATGAGACAGCTCTAGGGCTTTATTGAAATGGGGCGAGAGATAACCTGGGCACCAAAGGCAGAACTGCAGTGATGACATCTGATTAAATCAGTTGATGTTATTGGACTTAGTAGATAAGAAGTTAGAAGACTGTTCTCTTAAGATCTAGCATGCATTCAAGTTTCTCATTTTTGAGTTTCAACATTTAGAAGGCTTTTGACCCCCAAAATAATACTGAGACTTCAAATTCCATCAAACTGAACTCCAGTCCAATGGACAAGTAGAACTGATATTCTTTCCTTTATGATCACTAATCCCACCTACATCTGCCCACACGTTGCACAGATATATATTTTTTCAAAAAAAGGATTGATTGAAGTTGGCTCAAATGTTGGATCCTACCGTCACTGAAAGAAAAAAGAAATCAAACTTTGCACAGAGAGTTGAGCTGCCAATGATAGCAGACCTATTCCTGCATGGCCTCTCGGCTGGGGCTTTGTGCCTTTATGAGCTAGAAGGTAGATGCTAGATCAAGGTTTCTCAACCAGGGTTCCATGGAACCCTGGGGTTCTGCGAGAGGTCACTTGGGGTTCCCTAAGAGATCACGATTTATTTTAAAAATTATTTCAAATTCGGGCAACTTCACATTAAAGAGGTACATTAAACCTCACTAAAGAGGTTTCGTTCTTTATTTTTAGTTTAAGAACACTGTTACTGCATATTTTATTTTATTTTTATTTTTATTTATTTTATTTATTTTTATTTTTATTTATAATTCGACTTGTATTTACCGCTCCATCTCCCCGCGAGGGAACTCTGGGCGGTTTACAAAAATATATACAGGCCTGCACATGAAACGAATATAATAATTTTGTAACTTCTGGCCTGTCATTGAGCCTGAATGTGCAGGGGTTCCCCGAGGCTGAAAAATATTCCAAGGGTTCCTCCAGGGTCAGACGGCTGAGAAAGGCTGTGCTAGATTGTAGCAAGGACAGGGCCATGAGAGTGAACAGGATATGCTCAGGCCCACAAGCACTTGCCACAGCTCCCTCCGTTTTAAAAAGGCACCTGTGTATGTAAAAAAAACCAATTTCCCTGAATCCTTATGCTAGCAGGGAAGTGTCGATCAAGCCCTACCCCTCTTGCTACAGTGTTTCCCACACTCCAATGTAGGCACACAGCAGCGGGGAAGATAAAACACGGCCTGATTAGAGCTTCACATTCGTAAGGCTGGAAGTCCAAATAAGAAGGGATTGGGGGGTGGGGGTGGGGGGAGAGGAGTGGAGGTAGCCCAGGACTACTAGTTTCCAAAGGATGATATAAAGAGCTCTTCACCTCTGGGCCGCTGGCTCCACTCCAGCAGAGGCAGTTAAGAGAAAGCCACCGTCATCCGATGCATGCTCACTGGGCTGGACAAAGTGAGTTGTAAGCCTCAGTATGAGTCCAACTGGACAAGGATCTGCATCACAAAGCCAACCCATTAATCAACGTGCTTGTTGTCAGCTTCAGAAGAACAGCCGGAGATAAAGGGGGGGCATGGGGAAAAGAATGACCCAGCCACCCTTGCAGGGACCCCTGGCGGACAAGTCAATGCGCACGTGGAACCCGGGGAGCAGGACAGGAAGCCAGGAGGCGCCAGGTCTCGGGGGGCTGAAGTGCCACAGCTGTTGAGCCAAGAGTGTTTCTTCCCTTTGGGCCAGCCCTCGGCAATAGTCGGGGAAGGAGCAAAAGACTTTATGATAAGTCTGAGCTGCTGGTGACTGCTATTATCTCCTTTTCAGCCACTTCATGTTTTCATCAGCTGAGCCCAGCCAAAAATAATCTCATACGGTGTTGTTATAAACGCGGTGGAAATGCCTTCCGTCCTTTTAACTGCTACGTCAGTGTTATTAAATGCTGCCGTATTCTTTGTACGCTCCTGTGATCATACATATAGAATGACACCGTAGAAATTTCAGAAGTGGATTTTTTTTAAAAAAAAAATCCAAAATCTTCATTTTGAGATATTATAGAAATAATACATAATATTCACATAACAATTTGTGCATTTCTAAAGCACCTCACCTTATGGCAGAGCACCAAGCATAATATTTATTTTGGAGCCTAATTTAGAGATTTGGAAATCTGAAATTTCAAATCAATTAACATGAGAAGAACACAAACAACTGCAATGCATTTTCACTTTTTAAGAGAATGGAATGCTACCAGTCCCTATTGTGGGCTATGCTGAGAGGATTTGGGGCCAGCCTCCTTTACGTTCTGATGCTTTGGGGGAAAAGTGCCTGTACTTTCATAATCTGAGATAGAACTTCATGAAATCTGAAACCAACATAGCTGCCCCCTGTGTGGGGATGACTCCTGCCAAATTTCAGATAGGTACGTACACAGAAGGTTCTGTTCAAAGGGGAAGAATTTCAAATTCAGCATAGGGAATGCCTCCAAAATAGCAGGGCTTAAGGATGCTGCTTGGTAAAACATCTGTATGTGCTGGAGCAAAATTGATTTGGGTTAGGGGAAGAATGAAAGTATAAAAGATCTGTTGGTCTGAAAGGACATCACTCTTCTTGAAAGTGGGGTGAGGAATATGGTATCAAGAAACGTGAAGTTTCACGACAGGAGACAATGACTGACTCTTGGGTAGGATGGAAAAGTTCCTACTGAAGACTAAAGGTCTTCATTTGTTTGGAGGGAAAACTCTTCCCCAAATTTCTCAGAAGTAGACTCGATAAAGAAGGCTTTCCTAAAGTACCCAGAAATAAAGAAGTAGCTTTAGTTGAAAAGTGTGAAAATAAGGTCCCCTTTGGGTCAGGCTCAACTAGTGACCATGAGCACATGGGTAACAATATGGAAACACTTTGTGACTATCTTATTCAGGAATTATTTTTGACGTCCCAATCTAGCCTACATCCTGGGATTTCCTGGTGGTTTCCCATCCAAGAACAAACCTGGCCAAATCCTTTTTAGCTTCTCAGCCCAGACAAAGTGAGCAAATGCTGCCATAAGAGACCTGGAGAGGAAAGATTTCCCAAGAGTACCCAGAAATATATAGATGCCAACTCTATGGTCTTTTTTGAATGCAAAAGCTATCCTTTGTCTGTTCAGTGAGAAAAAATTCTTGGGTTTTAAAAAAAAGATTTCCCAAAGCATCAGTGGTCCTTTTGTTTGGAAAAGGAAGAATGACAGAATCATAGAATGACAGAATCATGGAATCATGGAATCATGGAATCATAGGGTTGGAAGGGACCTTGGAGGTCTTCTAGTCCAACCCCCTGCCCAAGGCAGGAGTCCTCATACCATCTCGGACAAATGGTTGTCCAATCTTTTCTTGAAAACCTCCAGTGATGGAGCACCCACAACTCCAGGAGGCAAGCTGTTCCAGTGCTTAATAGTTCTCATGGTCAGGAAATTCCTCCTTGTTTCCAGGTTGGATCTCCCTCTGACGAGCTTCCACCCATGGTTTCTTGTCCTACCCTTGGGTGCTATGGAAAATAAATTGACGTCCTCTTCCCTGTGGCAGCTCTTCAAGTATTGGAAGACGGCTGCCATGTCTCCGCTCAGTCTTCTCTTCGTTAAGCTAAACATACCTAGTTCCTTTAGCCGTTCTTCATAGCATTTAGCCTCCAGACCCCTTATCATCTTTGTTGCTCTTCTCTGCACTCTTTCTAGAGATCTTTCGAGAGATGTCCCAGAAGATCCAAGAAGGTGACCAAGAATAGTAGACTCAAAAGGTCCCCCATTAGATGAATAAGAATTCCTCCAAGCCCTCAAAAGAAAGTTGACGTGGTCCTTGCTGCCCCCCTTGCATGGTGGTAGATTTTTCAGCACAGAGGACCCACTCTTGCTGAATTCTTGGGTCATGCCACGCTGCTCCTGAACTCCACATCTGGGTACAAAGGTAAACCAGTGGACAGTTTGCAGGCCACTGCTTGTCTTAGAAATGGAAGTAAATTGCTCAGGAAGGTGAGGATCAGGCTTGATTCATCCCGAAATCAAGAGCACCAGCCTCAAATTGGACAGAGGTCAAAGTCCCACCAAGTTTTAAGGGGCATAGACTTTTGTGAACTCAGGCCAGTAGACATCTGAAGAACTTTTCCTGGGTGTAGCAGCTTACTCAGGAGCTTACATATGAGAAGGAACCTTTTTCTCAAGGCCTTTCTGGTATCATCTGGAGAATGTATGGCGCCCAGCAGCTCAAAGTGCGTAAGCCCTCATCTCCGAACAAGGCACAGGAAACTAGTTTTGTTGCTTGGGCCTGGCCTTATTGTACTCCTCAATTTGCCTTTCTTGCAAATATCTGGGTTTGACTCTTGGTCCGAGTTTCCTTTGGGAATCTGTCTTTGCCCACTGCTTTTCCTACTTTCCTGAATCTTATGCATAATTTGGGAGACTGTCTGCTGACTCTGCTGTAAGTTATTGATTTAATGTCTCTGTGACATGGCTTTATTCCAGCTGTCAGGCTCTTGGGCAGCTGACTCAAACCCAAAGTAATTCTTTTCCCAGGGACAAATCACAGGCTTCTTAACAAGATTTATTGAAGTGGAAAGGTTAGAGCTATGAGAATTTCAGTAATGGAATTATTTCCCATTGAGAACCAATGTATCTCTTAAGATAACAGGGTGGAGCCATTCATAATTTACTGTGAACTAGCAAGAAGGTGGGTCTTCGAAATAATAATGGATAAGCCTGCAAGTTACAAAATCATCTCTGGAACCCCTATGTAGACAGGTTAAAGGACAGGAAGCCCATCTTCCTTTCCCCCTACTTTTCTCCTGGGTTGACTCTCAGGCAGGTTGGACTGTTCTCCAAACCATTAAATTATGTTGCTACAGAGTGGTGGGGTCCCAGAGATGAATAAACTTGTTTCTTGGGTGATGTTGGCATTCCAGTACAAATTTCCATTTCCGGGAATCTCCTGAGCAAAATTAAACCACCACAAAATTAAGCTATCAAAGGGTTGAATAGCAAAGACAACAATAAAAGCCTTATACTTGATTGGGCAACATTACTAACTGTGCAATTAGTTTCAGTTAATTGTTCTGGCCTAATAATATCCTCTCAGAATAAGCAGAAGGAAACCCTTTTGAAATATTGAGCTACTAAAAGTTGCTTTCACTGTGTGATTCATGATGGTGAATTTTGAGTTTATGGGGAGTGGGTCTTCGTTCCAATCCAGCCACAGAGGAGACGGAGAACGCAAGGGCTAAGACTGTGGAACTGGTGGACAAAATGTATAATAGTGTTTGGGAGTAGAGAAGGGACCCAATTCCCATCCAGGCCCAGGAATGACAAGGGAAAGCTACCTTCCTTCCAGAAAGACCCATCTTTGATAAATTATATAATATTTCTGGAAATATCAAAGCAACAGAAAAAAATGCTTTCCCCCACAAACTTGGGAAAAATGGAAATGTATGCCACATTTATTTATAGCACTTTTATAAATATAAAGTCACTAAGTAACTTTATAACGTGAATTGTGTATAACTTGGTTTGCACATAAAAGTATTTATTTTATTTTTCAAATTTTGCCACTGCCCATCTCCCCCCAAAAGAGGGACTTTGGGCGGTTTACAACACAGCTAAAAAATTAGAACTGATTAAAAACAATAATCATAATAATATATATAATATATACATATACCAGAGCTTTCCAAACTGTGTGTGGCGACACAAAAGTGTGTCGCCACACACAGTCTGGTGTGTCGCCACACAAACCGGAAGCGCTGATCATCATCAGCGCTTCCGGGTTTTCCCGCGGCGACACACCAACTGCGGCACCCAAAACCCGAAAGCAGCAGCAGCGCTTCCGGGTTTTTGCGCGCTGCCGCACTTCCGGGTTTTCCCGCGGCGACACACCAACGCCGGTTGGTGTGTCGCCGCGGGAAAAACTTTGGAAAGCCCTGACATGTACAGTAAATACAACACATAAATATAAAATAACAATCCAGATGGCAATAAAGATCATATAGATGTGGGGAGCACACTAAGGCACCAGCCACCCCCAGGAATAACTACTCCCTGCCCCGCCCCGAGGACGGTGGCAGAGCCAGGTCTTCAAGGTCTTCTGGAAGGCCAGGAGCGATGGGGCCTGCCTCACCTCCAGGGGCAAGATGTTCCAAAGGGCGGGAGCCACTGCAGAGAAGTAAATTAGAAAAGTATAAGAAAAGTATATTAGATGTATATCTGAATTTACTTGAAATGTTCCCCCAATTATTGTTGAACTCTAAGGAACATACCATCTCTTCATTTTTGCCTTTTTAGGAAAGATAGGCCAGAAAAAGACAATGAAAGCATAAAAAAAATTCAACAATGGCATAAAACAAAAAACGTTATGAATTCTGGACTTTGTCCTCCATTATGAGAAAAGATACAGAAAGTTGTGATTTCCAGGGGAGGGGGAAAGTCTGAGAAAAAGTGGATCAGTGAATCCTCAGTGCTCCGAATATATATTTTAGCACATGTCATACTGCATACCAGTCTCATTTTCTAAATCTGAAGTATTACCAAACCAGCTTATTGTTTATCTTTTATTATGATTACTGTCTTTGGACAACCAAACGCTTATTTATTTCAAAAGAGAGCCAGTTTGGTGTAGTGACCAAGGTCTAGGGTAGAAACAGAAAACAGGGAGTTCTAGTTCTCTTTCAACCAAACCTTACAAGGTGGTGGTTGTGGAGAAAATAGAAGGCAGGAGCATTAGGTCTGTACGCTACCTTGAGTTCAGCAAAAGATAAAGGCGAGATAAAATTCAATAAAAAGATGTTTAATTCTAGTTTTAGGAGCTTGTTGGATACTGAGCAGATTGTTCTAATGTTCAGCAAATGTTAGGCAGTGGGTAGCTATGGATCCTTCTCAAACCAGTTGTCACTGGGTGAGAACGTTCCTCAGTTTGCTTGTTGTAAGTTAAGAACTTGCCAACATTCATACATTTCTTCATTAATGCAGCCTAAGGAACTTGAGATTCTTAGGGGGGGGAAAAAGTGGTAGCAGGAGAAGGCTTTGAGTTCTTAGCTCTGAAAAAGTGACATTTTAATCCCTGCCTAATTAATCATCTGAATTAAGGTGCCACTCTGTTTTTTCATCCGGACTTTGCTACATTTTTAACAACAGTAAGGAATGACAGGTGCATCATGATTTTCCCTAAATGGCACCGCTTGAATTTGGCTGGCAAAGAAGGTTAGAACTGTCTTTGGCTTTTGGAACTGATCGTAGCAAATCTCACAATTTTCTTCATTAACGGAATAAAACAGAATTGGAGATTTTTACCATATAATTGTGGGAGAAAGCCACACTGACAGATTCCACCATTCCTATAAACAGCCTGGGTGTCCCACGGATGATTGTTTAAAGCTAACCAGGAACAGCTGAGTGTTGGCTGTATATATGTTAAACAATCCCCCCCACCCACTCACTCCTTTGGCCATTAAAAGCGTGGCGTGTGGCACATAAATGGAACACGTTTGGAACTGACTGAAGCTTTCTTTCAGCAAAGGAAGCAGTACGGAGCTGCCTTGTTTAATCATTCTTCTCGAACAAAGCCAAGACTTTGAGGCAGAGTCATTCTTATCAGGCATTTTCAAGCCCCCTTGTGCGAAACAAGATGCTGCAGTTCAAGAGAGATGGTTTTGCCTTTCTTATGTATTGCCAAATGGCAAGGAAAGAGTATGAAGCCTAATGAAGTGTTGCAAGTTCAGCCCTGTGTTACATGTTCCAAGCTATTCTAAATAAAAGTGCCTCTCACAACCCCCAAGCAAGCACCCGCTACAGCTGCTTCTCGCTGCCTCCCTTTAAGCCAGGATCAAGTAACATGGGGCTTTCCAAATGTTTTTGACGGGGGCTTCCATAAGCCCTGGCCTGCAAGAGGATCCCTTGCTTCTGTGCTGCCTTCATGGGCATGCTAGACTCTCAGAGCTACACTGGGAACGTGCATGGTCTTTAAGGGCAATAGAATTGAAGGTAGCCTCCTTAAAGAAAGCTCCTCACAATCTGTCTGTTGTTGAACCTCCCAGAGTGTAGCAAACTGAAGTAAATATGATTTGAGAACCTAACAAGTTCCATGCTGTGTCACCTCAAAAGTCCTCTTAGTTCAATGTCCTGTTTTCCCTACCTATAGACCAGGGGTGCGGAACCTTTTTTCTGCAAAGGGCCATTTGGATATTTATAATATCATTCACGGACCGGGGGGCAGGGTTTGCGGGCAGGAGCCAATCGTGCAGAAGGGGGCAGGGTTTGCGGGCGGGAGCCAATCACAAGCACCGGGGGGGAGGGGTTTGCGGGCGGGAGCCAATAACGTGGAAAAGGGCGGGGAGCTCCTAGGGCTAGACCAAATGATTTCACCGGCCTTATTTATTTTATTTATTTATTTAATTTATATGACCGCCCATCTCCCCCAACGGGGGACTCTTATACGGCCCACGGGCCAGACGTTCCCCACCCCTGCTATAGACCAACCGGGTCTTGGCCACCTTTGAAAGTACTTGCCCTTTCCCTCTGGAGCTCCACACTAGCTACCAGAAGAGCATCTTGAGGTCGAAGATAGCCCTCAGGGAGACACAGCCTGCTATGTTTCACTGGGTTAAACAGGCCCACATCTGTGACTCGGTGGGTAAGACTAGTGGGCAGGGTCTGTAATGGTATATGGGAATGATCTTGGGAGACAGGAGGAAGAGCTGCAGACTAGACAACCGTCATACAAAGATATCTCAGCCCACAGAAACAAAGGGGACCCTCCCTAATTTTCTGTAGAGTAAAAGTAAAGGAGGGGAGAAATACTTTCACACTTGCGAGATATTGTTAATGTAACCTTACAATAAAGGCAGAGTTAGTACTCATAGTTGTGCTTCTTGTCTGGACTATCTCAAAGGGCTAACAGGGTCTGGCTACCCATCATTCTGGATCAGTGAAAAATAGTGGGCTAACATAATCTAGAGCAGCCTTTCTCAACCTTTTGACCCTGGAGGAACCCTTGAAATATTTTTCAGGCCTCGGGGAACCCCTGCACATTCAGGCTCAAATATAGGCCAGAAGTTGCAAAATTAATTCGTTTCATGGGCAGGCCTGTATATATGCATTAACAGTGTTCTTAAACTAAACTTACCTCTAAGTTGCCCGAATTTGAAATAAGTTTTTAAACAAATCGTGATCTCCCAGGGAACCCTTAGTGACCTCTCGCGGAACCCCAGGGCTCCACGGAACCCTGGCTGAGAGAGAAACCCTGGGCTAGAGAAAAGTATTCCATCAGCACAACATGAGCACTCAGGATAGGTAGCAGCAGGCAGATAGCTCTGAAGTTCTCATTAGGAAGATGGATTTGCGTGCCCCAAACCCAGGAGAAGGCTTGGCCTGTTGGAACTGACAGATCTTAGAGCCAAGGGCTTGGTCTAGAGACTCCTGGAATTAAACCCCCCCCCTTCCCTTCCCTTTGATCTGTTCCCTGCTTACGATAGGAAGTGCCCATGGAACTGAGGAGAGTTTCCCTCCATACCTGAATTAGCTGAACCATATTCTTCAGTGCAGAGCTATGCATAGGGAAGGGGTGGGGAACATTCTTGTCACAATGAGGCCTTATGTCCCTCTAATTTATAGTAAATAATCCTATTTGCCAAGCATGCCGCTGCATTTTTTTTTCCAAAAGCAACAATTTAATTCGTAAAAAATGTCCCAGGTTTCTGTGCCAGCATTAATAACTTACTAAGACGTCCATGCACAATAGCCAGAGGATGCTATCAAATTTTACCATGGAGAAAGGTAGTGCACTGAAATGGAATCATTCGTGTATGTGTGTGTGTGTGAGTGTATATACACACACATGCACACACTTAAACAGAGCCATTCTGCAAGTTACTCTAAGTTGCTGAATTTAGAAATCAGTGGCTCCATTAATTATCCAAAATTTTATTTCTCCCCGTTACAAATAAACAAACAAACATGTGTCTGAGTTTTGGCATGGAGCAGTAGAACCAATTAGAAGATGTATTACACAGTATCAGAAACAAGCTGGCTTTTCTTAACAAGGTGAACACACGGTGATTCTCGCGATGAATGCAGAATACAAGCATTTCTTAATCACTGGCAAGTTTCAGTTCGAACCATGAGCGAGTCCCTTCTCAGGGAGAAAAAGAGGAGGGGAACACTCCACAGATTCTCGGCTGGTAGTTAATACAAGCTGTGTATCATTGGAACTGGAGTACAACAAGCAGTTATTGTAACCCGCCCAGAGTCCCTTGCATGGGAGATGGGCGGGGAATAAATTTGAAAAATAAATAAATAAATAAATAAATAAATAAGCAAGCAAGCAAGCAAGCAAGCAAGCAAGCAAGCAAGCAGAGTCTATTCTTTTACACTGGAATCTCGGTTTAGGCCAGGAGAGATTGAATATGAAGATAGATGAGAACTAGGAGTTGCATGACAGAAGCCTTGTTGCCAGTAGCGGGACTACCTCCTCTCAAATAGGATTCGCATGGTAATTCAAAACTTGCAAAACCAAACTGACTGGAAAGAACATGGGCTTCTAAACTAAACTAAGACCCCGCAGCAAATACTGCCTTTAATTACCTTTATAACAGTGATTATACTTTGTCTTAAGCAAAGGTCCAGAAGTAATTGCAGTAGAAAAAAAAATGATTAAGGGTCCCGTTATATAGGTTGCCAAATACAAGGTCTCCATAGTGAATGTTGGCCTATTTGGCTCTAAAGGTTAGGAAGAGTCACAGAAGATTTTTCAGAGCATTTTACGTTTTCCCAAAATATCAGGAGTTCAGATCAAGATATAAAAGGTCTGTTTTGATGGACCTTTAATGTGTAATAAAGGTAAGGTCTGCTTATCAGGCTTGTTCCTAGTGACTTCATAGCTACATCCATGTAGTTTCCTTGCAACAAAGCAGGAATGCTTTGCTATCCCCTTCTTTCCAGATTTTTTTTTCAATTTAACAGCTTAGCCTACAGCCATGGGATTTCCTGGTGGTCTCCCATCCAAGTACTAACCAGGTTCTGCTCCACTTAACTTTTCAGGATCAGCCCATGTTGATTGGGGTCCTGCCATCTTGATGGTCAATGCAATCAGAGGAAACTTATGAAACTTTCCAAAAATTTTAATAGCAAATTGACATTGTTTTTCCTTCTTTTAGTTGCCTTTTATATGAATGGGGAATAATCTGTTTAGGGAGAAGGACACAAAATTGAAACATCACTTGCTAAAGTTGTAGATGTTCTGTTACACTTAATATCCCCAAACTTCATTGAGAATGTTTCTATAGCGGCTTCTTGTGGGAATGGCGGACTGAACAGCTGTGCCTGCTGGTTCAGCGGGCGGAGCTGACAACACGGTAACCTCTTCAGGCTCAGGCAGGTTTTCCTGAAGCCCAGAAACATTCTCTGGATCAAGGAGAATACCTGGAATCATCCCATCTGTCCTCTGGATGGCTACTTGCAGCCAGAAGATCGCAAACAGCATTTCGCGCTCAACTGGTAAGAGCAGCCAGGAGGCTGGGACATCACCATTTCCAAGCCGCGCTGTAGCCTTAAAGGGACACTAAGTCCAGCCACCCCATTCCTAAATCACCAATTTGTATTTTTTTTAAAGTATTTTTACCCCAAGAGAGGCTTTCTACAACGAGGAGAAGCTGGTTCTCTTGGTGCTTAACATTATTTTTGGGATTACTTTTTTTTTTAATTATTTTAAGTTTTGGATTTTGTTTTCCTTCCAAAGGAAATTCCAAAGATTGAGAGTAAACAATTGTCTTCCTGTTATTATTTTTGTATTAAATTTGAAGATATTAGCATTTTCCTACAGGTTGAATCGGCTGATTTGAACCTTCAGTTTTCTGTTCTCACTTTCCCTTGAGAACTGTCTGCTATCTCACTCTCACTTTATGTAAGCACACTTTGGAACTTTTTCATATCCTTGACTTTTGCTGGTGAAGCTCCTAGGGGGCGCCATAATCTACTGCGTGAGACATGGAGGGTTTCAAACAGATTCTTTCTGTCCTTCACCAGGATTTTAAACAGATTTCTTCTGACTTCTATCAAACTTTTATGCAAGATATCCAGGACATTGTGGAAAATATGAGAGCTAAAATGTGCCATCAGGTTGGGGATGTGGTGGATGAAATTGAGGAATTTAAGAGCGATAGAAAGGTTTTTTTTAAGACTGAGATTGGGGTTTTTATCGAGATGCTGGATGAAGATTGGATAATGGAGTTGGAGAAATCTAAGGGAGAGAGTGATCTGCAAGCCATAAGTAAAATTGATCTCCTGGTGGAATGCCATGAAAAGAACCTGGAATCTTTGAGGGGGGCAGTTGGGCTGTTTGATTCTTTTAAGAGGAAAGCTCTGTGCACATTGTGGGGATATGTAACTGCTCTGGTTTATTTTGAAGTGGGATAAGGGTTGAAGAATGTTCACCTGGTTTGCTTTAAGGGTATGATTGATGCTATTTGCCTTTAAATATTTGGGTTTACTGTTTTGAATTGTCTTTGTTTTTGGGGTTTATTAAGATTAAAATTATTAAAACTGTTGTATTAGGGTTAAAGAATGTTTATCTGGTTTGCTTTAAGGATTTGATTGATGTTATTCCCTTTTAAAGATATGGAATTACTGTTTTGAATTGTCTTTGTTTTTTGGGTTTATTAAGATTGGGATTTTTAAAATTGTTGTACTATTAAGTATAATAACAGACAACATGTGCTTTTTAATTTCATTCTTATTATAGTAGAAAGAAATGTATAGAATAGTGGTAGGAAGGGAATAATTAAGTATGTCTTATCTTTTGGAGGGGAGAAAGATGTTTAGGAGGTTTATATGAACTTTTTTTCTTTATTTTAATATAAGGGGGAGGAGTAACTGTACTTAGTGATTTTTATTATGTGTTAAAGTAGAACGACTTATAGAAATAATGCGGTGTTTTGGTTTAATATAGAGTAAGAGATTGATTATGAAAATTTTTGTATATCCTTGCTGTTAAAAGTCAGAAGCCACATCTTTTTGTAAATTTGAAAAAATTTTCTCTTGTGTTTCTGCACTTTTTTAGTTTTTTTCTTTCTTTGTAGTTTTTTGTTTTTTGTTTTGTAGTTTTTATTCTTCTCTTGAAACCTAATAAAATTTACTATAAAAAAAGAGAATGTTTCTACAGCAACGGTGATTATCATTTTATTATTATTATTACATTTCTATGACCGCCCATCTCCCCCTCAAGGAGGGACTCTAGGCGGTATACAACTACAAAAGATCATTAAAATACAATAAATATAACAATAAAAATACAAATACAAATTTTTCTCTCTTGATTTACCCCCTCCCATAGCTAAGCGGGAGCTGCTATAGTATTTACTCTCATACTGTGCACCTTTGAAGTTTCTGGTCTCAGTAAAAAGACAGAAATTAAGGAATGGATTCTGGATATGAGTCTGTTATCTCTTTTTGAAAAGTCTTTATGTTCTAAAAATGGGAAGATGAACCTGTGTGTTTCTATATGGTTGATTAATGACAAATTTAAGGACTGAATTAATTTTATACAGATACTAAATAGACAATATATGGATTTTTTTCCTTGTTACTTTTTTTCTTTTTTGTTAGGTTTAATTATCACTATAACATTCCTTTCTGTGTGTGTAACCACTATATTTTATGTGTACAGGTAGTCCTCACTTAACAACCACAGTTGGGACCGGCAACTCCGTCACTCAGGTGTTAAGTGAGACATCACATGACCATAACATGCAATTTTACTGCCGGCTTCTCCATTGACTCCACTTGTTGGAAGCTGGCTATGAAGTGTGCAAATGGTGATCATGTGACCACGGGACGCTGTGACAGTAATAAACACCCATCACTTGCGAAGCACCCAAATCTCAATCACAGGACTGCGGGGATGCTGCAACGGTTGTAAATGTGAGGACCGGTCGTAAAATTACTTTTTCAGCGCTGTCATAACTTTGAGCGGTCACTGAACAGGGCAGTCATTAAGCGATGACTATCTGTATGTGTGTGTACATTTTTGTTGATGTTGTACTTGTATTTATTTCACTATTAACCAACAATAAAGTAAATACTTTTTTAAAAGACAGGAATAGTGCATGCGGACAAGTAATCAATTGCACATGTAGCATGATCCACCTAGTGTCTTTTCAACTGCAAAATATAGAACAACAATGAAAGGTGCGAACACCAAGAAAGAAAAGGAAAGAACGGATATTTTGCACACACACAAAAAGGCACCTGGAGACAGCTGAACTCAGAACTGATGACACTTCATGATAGGAGATCACAGCGAAAAGTAGACACTCTCCACAGGGATACAACTTTCCTAGATAGTAGTCCAGTAAATGCAGTTTGTAATCCCACAGATGAAGACTTTGGTACAGCTAAGGCTGCCAGGCCTGGACTGTAAAACTTCCTACAACCACAAAAAGGTAGCAAAAGGATATGGAAAGCCATAATTTTGTGGAGCCCTCTGCTGATCATATAGAGCTCTGCAGGCCAGGTCTGGTGACCCTATTTTAGCGCTGTGTCCCCTTGTGAAGTATCTGTTACCTGTCACCTGGCAAATGAGCTTCTTCCAGGGGTGGGGGTGGGGAATCCATTGCAAATTCTTGTACTGCTACCAAATTTTGCACACAATGTCTGCTATCATGTTTTGTAGGATTTTGTTGCTGGGCTTAGCCAATGTCTAATTCTTATGCATTTTCAAACTTTTGAAACATGGTGGATAGTTTAGGTAAAGACTGCATTGGTCAGAAGAAGGAATCAAGGCTTTTTCTCACCTGTTGCTTCCCAATATATTTATGGTCATGTTTCTTTTCCTCACCTTTCATTTTGCTCTTCCATTATATTTCCCTTACTGCCACTCCTTACATTATCATAAGGGATTAATTATGGACCTTGAGGAGTTTCTATATGAAGTAAGCAGAAGACTGTGAGAGCTGGCAGGAATATATTTGACGATGGAGCTCTGTATCATAATGTTCTGTCCTGCACCTGGAAGCTGACCTGTGCATCTCGGAAGAATATGCAGTCCTGCCAGCATACTGAAGACTGAATGAGTACAGATGTTAGATTATACTGCATAATATGTGAACTGTGTATTGGGAAAGAAAAGTGAATTGTTTATAGAAGCACAAAATAGAAAGGTTGGAAGGAATTTGGGAGATCATCTGGTCCAGCCCCTTGCCCAATGCAGAAATCCTCTACTACAACATCTCTGACAGATGGCCAACCAGGCTCTGATTAAACACCTCCAGCAAAGGAGAATCAACCACTTCCTTTTTTATATACAGGTAGTCCTCGCTTAACAACACCAATTGGGACCGGAATTTCAGTTGCTAAGCAGAGCGGTCATTAAGCAAATCCAACCAGATTTTATGACCTTTTTCGCTGTGGTCGTTAAGCAAATCATGCCGTTCCCCATTGATTTTGCTTGCCAGAAGCCGGCCAAGAAGCTAGAAAATGGGGATCACGTGACCATGGGACACTGTGATGGTAGTAAATGTGAACTGGTTGCCAAGTGCCCAAATCATGATCACGTGACCGCAGGGGTGCTGCGACAGTCGTAAGTGTGAGGACTGGTCATAAGTGGTTTTTTTCAGCACCATCGTAAGTCCAAACCGTCACTAACAAATGGTTGTTAAGCGAGGATTACCTGTATATAATTTTTATTAAGAATTTTGATTATAATAATAAAATCTAATACAAACTAAAGAAAGAAAAGAAAATAGGAGTAAAAGTGCAAAGAAAAAGAAAGAAAAAAGAGAAGAAAGAAAAATAAGAATATAATAAAGATAAAAGAAATATATAAAGAAGTGACTTCCAACCTTCATCACAAGTATAAAGAAATTTAATAACACTGCACCCTCTCTAAAGTTACAAACATTTATCGCTTCATTCCATGTCCCATCTCTTAAGGTAAAGGTTGTGCAGTCATGTCCGACTCTAGGGGCCGGTGCTCATCTCCGTTTGTTAGCCGAAGAGCCAGCATTGTCCGAAGACGCTTCTGCGGACATGTGGCCGGCATGATGCACACGGAATGCTGTTACCTACCCACCGAAGTGGTACCTATTAATCTACTTGCATTTGCATGCTTTCAAATTACTAGGTTGGCAAGACCTGGGGCGAGTGCAGGAGCTCACTCCGTCACGCAGGACTAGGGATTCAAACCTTCGAACTTGCGATCCTCCGATCGACAAGCCTGGCATCTTACCCGCTGAGCCACCACGTCCCCTCTCTTACCTATAAACAAATCCATAAAGCACCAGCTTTTCAGTTCTGGAATCAGCAGAAAGTCCAAAAAGGGTAGCCAGAAGTAACAATATATCTTATTTTAACCTTGATCAAATAAACCAACTTTATATTCCTTCCTTTTATTTCTAACAGTCTTAATCTTTAGTTTGTTCAAATATTGTCATAGGATTTGATTTCTCTTAATTTCTTCTTTGTGCCATCGCAGAGTTCTTCAAGACTTTAACAAGCCTCTTTTATAAATCCAGTAGGAAAAAAAGTATCCAGATCACTCTCTTGGTTTAACAAGACTTTAACAAGCCTCTTTTATAAATCCAGGAGGAAAAAAAGTATCCAGATCACTCTCTTGGTTTGTCAGTTGTATTTCCATTTTAAATTTTAAAACCAGTTCCTTTTGTAGATTCAGTGAAAGGTTCTTTTCTAAATCACTCTCTCAGCCTGTCAGTTGTAAATCCACTTTCAATGCCATCTCTATCTTGTCAGATAAAATTTGTTCTACATCTGTCATTTCTCCAATATTTTGGACATAGTCTATCCATAGACTCCAGCAAAGGAGATCGTTACCTTGTCGTGGTGCTGGAGCTTGAGCACCTCAATGAAACCATGAGCTAAACCGTGAAGGGACACCCAAGACGGGAAGGTCGTGGCAGAGAGGTCAGACTAAATACGATCCCTGGGGAAGGTAATGGCAACCCACCCCAGTATTCTTGCCGTGAAAACTAAATGGATCAGTACAACCAGAGATATGTCGGTATACCATCAGAAGATGGGACTCCCAGGTCGGAAGATGGTCAAAATGCTACTGGGGAGGAACAGAGGATAAGTTCAACTAGCCCCAGATGTGATGACGCAGCTAGCTCAAAGCCGAAAGGACGGCTAGCGGCCGACGGTGCTGGTGGTGAATGACGAATCCAATGTTCTAAAGATCAACACACCATAGGAACCTGGAATGTAAGATCTATGAGCCAGGGCAAATTGGATGTGGTTATTGGTGAGATGTCATGATTAAATATAGACATTTTGGGTTTCAGTGAACTGAAATGGACTGGAATGGGCCACTTCACATCAGATGACCACCAGATCTACTACTGTGGACAAGAGGACCACAGAAGAAATGGAGTAGCCTTCATAATTAATAATAAAGTGGCTAAAGCAGTGCTTGGATACAATCCAAAAAATGATAGAATGATCTCAGTTCGAATTCAGGGGAAGCCATTTAACATCACAGTGATCCAAATATACGCCCCAACCACAGATGCTGAAGAAGCAGATCAGTTTATGAGGATCTGCAGCACCTACTGGATAATACACCAAAAAGAGATGTTATTTTCATTACAGGAGACTGGAATGCTAAGGTGGGTAGTCAAATGACACCTGTAATTACAGGCAAGCATGGTTTGGGAGAACAAAATGAAGCAGGACATAGGCTGATAGAATTTTGCCAAGACAACTCACTGTGCATAACAAACACTCTCTTCCAACAACCTAAAAGACGACTTTATACATGGACTTCACCAGCTGGTCGACACCGAAATCAGATTGACTACATCCTTTGCAGCCAAAGGTGGCGGACATCTATACAGTCGGTAAAAACAAGAACTGGAGCTGACTGTAGTTCAGATCACAAACTTCTTATTTCAACATTTAGAATCAGACTAAAGAGAATAGGGAAGACCCACAGATCAGTTAGATATGAGCTCACTAACATTCCTAAGGAATATGCAGTGGAGGTGAAGAATAGATTTAAGGGACTAGATTTAGTAGATAGGGTCCCAGAAGAACTATAGACAGAAGTTCGCAACATTGTTCAGGAGGCGGCAACAAAAAACGTCCCAAAGAAAAAGAAAACCAAGAAGGCAAGATGGCTGTCTCCTGAGACACTGGAAGTAGCCCAAGAAAGAAGGAAAGCAAAAGGCAACGGTGAGAGGGGGAGATATGCCCAATTAAATGCAAAATTCCAGAGGTTAGCCAGAAGAGATAAGGAATTATTTTTAAACAAGCAATGTGTGGAAGTGGAAGAAGACAATAGAATAGGAAGGACAAGAGCCCTCTTCCAGAAAATTAGAAACATCGGAGGAAAATTCCAGGCAAAAATGGGTATGATCAAAAACAAAGATGGTAAGGACCTAACAGAAGCAGAAGAGATCAAGAAAAGGTGGCAAGAATATACGGAAGATTTGTATAGGAAGGATAATAATATTGGAGATAGCTTTGACAGTGTGCTCAGTGAGTTAGAGCCAGACATCCTGAAGAGTGAGGTTGAATGGGCCTTAAGAAGCATTGCTAATAACAAGGCAGCAGGAGACGATGGTATCCCAGCTGAACTGTTTAAAATCTTGCAAGATGATGCTGTCCAGGTGATGCATGCCGTATGCCAGCAAATTTGGAAAACACAAGAATGGCCATCAGATTGGAAAAAATCAACTTATATCCCCATACCAAAAAAGGGAAGCACTAAAGAATGTTCAAACTATCGAACAGTGGCACTTATTTCACATGCCAGTAAGGTAATGCTCAAGATCTTGCAAGGTAGACTCCAGCAATTCATGGAGCGAGAATTGCCAGATGTACAAGCTGGGTTTAGAAAAGGCAGAGGAACTAGAGACCAAATTGCCAATATCCGCTGGATAATGGAGAAAGCCAGGGAATTTCAGAAAAACATTTCTGTTTTATTGACTATTCTAAAGCCTTTGACTGTGTGGATCATAACAAATTGTGGCAAGTTCTTGGTGGTATGGGGATACCAAGTCATCTTGTCTGCCTCCTGAGGAATCTGTATAACGACCAAGTAGCAACGGTAAGAACAGAGCACGGAACAACGGACTGGTTTAAGATTGGGAAAGGAGTACGGCAGGGTTGTATACTCTCACCCTACCTATTCAACCTGTACGCAAAACACATCATGCGACATGCTGGGCTTGAGGAATCCAAGGCTGGAGTTAAAATCGCTGGAAGAAACATTAACAATCCCAGATATGCAGATGATACCACTTTGATGGCTGAAAGCGAGGAGGAGTTGAAGAGCCTTATGACAAAGGTGAAAGAAGAAAGTGCAAAAGCTGGGTTGCAGTTAAACCTCAAAAAAACCAAGATTATGGCAACGAGCTTGATTGATGACTGGCAAATAGAGGGAGAAAAAGTGGAGGCAGTGACAGACTTTGTATTTCTAGGCGCAAAGATTACTGCAGATGCTGACTGCAGCCAGGAAATCAGAAGACGTCTACTTCTTGGGAGGAGAGCAATGGCAAATCTTGATAAAATAGTTAAGAGCAGAGACATCACACTGACAACAAAGGTCCGCATAGTTAAAGCAATGGTATTCCCTGTAGTAACCTATGGCTGCGAGAGCTGGACCATAAGGAAGGCTGAGCGAAGGAAGATAGATGCTTTTGAACTGTGGTGTTGGAGGAAAATTCTGAGAGTGCCTTGGACTGCAAGAAGATCAAACCAGTCCATACTCCAGGAAATAAAGCCAGACTGCTCACTTGAGGGAATGATATTAAAGGCAAAACTGAAGTACTTTGGCTACATAATGAGAAGACAGGATACCCTGGAGAAGATGCTGATGCTAGGGAAAGTGGAAGGCAAAAGGAAGAGGGGCCGACCAAGGGCAAGATGGATGGATGATATTCTGGAGGTGACAGACTCAACCATGGGGGAGCTGGGGGTGGTGACGGCCGACAGGAAGCTCTGGCGTGGTCTGGTCCATGAAGTCACGAAGAATCGGAAACGACTGAACGAATAAACAACAACTATCTATAGAAGCAGACATCATTACTGACATTGTTAGTGGCTACTATTTTCTTATTCCATTCTTCAAAAGTCTCCTTCAGTATTTTTATTGTCATAACATTTTACACCATTTTGCAGGCCTATATATCTTTCCTCTACCTAAAATCTTTAGTCCCCTCTAGTGTCCAGTTTTTGAAATCATGAAATTATTTATCTACGTTGTGTCTTCTAAAAACCAAAACAGGATCTTTTTCCCAGAAAAAGCTGTTTGTACTTTATAATTAATTGCAAAATCTTATTGTAAAAGTTTCAATATGCCAATTTTATCTGGACCTTTAGTCTGTTTCTAACTTTTTAAGATCAAAATCTTACTTAGCTTTTTTGCTGTTTATTTCAGATTCTTTAAATTCTTATGCTTATAGTTAAAGTTTTCTTTCACTCGGGATTAAAAGCAGACTCACCTGGTGTTTTCCAACTTGTCATTCTGAGGGTCTCTAATAGCTTAGAAGTAGTTAATGAACAATTTCTGAAAGTGAGGTTTGCTAAGGTTGCGAGGTTTGTCCTTTAAAAGTCTGCTGCAGTTGCAAGCAAGATGGCTGATCCCATCATCTCCTGGTGCTCAAACCCGCAGAAAACTGCTGTCCTGTGGTCTCCTTGTGAGGAGCAGCTGTCTGGAGCACACGTGGGCAATCTCCCATTCTCTCCTTATCCAGAGAAGTTCCAAGGGACCAGTCTACTCACCAGTTCCTTGGTCTTTGCTGCAGTCATTGGCTCCACTTTTGCAGAGCTGTCTTCAGTGCTACGTACCTCCCCCGGAAGCCCTGGGTGGCCTCTTTGAGAATCAACCACTTCCTGAGGCTGTCTGCTCCATTGTGGAACAGCTCCTATGATTAGGAAATGTTTCCTGATGCCCCACCAAAACCTACTTCTTTATAACCTATTTAGTTCATCTTCACCAGCACCAGGAGATCAGATGTCTACAATGTCCGATCACCGTACCCAGATGAAATCTGGAATTGAAAACAATGTCTACCCAACCAACAATGAAACATTTACTAATAAATATGTCTATGAAGGTTCTCAGTCATCCAGGTGGAATTGTCTGTAGCTTGAATCATGTCAACTGGATTTCTATTTTCTCAGTGGAAATGTTCATTTCCACTGAGAAAATAGAAATCCAGTTGACATGATTCAAGCTACAGACATTTACTAATAAAGAATGCTTATTAAGCAAGACCACACATGACAGAACCCATGAAGATGTTTCTTACAGAGAGGAAGGATATCTACATAGAAATGCACAGTATTGTAGAATTGACCTCCTACAGTTGTCATTACCGTAGAGTCAGCGTGGATTAGGGCCATAGGAATGGTTATTTTGATGGGAGGCCAACACACATTGGTATAGCCTCAAATATGAAGGCTGCCTCAACCTGGGATGGCCTGCAATTAAACTGTGCCTTGAACCCATTCACAAGACTGGGCTTGTTTTCCATTGACTTACTGGAGAAGGAACTTTATGTCATACTGGAAGTCGTTGTTTGCCCTGTGTACTGCATCCCTATGTGCTGAGCACAGATATGGCTTGTGATTTTAAGACATAAATAGACCTCAGTGTTCCTAGGTGAGTGTCAAATTAATGCTTTGAAATCCACATTTGGCCATAAATAGCGGAGCAGAGACAGACTGCGGAATCTGGCTTTTTAACACGAAATCCCATAACTCATGCAGAATCCTCAAAAGAATGTCAGCTTTCATTTTTAAAAATAAATCAATCTCTACCCTTCATGGTTGCAGGGGAAGAAATGGAATTAGGAATGAAATAAGGGGCACAGGGTGGGGGAGGATCTGGTAAAAGTTGAGAAAACAGAAAGCGTCTGGACAAAGACTTCTTTTCACATGAGATTTGAAGACTGACAGAGACTCCAGGAGTTGCTTGTCTACAGAGACAAACTTCTTTTCTGAATGAGTCATACACATTGTTGGTGTTCAGCCTGAAACGGGAACTGCTGCACTCCTGAAATGTCACTTCCTTCTTCTGTTCTCTTCTTTATTCACTACTAAAAATGATCAAATCCATGGGGGAATGTACAGATTCAAGTAGGTTGCACTCCACTGCTTAGCTTAATTAATGGAGTTCTGACACCGAAATATAGCAAGATCACTGGATTTGGTATATTGGACATCAGTAATCTACATTCATGGCATATACTTATACTTATTCATGATACATACTGTATGTGTACTTCATCCATAGATTTCCTGGTATTAAGAAGTATTAATTGCTTTCACTGTCCTGAAATATAGAAATAAATATATTTTCCAAATATGGGGAGGTACGTGGCTTAAAGCTAGAGCCCATCCTTTGCATTAGACTTCCAAGGTTCAAATTCTGGCATTACCACTTGAAAAGTATGGGTCGAAGATGATTGGAAAGGTTCTTTGCTGGAGATCCACGCCTGATTTAAATCTTATTATATACATATTTATATAAAGTTATTAATATTTGACCTAAATTGATAAAATGGGTACTTCTTAATTAGAAGGGCTCCATCCTCCTTTTTTGAAGGGCAATTCATTCCTTGGGTGCAAATTGTGCTAGGGAGTTGCATGGAGCATCACCTGTTCTACTGCTAATGTGGAGTTTTCCATTTTTTGTCTCTGTCTTTACCTTTACTATTGTCTATGTGAAGCCATTCCAGCCTTCCAGGGAGGTTTGCCCTCTTCTATTCTTTCTCACAGCTGCCTACCTAACAAATACATTTTATTTAATTTTCTGATGAAAATAAGTAGGAAATCTTAGATTTCTAGGGTCCATCAAAAGGGAACTGGGAGCTATTTTTTTAATTTATTTATTTATTTATTTATTATTATTTATTTAATTTATATAGCTGCCCATCTCAGACCAGTGACTCTGGGCGGCTAACAATAATAATAAAAAAGTCAAACAGTTAAAACAATACAGAAAATTAAATATAAATACAGCCAAGAGATATTAAAATCCGTCGGTGTCAGCACAACCATGAAATGGGGTCCTTCGCACACTCGGGGCCCCAGGCCCGGGCACAAAGCCAGGTCTTCAAGGCCTTCTGGAAAGCCAAAAGGATCGGGGCCATCCTAATCTCAGGAGGGAGGATGTTCCAGAGGGCAGGCCCCACAGCAGATAAGGCACATCTCCTGGTCCCCTCCAGCCGACATATCTTGGCTGACGGGACCCGGAGCATGCCCATCCTGCTGGACCAGATTGGACGGGTAGAAACAACTGGGAATAGACGGTCCCTCAGGTAACCCAGTTCCAAGCCATGAAGGGCTTTAAAGGTGACAACCAGCACCTTGAATTGCATCCAGAAACACACTGGCAGCCAATGCAGGTCAAGAAGCAGTGGTGTTACATGTGCCGAGTAGCCGACACTATTTACAACCTGGGCAGCTGCATTCCGCACCAGCTGAAGCTTCTAAATGCTCTTCAAGGGCAGCCCCCTATAGTGTGCGTTGCAATAGTCCAAACAGGAGGTCACGAGGGCATGAGTGACAGTGAGTAGTGCCTCCCGGGCCAGCAACTGGCGCACAACCCGAAGGTGTGCAAAGGCCCCCTTAGCCACGGCTGCCACCTGCTCTTCCAGCAGGAGCCGTGAGTCCAAGAGGACCCCCAAATTGCACACCGGGTCCGTCTGGGGCAGTGCCACCCCGTCCAGGACCAAAGGTGGAAAAACCTTGATACTGGGAGGCCCAAACACCCAAAGCCACTCAGTCTTGCTTGGGTTGAGCCAGGGCCCATTGCGCCCCACCCAGGCCCCTAAAGCCTTCAGGCACTGAGATAGGACATCCATGGCACCTCTCAAACAGCCCAGGGTGGAGATATAAAGCTGGGTATCATCGGCATATTGTGATTTCTGTACCCAATTTGTAAGAATGGGTGGGTACCCTATACGGGCAGCAAAATGGCAATTGTTTCACATACCTAAAAATTATCCTTGGGATTTCGTACCACATGCATTAAATGCCTTGGATCCAGTCTGCTCTCCTACTCAATTCATGATAAGTTTAGTATTTGTGGTGCAAACAACTGCCACCTATTTTTAATGAACAAAACTGAAGATCAACACAGCTGTCTCTCCAGAAGGCAGTCTTAGAGAATCAACTAAGTTTTGATAAAAGAACATACATTCCTGGAAGATGGAAAAACAATTAAACAGAATTAACTAAGGCATTTTAAGGGAAAAATCAAGGACTACCGAATATTTCACAGAGGGAAATCTACCCTCTCTTGACCTTATGTTACACAAATTAGGAAATAAGGTCCATAAATTGGCTTGTTTTGGTTAATATCACCCAACCATTTTGTCGTGGTGGTGATCATTAATTAATAATGCCATACATATCTACCAGCTGACACTCCAGGCAGCCACCTGGTTTTTAGGTTGTTTGTTTTAGTTTTACTGTTTGTATGTTGGATGAATGTCCAACCAGACTGGTGGATTTTCTAAGAAGTAATGTTGATGACGTGCCTCCTATCCAGATAAATCCAGTATCATTTGCATTGACTGGTCAGCCACTGCTCCCTCGTCATAACCATGGATGGTATACTTTTAGACCCTGGCATTGTCTTCCATGTTGGGTACAGATTGTCACTCACCAGATTGCAGGACAGTTTTGGTTTGGGAGAGGTGGTGAAGCTCTATTTTGTTTACTCCAGGTTTACTCCAGGTTTACTCCAGGCTACCTGTAGTTTAGAAAGCTCTTTGTTAGTGCTATATATACAGTATTTTTAAAGTCCTGTTAAAAATAAATTCCTGGAATCTTGAGTAAATAAATAGTTGGACAGAAGAGTCCTCTATAACTATGAAGTGGCCATAAATGATCAGTGATCTTAAGCTAGTTGGAATGTACAGTTGGCAAAATGGGAATGCCTGGAAAAAAAATCTCCTGTTCTCCGTATTGCCATGCAGCAGGTCATGCCAAGATTCCCTGCCCCCAACAGACCTCCCCATTACTGTCGCCCATTCATTTGGTGGCAAGGGAGCCAATGATAAAGAAGAAACATATGTCAGTAGTGAACAAAACAGCTCAAGGAAAAAAAAGTAGCTAGCCATGGGGAAAAAAAACCCTAATTTTTGAATGAAAGCCTCAGTTAAACGGCATGAACTTTTCTTTTTGCCATCTCCAGCAAATGCTTTTTACTTAAGCAATTTTATTTGCTATCAGTATTTGATTCCCTTGTCATGTCTTCATTTTCTTACTTCCTTTTTTTTAAAAAAAATTGAGAGTTATGCTTGCCTTTTCCAGGGATAGGCAGACTTCAGCCTTGTCAGATCTATTTCATCTACCCTGGGATATTCGATTTATCTTCATTTCAACAGTCTAATTCAGTGCCATCTCCTGATCCAAACAAAAGACCTAATGATACAAGAACAGGAGCAACAACGTTAATTAAAATATTCAGTCAAGATTGTTCAAGAATGCCATTTCAATTTATTTATTTGTCAATTTAAGGTATTTCTGACCCACCTTTCTGACAATAGGACCTCAAGTTAGCTAATCGTGTGTGAACATTCATATATAACAAACATAACATTAAAAAAAGAATAGCGACTGCTTATTGCTTATGAAAATTTGGAAGGGCACAATTGAAATACTTACTCTTAAGGACTTGTTAGGCTAGTACTGATACAATCAAAAGGGCAGAGATTCCTGCAGAAAGAAAATATAAGGAAATCGACATATTTGATGTTCCTACATGTCATTAAATAATATAGACAATGTCTATGTATTGAGAAACTTTATGTATGGCATTTAACAGCAAACTTCTTCTACCCAACATGCCCTTGTGTGTGGCTACAGCTGGTTTTGACCTTTAAAGCTCTACATGGCATGGAACCAGGTTATTTGAGGGACCACCTCTTCCTGATTACATTTACCCATCCCACCAGGTCAGGCAGGAGGGGTGTGCCATAGGTCTCGTCTCCAAAGGAGCTCCGTCTGGCGGGACCCAGGTGGCGTGCCTTTTCTGCTGTGGCCCCTGCCCCCTGTAACTTCATTCCCCTCGAGGTGAGGTTAGCCCCATCTCTGTTAGCCTTCCTGAAGGCCCTCAAAACATGGTTTTTTCACCAGCCCTGGGGATCCCAGGGAGAGCCTGCAAGGTGGCTGTATGAGATTAAATGATGTTTGTTCTCCTGCTTTCTTGGGTTGTGTTTGTTTGTTTGTTTGTTTATCAAATTTATGTGGCCGCCCATCTCACACAAGGTGACTCTGGGCAGCATACAATAAAATCAACTACTAAAACAGAATATAAAACCAGTTAAAACAATTAAATAATTAACACAAGTAGAAACAAGATTGCGAAAGGGTTAATTAAGATGTTATATGTGATGCAAACCATGCATGGGCTCCTTGATGCCAGGAGTTCCCCAGGCCTGATGAAAAACACCACGTTTTGAGGGCTTTCCAAAAGGCCATAAGGGTCGGGGCCAGTCTCACCTCGGGGGATGATGTTCCAGAGGGCGGGCACCACAGCAGAAAAGGCTCGTCCCCTGGGTCCTGTCAGATGGCACTCCTTAGCAGAGGGGACCCACAACATGCCTCTCCTGCTGGACCCGATGGGACGGGTAGAAGTAATTGGGGAGAGGGGGTCCCTCAGGTAACCTGGCCCCATGCCATGTAGGGCTTTAAAGGTCAAAACCAGCACTTTGAATTGCACCCAGAAGCAAACTGGCAACCAATACAGTTCACAGAGCAAGCTGTAACATGTGTCCTTCTAGGAATACCTATAACTGCCCGTGCCGCTGCATTTTGCACCTGCTGAAACTTCTGGATACTCTTCAAGGGCAGCCCCATGTACAGCGTATTACAGTAATCCGTTTGGGAGATGACCAGGGTGTGAGTAACTGTGAGCAGAGCCTCATGATCCAGGAACAGGCGCAAATGGTGCACCACACAAAGTTGCGCAAAGGCCCTCCTGACCACAACTGCCACCTGCTCCTCGAGCAGGAGTTGTGAGTCCAGAAGGACCCCAAGATTGTGCACTGGGTCTGTTGGGGGCAGTGCAATCCCAGGCAGTACTAAAGGTGGTAGAGTCCTGGAATCAGAAGGTCCTAAAACCCAAAGCCACTCAGTCTTGCCAGGGTTCAGTTGAAGCCTGTTGTTCCCCACCCAGACGCACACAGCATCCAGGCACTGGGACAGGACATCAGTAGCATCACTTAGTTCACCAGGGGCAGAGAGGTGCAATTGAGTATGATCAGTGTACTGATGATACCTCACCCCATGGCGATGGATGATCTCCCCCAGAAGTTTCATGTAGATGTTAAACGGGACTGGAGAGAGCACCGAACCCTGTGGCACCCCACATAGTAGGGGCCGAGAGCAGGACCTCTCACTCCTGATCAACACTGACTGGTATTGGCCCCATAGGAAGGAAGTGAATCAGCACAATACAGTGCCGCCCGCTCCCAGTCTCTGAAGCTGATCCAGAAGGATACCATGGTCGATGGTACCGAAAGCTGCTAAGAGGTCAAGGAGAGCCAGGATGGATGCACTACCCCATCCCGCTCCCAACAGAGATAATCTAAAAGCACAACCAATGCCATTTCTGTCCCATGTCCAGGCCTGAATCCTGACTGAAAGGATTCCAAATAATCCGCTTCATCCAGGGCCTGTTGAAGCTGCTGCACGACCACCTTCTCATTGGACACTGGTCAAAAGTTGTCCAATACGTGGTGGGATCCAGTGATGGCTTCTTGAGGAGGGGGCAGACCAATGCCTCCTTAAGAGGCGAAGGGGCAACCCCCTCTCTCAAGGATGAATTCACCACCGCTAGAACCCACCCACATTCCAACCCCCAGGCAGCCTTGGCCAACCAGGAGGGCATGCGTCTAAAGAGCAGAAGGCTGAGCTCACAGTCATCAGGACCCTGTCCACTTCCTCAGGCCCAACAGGTTCAAACCGTTCCCAGATAACAGGGCAAGACTGTGCTCCAGGCATCTCCACGGGACCTGCACCAAGGCTGGAGTCTAACTGGGAATGAGTTCGAGAGATTTTGTCCGACCGATGCTCTGAAAACTCCTCTGTGCGGCCTTGTAGGTGAATCTCTGGATCCCTCCCACCCAAAAAGGCTCGGGTCACCCGGAACAAGGCCACTGGGTGGCAATCCACAGATGCAAAAAGGGCGGAGAAGTATTTATACGTTTACTTTATATGTTTATTTTATTTATTTTTGATCATTTTTAGATGGTTATGTAGTTTTTAACTGTTGTTGTCTTGTGTGCTGCCCAGAGTCAGGTGTTTATGAGATGGGCAGCTATACAAATATGCTAAAGAAATAAAGAAATCTGCCATAATTCCCAGCCAGCATGTTATAATATTAACATATTAATATTAACATATTCCCTCCACTGCAAGCAGCAGCCATTTAAGTTAATGCTTGGAAATGTTTTGTTTTTACCTTTTTATCATATGTGTTATTACTACTGTAAAACAAGATGAAGCAGGATTTGAATAAATAAATCCGTCATGGCATGGCATGGCACAGCATGGCAGAAGAGGCCATGGACCTGTAAGATACTAAAACCCCATATTCTTCAGTCACACTTACTCCAAAGAAACCAAACAACCTTTGTACAGGAGGATGGCCCAACACAGGAGGAGCAACACCACAGGACCAGAGTCAGCAGTTTACCTTCATCTAAAGGGAAAAGGACACTCATTTGAGGACATTAATGTTCACATTTTAGACAGAGAAGATAGGTGGTTTGAGAGAGGGGTCAAGGAATCCATTTATGCCAACTTGGAAAATCCTTCTTTGAATAGAGGTGGGGGCCTCAGGCACAACCTTTCCCCTATTTTCCTTCCTGCTTTGTCTTCTGTGCCTAGGAAGATTAAGACCATTTCGCAATCTCAACAACAGCAAGGTAATCTTAACGATCCTCCTTTGGATGATAAAGGGACTTAGAAATAAACATCTCAAATAACCATGACCTAGCCCCAGGTGCAAGGTCACACAGCCACCCTAGAAACATATTTAAGGATTCCCTTACAAACTTTGCTCAGACTGAAGAAGCTTCTTGGATAAGGAGCGAAACGTTTCCACTGAGAAAATAGAAATCCAGTTGACATGATTCAAGCTACAGTCACACTTACTCCAAAATGTTCTAAAGCTCTTTCTGGCTGCATTGGAAGTGAATGAAGAAGAAACAAGAGAGGCAAGAAAGTATAAGCAACATTGTTCCACCGTTTTCCAGGTCAGGAAAACAGATTTTTTTGGATTTGGCAGGGAACCTACCACCCCATCCCTCGCTCTCTATTACAATTGCCCTGCCAATTAATTAAATAAAAGTAAAAATAGCAAACTTAACCCTCTGCTTTATGCTGTACCTCTAAAGAGGCTCAGAAAGGAAAATCTTTCTGGAGGGCAGCAGAGTATCTACTGATACTTCGGTTGAAGACTGTCCAACATATAATTGTATAGAACAAAAAACAGCTATTAGAAAAATCTTGATCCTATCTAGAAAAAATTGATCCTTTCTAGAAAATCACTGGAAACAGAAACTCAGGGAATAAAAAGTGTAAACAAAGCAGATCCAAGCCAGGGAGATAATACCCAGTGCCTTGAAAAGCATAAGAGGTCATTAGATCAGCAGTAATGGGGAACAGTAAGCAGATGTGGCAATGTATCTCATGAGAATGAGTCCAATTTCAAAATGTGACAGATCCCTTCTATAAATATGCCCATATATATATACAAATACAATCAAGTTCTAATGCAATCTTCCCCAACTTGTCCTGAGGTTTTTGAGAATGCAAAGTCCACACTTCTGGAGGAAACCAGGCTGGGGAAGGCTGACCTAGTATTAGTCACCCCATTTCTGAAATAATAAGAAACCTAAATAATATATAAATCTCACTAATGAATACTTCTGCTATTGAATGATTGGATCCAACAGTATGCTGTGCTGGTGTCATATGTAATAAGTCTGTAGATGTAAATTAAAAGAGAATAAAATAGAAGATGTTCTCAAAATCAGAACCAAACACCCAAGACCAAGAGAACCTCTATGCCAGAGCGTTCCAAACTGTGTGTGGCGACACAAAAGTGTGTCGCCACACACAGCGTGGTGTGTCGCCACACCACCCGGAAGCGGCGGCGCGCGCGTGCATGGTGGCGGCGGCAGCTGCTGCCGCCACCGCTGTGCACGCGCGTGCCGCCGCACGCCCCCCCGCGCCGCCGCACGCCCCCCCCGCGCCGCCGCACGCCCCCCGCGCTGCCGCCGTGTGCGCGCGCACCGGCGCACGTCCCCCCCACACCGCCGCACCCCCCCCGTGCCGCCGCCGTGCGCGCGCCACTGCACGCCCTTGTGTGGCGCGGCGGCGCACATGCGCCGCCACGCCACCCCCCGTGCCGCCACTGCCGCCGCACCGCCACTGGCGTGTCGCCAGCGGCAGCACTTTGGAAAGCCCTGCTCTATGCAATCCTAGAGATTTATATCAGTACAGCAAGACTTACTCCAGGTAGTAAAGGTATACATGATTGCAAATTAATGGCAAAATACAATCCAATTTCAATGTTGAAATGGCTATTTCTCAAGTGTATGAATTCTGACAGCAAAATACATCTCAATCACTCTGTAATGTAAAGGCTTAGTATCATATCAAATTGTTTTATGGATCATCTTGACTGTCAAAAGCAGCAACTAAAAACCTTGAAAGCACATATCTCACCAAACCATAAAAAGCTGAAGCAGTTCTGCTACAGACACTGCAAAAAGATGCAACTAAAGCCATTTGCAGAGACAGCTCTTCTAGACTAATGGCTGATCGTAAAAAAAGCATGGATTTCTGTTACAGTCACCTGAAGTAATATCAATGATATGGCAATGAACATTTAAAAAGGAAGATCTCAGTATAACAATGAAATGACACAATTCAAAATATTCCATTTCTTGGAATGAATAAAACATAGGATTACTGACTAAAATGTTTATACAACACACATAAAGAAGCAGACTTCAATTCATTATTCAGGAGACAAACACTTCACAAGGTGTCTATATCAGTGTTTCTCAAATTTGGCAAGTTTAAGACGTGTGGAATCTGTATAACGACCAAGTAGCAATGGTAAGAACAGAGCACGGAACAACAGACTGGTTTAAGATTGGGAAAGGAGTACGGCAGGGCTGTATACTCTCACCCTACCTATTCAACCTGTACGCAGAACACATCATGCGACGTGCTGGGCTTGAGGAATCCAAGGCTGGAGTTAAAATCGCTGGAAGAAACATTAACAATCTTAGATATGCAGATGATACCACTTTGATGGCTGAAAGCGAGGAGGAGTTGAGGAGCCTTATGACGAAGGTGAAAGAAGAAAGTGCAAAAGCTGGGTTGCAGTTAAACCTCAAAAAAACCAAGATTATGGCAACCAGCTTGATTGATAACTGGCAAATAGAGGGAGAAAAAGTGGAGGCAGTGACAGACTTTGTATTTCTAGGCGCAAAGATTACTGCAGATGCTGACTGCCGCCAGGAAATCAGAAGACGTCTACTTCTTGGGAGGAGAGCAATGGCAAATCTTGATAAAATAGTTAAGAGCAGAGACATCACACTGACAACAAAGGTCCGCATAGTTAAAGCAATGGTATTCCCTGTAGTAACCTATGGCTGCGAGAGTTGGACCATAAGGAAGGCTGAGCGAAGGAAGATAGATGCTTTTGAACTGTGGTGTTGGAGGAAAATTCTGAGAGTGCCTTGGACTGCAAGAAGATCAAACCCGTCCATACTCCAGGAAATAAAGCCAGACTGCTCACTTGAGGGAATGATATTAAAGGCAAAACTGAAGTACTTTGGCCACATAATGAGAAGACAGGATACCCTGGAGAAGAAGCTGATGCTAGGGAAAGTGGAAGGCAAAAGGAAGAGGGGCCGACCAAGGGCAAGATGGATGGATGATATTCTGGAGGTGACAGACTCAACCGTGGGGGAGCTGGGGATGGTGACGGCCGACAGGAAGCTCTGGCGTGGGCTGGTCCATGAAGTCACGAAGAGTCGGAAGCGACTGAACGAATAAACAACAAGACGTGTGGACTTCAACTCCCAGAATTCATCAGCCAGCATGCTGGCTAGGGAATTCTGGGAGTTGAAGTCCACGCCTCTTAAATTTACCAGAGTTGAGAAACACTGGTCTATATCATAGAATCATAGGTTGGGGAGGAGGAACCTGTCATTTTCATTTTCTCCATTTTTCCAAATTTACTTCACTCCATTTTCTACTTTTTTAAAAAAGGTGATTTTTAAAAAGTCTGTACAAAAACGCACTTGCAGTTTTTGTATGCATTTCTCCTAATTCTCCTTTTTACACACAATTTTGCTGCATGTACATACATTTTTAAGCAATATTTCCTAATAGGATGCATTTTAATCATTTTTATTCATATACTTACTTTTCCGTCCACCTTCCTCTAATATTTGTGCACCTTTACTGTTTTTCGTTTTTACTGGAGAACTGCAAGTACTAAAGTGTCAATTCACATCTTAGTTCAGGAAGTTCAGATTAGATGGGACCCCATTAAAATCTCTCCTCCATCCCTGTTGAGGCCGTCCTTCAGCAAGAAGCACCCTCAGGTAGGAGTCAAAGGGCCATTGTTGGCTCTTGTGGGTTAGATCTCTCCTCAAGCCACACTGGATGACCAGGGCCAGTCCGACCATTGGGCTGATCAGATCAGGTGGCTGCCTTAGGCAGCAGATCGGGGGTATCACTAAAGGCAGCTAATAGTCAGTTATGTAATTAGCAATTATTGGGGTTGTGTTTTTTTTTACTATCAGGAATGAAGTAAAATCCTTGTGGAATTTTCAGGTACCAAAACTTGCTTGTTTTTTTCAGATAGAAAAATGACTTGGACTGGCATTGCAGGAGACAAAGTAATATTCACAATGTGTTGAGACAAAAGCACATTGCTCTAGTCTGCTATAGCAGATATCCAAAACCCATCTTGAAAACTAGTCTGTTAAACTAAGAGAAAGAAGAAGTTGTAATAGAGCTGAATGAAGGTGGTCTGAACTTGTGGAGTAGAGATACAGATATGTCAGAAAATACAAACTGGTGTTATCCAATGTATTGTGGATTTGCATGAAAGTAGGAATCAGTAGGTTGGTAATCATTGCCTGTCCCACTCCATGATCATGGAAGAACTAGAGGTGAGTTTTGGATGGGTGGCAATGAAATAAGAGAACAGGATAGGAAGAGTATTAACCCTTTTGAACTTTGGTGTTGGAGAAGACTCCTGAGAATATCATGGACAGCCCAAAATGAATGAATGAATGAATGAATGAATGAATGAATGAATGAATGAACAAACAAACAAACAAACAAACAAACAAACGGATCAGAAAACCAACCCAGAGTTCTAAGTTGAGGCACAAATGACCAGGCTCAAATTATCCTACTTTGGACATATTATGTGAAGTCCTAGTTCTCTGGAGAAGGCTCTAATGCTGGGAAAGGTAGAAGGAAAGAGAAGAAGAGGACAACCAGCAGCAAGGTGGATGGACTCAGTTACAGTGGTGATGAGTGCACCATTAGGAGTCCTGAAAGACCAGGTTGGGGCCAGATCATCATGGAGAAAATCTATCAATGTGGTAGCTAGGAGTTGAAAACAACTTGATGTCACATAATCTATCTCCTTAGAAAAAGGTCTGTTGGTTTTCAACACATGGTTTATGGATAAGAGTGTTTTTACATACACAGGAGAAAGAAATGAATATCATTGGCGATCACTCGTAGCCGAGTAAGATTGTCTTCCAAAGGTAAAATTTTAACGGTGAATCCGTAAGTGGCTATAAAGGCCAATTCTGGATCCGCACAACCTCCCACAATGAGGGCATAGGTTTCCGGGTGGGAGACGGTCATGATGAGGGTTTGCCTGACGTGCCTTCCTTTTAGCTCTCTTCTCCTTTTCGCCCTGTACTCGTGCTTCTTCAAAGTCCATAGCGCCATTAATAAAGGCTGACCTCCAATTGAAACGCTCATGAGTTAGGGCTTCCCAGTTCTCAATGCTGATATTACATTTTTTTAAATTAGCTTTGAGAGTATCTTTGAATCTCTTTTGCTGTCCACCAATATTCCGTTTTCCATTCTTAAGTTGGGAGTAAAGTAGCTGCTTTGGAAGACGATGGTCAGGCATTCGAACAACATGACCAGTCCAGCGAAGTTGATGTTGGATGATCATTGTTTCAATGCTGGTGGTTTTCGCTTCTTCTAATACGCTAACATTAGTCCGCCTATCTTCCCAAGTAATTTGCAGAATTTTTCGGAGGCAGCGTTGATGGAATCTTTCAAGAAGTTGGAGGTGGCGTTTGTAGAGGGTCCATGTTTCACAGGCGTACAGAAGGGTTGGTAGTACAATGGCTTTGTAAACAAGCATTTTGGTCTCCCTGCGAATGTCCCGATCCTCAAACACTCTACGCTTCATTCGGGAGAAAGCTACACTCGCAGAGCTCAGGCGATGCTGAATTTCAGCGTCGATGTCGGCTTTTGTTGATAGATGGCTGCCGAGATAAGAAAAGTGGTCGACATTTTCTAGTGACACACCTTTAAGCTGGATTGATGGCGCTGCAGAGGGATTGGTTCGAACTTGCTGGTAAAGCACTTTGGTTTTTTTTAATTTTAATCGAGAGGCCGAGCTTTTCATATGCTTCTGCAAAGATGTTTAGGATAGTTTGAAGATCTTCCTCGGAGTGTGCACAGACTACGTTATCATCAGCATATTGAAGTTCTATAACAGAAGTTGCAATTACCTTATTTTTTGCTTTCAGCCTACTAAGATTAAAAAGCTTTCCATCTGTTCGATATATAATTTCTACACCAGTAGGAAGTTTCTCTTCAACAAGGTGCATAATCATAGCGATGAAGATAGCGAATAAGGTTGGAGCAATAACACATCCCTGTTTAACGCCGGATTCCACTTTAAATGGATCGCTTTGAGAGCCATTGTTATTCAGGATTGTTGCCATCATGTCGTCATGGAGTAACCGCAAGATGTTCACAAATTTATCAGGGCATCCGATTTTCAGAAGGATGGTCCAGAGAGCACTTTGGAGGAAGTCAGTAAAGCCACTAAACAAATGAAAAATAACAAAGCTAGTGGACCTGATGGGATTCCTGCTGAAGTCTTTAAAGAAGGCGGGCCTGAACTTACACAACAACTTCATAAGCTCATCGAAAAAATCTGGATGAGGGAGGAGATTCCAGCAGACTTTAGGGATGCCATAATTATCACTCTCTTTAAAAAGGGTGATAGAACAGACTGTGGAAACTACCGAGGCATCTCCCTTCTAGCCACAGCAGGCAAAATCCTGGCAAAGATCATTGCAAACCGTCTCCTATCTGTATCAGAAGACATCCTCCCTGAAACGCAAAATGGCTTCCGCCCTTCCAGGGGAACAGTGGATATGATCTTCACTGCACGACAGCTTCAAGAAAAATGCAAGGAGCAAAACCGCCCTCTGTACATGGCGTTTATTGATCTGACTAAAGCTTTTGAAATGAATATAAACCTCAAAGTATTAGTGATTTAATTGTTTATGATCAAAGACTGAGAAATTTAGTGATGCATACAAGAGTGATAATAAATTGTAGATGGAAACTGCCCACATTCCTGGGATTAATCCTGGGAGAAAGCACAGCTGCCTTAAAAGGGTTGCAGGCAGGTGCTACATTTCCTTTCCCAAACCCTCCAAAGACAGGATACCCTGGAGAAGATGCTGATGCTAGGGAAAGTGGAAGGCAAAAGGAAGAGGGGCCGACCAAGGGCAAGATGGATGGATTATATTCTGGAGGTGACAGACTTAACCATGGGGGAGCTGGGGATGGTGACGGCCGACAGGAAGCTCTGGCGTGGGCTGGTCCATGAAGTCACGAAGAGTCGGAAGCGACTGAACGAATAAACAACAACCCTCCAAAGTACATTTGGAGATTGAATCCAAAGCGCTGCACAAAATAAGGATTCTGGTTCAGTTTGGAGGTACTGTAGCTTCAGACTTCTGTGTTCCCACGATATCAGCACAGTTGCAAAGCTGAGCAAATTTATTTCTGGCTAAGCTGCTCTGCAATTGAGACTACTGCAGAGCTAGGCTATTGTAATGGCTTGAGCTGCTGTAAATTTGATTGCCACTTCAGGGAACTCTTGCTTCACTCCTTTTCCCAGTACCTGAACTTCATGTCTGTAAGGAATATGATAGCTGAATAGCTCTGCAGCTTCCCCTGAGGATTAGCCCCCCCCCCGCCCCAAATGGCCAGCTTCCCCCTTCTCTTCAGCCCAAGAAAAGCTGATTTTCATTCATCACAAGTCAACAGAAGTGAAAATCATCACAGACAACCTTCAAACTTCTTCTGAAGTTTGGGGGAGTGAAAACAGTGGCAGCATGGAAGTATCTTTAGGCTGCAATCCTATATATGGCTATGTGTTTAAGACCTGCATATAATGCATTTTACTTCTGAGTAACTCTAAAACTGTGATGGCACCATTAGAATTAAGGAACTGGGATGCCTCTATGAACCCATGCTCAGATCCAGGAATTTTGTTTCTATCCCAGAACTGAGTTCATAATCCTGACACACGGAAAACCATTCCTACCCATATCCTAATATAGACTAAGTGTCTCAAATCACAAAACTAAAAAATTTTGCAATTTGAGATGTTGGGCAGCTGATTCAGAAGAAAAGGTGCTCAGCTGCCCAAAGATTGTGGAAGCCAAGATTGTGACCATAAGTCCCCAAAAACTCTGCCAGAAGATCCCAACCACTTTTCCCTGGGATAGACTACTGCTTGCATGCTCTCTCCTATATCCCTATAAAAGGGTAGAAACTTTCTTGCATTTGCAAAATCTGAAAAAAAAATCCAGAGAAGAAATTTTGCCTATTCTAAAGAAGCAGAAAATCACTTTCCTGGCTACTGCCCTGTCTTTATAGTAGAAGAGTAATACTGATTTTGATTAAGTCAGTATCTGCATTTAAAAAAATGGCTGTGGTAGTAATCCCACACTGCCAGAGTTAAAATACTTTTTCCCCAAAGAAGGAAACTATTTTAGGGTCTCTGGTGGAGAATAATGGAGTCAGACAAAACGAAGTCAAGCCAAGCTCTGGAACTGTAATACAATCTAACCTTTTCATGTTTAGACTATAAGCCATTTTCATACTACATTCTCCTTAGTGTTATAGCCTTAGAAACAGCCACAAAGGAGACAGCTGGCATGTTTTGGTTATAAGTACCGATTCCATGACTATAGGTTTTATAGAAGCATCTATTATTCCAGTTCTTTGCAAATTAAAGGAAGTGTTCCAGTTATGATGAAAAAAATGTCAAATCCCTGCCCTTGGCTTTTCATGTTATACTCTTGGGGTAGAAAATAATTGAACACAGGACAGAAAGGTTGGAGGAACATGTCAAAGGAAAAATGAGTGAGCAGTGCTAAAATTATTGAGAAAATGAATAACATAAGAGCTAGTAAGACAGGAAATCTTGCTGTGGTCCATGGAAAGTTCCATGATCTCCAAGTGAGGTCTGCTAATGTTTTTAGGAACTGAGGAGAGGACTGAAGCCCATTTAGCAGTCTGTTAGAACTACTGAAATGGAGCAGAGCTGCTGAAATAATGAACAGAAAAAGAATATTGTTTAAAAACAGAGCCCATGAGCATATTAGAGAGATCCAGGTTAGTCTTACACCCTTAGCCCACCCAAGCATAAAGAAATGCATGCTTAGACATGGCAGATATGAAAAGTAAATACAAAAGAGTCCTTATGTTTATTTATTGCAGGTACAGCATTTTTGGTAGATAAATGATGTTCCATTTCTTCTTTCTGTTCCCTAAACTTAATTAACTCTTGCCCCTCATTGCTGGCAAGAGATGCGTGTAGAAAGGGGAAAAAATCTCCTAGGCCCATCCATGGCCTAAGATGGAGCAGCACACAGCCGTGTGCTTTGCTCCCAGTCGAAGGAGGAGAGAGAGAGAGAGAGGAAGTGGGAGTGGCCACAAACAGCTTCCTCAAAAGCATGGAGAGCTTGCATCCTAGAGCAACCATCCATATGCTGATGAGGCATGCTGGATTTGCCAGAATCTCCAACAAGGACCATATGGCTCTTGTTTTCAAATATATAGTTCTAAAACTGAGGTAGGCAACATGGTACCCTCTAGATAGTTCAGATTACAAACCCTTTTTGTTCCCCACACTGGCTGGGGTTGATGAGCATTGCAGTCCAAAATATCTGGAGAACACCTGTTTGGGGAAGGATGGGTTTATAAAGATAAAGTAGTTCAACTGAGAGTATGCCAGTTTTTGACTAGGAGAACTAGATTTAAAGCCATGAGATGATATACAGCCAAATTACCTTAAGCCTTTGTCACAAGATTGCTGAAATACAAAATAGGATACAAAATGCACAACAGAATTGTTAAAGATAGGACCCATCCATAGTTTCCAGAGATACTGAAGAAAAAGTAAGCAAACAATGCAGTCAATAAATATAGAAAATATTGTACTTAAAAGTTTTGGCCAAATGAAGGGAATTTTGAATTTCCACCCCTTTCAACTTTCAACTTCTGTTTGCTCATGAAATTAAGCCCATAAAACTATTGAAAGTGAGATGCTCACTTTGGTCTCCTGGGCCAAATGAGCATGTCTTTTTCAAAACTACATTTTCCATACAGCATTATGGTTACAGATGATACTTTCCTATAGAAATAAACCGTGGTGGCAATGCATCCTAATAGCAAGATGCATCTTCCAAAACGTCTGGCTGATTTATCTATGTAGGGCCGCCATTCACCTACTTGCAGCTTGGCCTAATTTTCTGTAAGAGTTAACCTGATATTTTTAGTGCCTGTGATAATGCCACAAAATATGCCTGGTTTTGTATTCATTTTTAGAACAGAAATGTTTATACAAGAGTCTTTGTAGAGATTTAGGGTACAGAGGGACTTAAATGTGGCGCCAACCACCCACCTCATGTGCTATGTTTATAAAAAGCCACTTTAATACACCCCATTGTATAAATTATGTAAAAGAAAAAGAAATGAGAGAATTCTTGGTCACAACCAAGAGGATTTGCAAAAAAGCATTTGCCTGGTAAGAGGGTTAACAAAGTTACATTTCTCCACCATCACATGTTCTTTGTGTATAATCACAACATAACGCATTGCAGAGAAAAGATGTGGTGAGGGGATAGTTCATCACAGGATAAACATTTATGGGAGTTGCATCAAGATATTTATTTAACTATTGTTTATCATTTTTGCACTCTTCTTTATAAAATAAACTAAGTGTGTCTTATAACAAAGTTCATAAAATCCATAAAATTTGTCAGCTTCTGTTCTCCATTTGGAGGCTGTTATACATTGGTTTCACCTTTTTTTCACCTTCATCTTTCTTTCACAGTGAAATAGTGCTGTCCACTATAAAGATGTGTTTCGGAGGGAAAACAGTATAGAAAGTGGTATACATCACTTGCATGACTAGGGAGTAGCAGCTGGCCAATTAATGGGCAATGTGTAGGCGCTAGCCACGCTGAACAGGAAACAATAGCAAAGACAGAGACAGTGAAGAGAAAGCTGCTAATTAATATTGCAAGGAAAACTTTTAAAGCAGAACTTGTGAGCACATACTGTATTATAAAAGCATATAGAGACACTGCTATATATAGCCAGTTTGGTCTAGTGGTTAAGGCCCGTTGGGGGAGATGGGCGGTCATATAAAATAAATAAAGAAGGAAGGAAGGAAGGAAGGAAGGAAGGAAGGAAGGAAGGAAGGAAGGAAGGAAGGAAGGAAGGCAGGCAGGCACTGGGCTAGAAACCAGGAGATTGAGAGTTCTAGTCCCACTTTAGGCATGAAAGCCGGCTGGGTGACCTTGGGCCAGTCACTCTCTCTCAGCCCAACTCACCTCACAGGGTGGTTGTTGTGGGGAAAATAGGAGGAGGAAGGAGTATAAGCTATGTTCACCGCCTTGAGTTATTTATAAAAATAATAAAGACGGGATAGAAAATAAATAAATAAAATAAATAAATATGCACAATCATGGTGGAATGCAATATAGGAACTAGACTACTACAATGCGCTCTATGAGGCTACCTTTAAAGACCACCCAGAAGATCGGGTGGTTCCAAATGCAGTGTCCAGGGTGCTCGTGGGTGCTTGCCAGTGGGCCCATATCACACTTATTTTGATTGACTTCCTATTTGCAATTTAAAGTGCTGGTTTTAACCTATAAAGCCCTATGGCTTGGTGCCAGGCTACCTGCAGGACCACGTCTCTCTACTTCAGATGGTTCAACCACTTCAATCATGCTGGGAGAAGTAGCTGCTAACCCCCATTTTTGAGAGATGGGGCGGGGGGGGGGAGACCAGAGGCATTGTTTTTTCCATAATGGGGCCAGCCTCGAGGAGATTTAGTTGGCTTCAACTTTATCCACCCTCCAGAAACAGCTGAAGACAGATCTTTTGGGTGTTAACACCAGGTATTGTTTTGGGGTCTGTCCGTACTGTGTTTTTAATTATTTGTGATTATGTTATTGCCTTCTTCTGTGAGCTGCCGAGAGTCTACTTGTGATTGCAGCAGGATATTGATTTGATAAACAAACCGTCCTCTCATTCCAAGCCCTGTCAGCACACCCCAAGCAGGCCAAAAAATAAAGGCAGCTCTTCTTTGCAGGCAGAAGAGCAGCCCCACCTCATTCTAACTTTCCCAACCAGTGAATCTGAAGCTTAGAATTACTTAATGTGCTATAAGTGTCACGTGAATCCATAATATTAATTCCATCTCAATCAATCAATCAATCTTTATTATGGTCCTAGGCCAGCAGAAGGGGTTAAGGTACAGTAATTAAAAAGAAGCATAAAAATCTGAAAGATATAAAAAGATATAAACATTGAAATACATAGAAGGTATAAAAGATATATAAATTAAAAAATAAACATATATAAGAAACATAGAAGGTATAAAAGATTTAAAAAGTGTGAATCTAAAATGGCTGGATAGGAGCATTACATGGATGTCGGGGAATATAAAAAGGTAGTATGTGAAATATTATATCTATTAGGTTACAAAGCACCCTAATGTGACAAACTAGTTTGTAATGTTGAGCCCCAAGCATAAACCAGAAGTCATCATCTGAGCCATTTAAGCGCTGCTGCACAGAACCTAGCAAGGTTGCATGTTGCAGCAAGATTGACATCTGAAAGCAGGAGAGGGTGTAAAATCGTCCAGTGTACCCCTGGTATTTATGTACTATGAGATGGTAAGATGAGAGTAGTGTGAATGTCTCTGTAGTGCAAGCCCCAGAGAAGCAGAATCTCTGTTCTTTCTGTGTGTCCAAAGTTGCAAAGCCATTGCCCCTCCAAGTAGGGAGTCTTCCTGCATTGGCCTTCTAGGACAGTTGACGAGAAGGTATGACATTGACAGGGTTGTTGTTGTGGGGAAAAGAGGAGGAGGAAGGAGTATTAGGTATGTTCGCCGCCTTGAGTTATTTATAAAAATAATAAAGGTGGGATAAAAATTAAATAAATAAATAAATTGTGCCAGAGTAAAGGCGCTTCCATGTTAAAGGACTTTCAGTTTAGTTAGGTATGTCATGTGGGGGGGGGGGAGGGAAGAGTACCTGTGGGATTCACTGGCAAAAAAGTGGGCCCTGGCTAGTTCTGACTGGCATTTTAATTAATTCCATATCTAAGATTACTGTGGGAAACACTCCCTCAAGAGTAGTAAAGAGCCAAACTATAAAAGCAACCGTAAATTGAACTATGGATGAGTTCCCGAGTCTGATACACCTTGACTAAATTAAACAAGAATGCTGAAAATGGCAAGAAAATCTTGAGCAACAGAAACCCATTAGAATCTCATATTATGATGTTCTACCTGAAACTCCGGCAGTTTTTTTCTGAATTTCTCTAACAGATCTTTGCAGTATGGAGGCTCCACAATGAATGGCGAAAGCTCTACTTCATATACAAAGCCAGGGCACGCATATAAACTTGTGTTGTACATTTGCAACTGTGATTTGTTGTGTTTTAGCAAAAAAATAAAGAAAAATCCTCTTGCCATTATGGTAAACTTTTAAAAAATGCAATATAGTAAAGTATTTGTCATGAGGAACAGGAAAACTGAATCCAGATAAGGATTATCTATGTCAGTCACTCTGCAGAACTCTGTCACCTTGTTGTGGTGAGTGGGCTTGTGTGTTCCCAATGAACCCTGTGAGCGAAGCTGTCGGGAGTCATGTACTCCTGGTAGGGTCACCCATGGCGGTAAGGTCCAGGGGGAGGAACCAGACAAAGAACGATCCAAGAAAGTCCTCAACGGCAGAACAGGCGGAAGATAACAAGGTGTATTGTTACAACGGCTGCGAAGGCGGATGAAGGCTGCAGCAGACAAAAGGTCACCAATCGTCATGGTACCCATGCCATTGGATTAGAGCCTTTTTCTGTGAAGGTTGTGTGCTGATCGTTGTGCAACGATCTCCACGCATAAAACAAATTCACGCACAGGCGTCTTCCAACCACACTAAACACAAACCAACCAAAAGTCCCATGGCGATTGACGAATGGCAACGGGGCAGGACTGTGAAATCCGGAAGCCCCTAGTCATGGACCAGCACATGGGCGGTGGATACGGATTCAGTCGTCCTGACTCAAGGTTCGAGGCAGTTGAGTAGTTCAGCAGCTGTATCCACGACTGAGCAGCCCTATTTAGGATCCACTCTGCTCACCCCATATGGGGAGGGGGCTAGAAAAGGTGCTCTAAATATAGTCTGCCTCAGGAAGGCACGTCAAGCAAACCCTCATCATGATCATCTTCCACCCGGAAACCTATGCCCTCATTGTGGGAGGTTGTGCGGATCCAGAATTGGCCTTTACAGCCACTTACGGATCCACTGTTAAGATTTTACCCCTGGAAGACAATCTTACTCGGCTACGAGTGATCGCCAAGAAGAAGATGTCAGTCACTGTGCAGAACTCAGTATCATGGCCAGCAAGCCCAAAGCTCTCACAAGCACATCATTTGGAGTCAGTGCAATTCATGGTTGAAGCGCCCAGAGTTCATGTCAACACAATTCTTGAGCAATCGTTTGGATGCGATGCCAGAACAAACAAATAAACAAACAATTGGCTTAGGAAATAAATACACTAGGTCTCTTCCCTTTTTGAATCAAGTGGCCACTTATGCTTTGCCTCCTGCCCCCCAAAAGCAGAAGTAACAGCAACAAGTATACTAATATTTACATATGCTAATTTATGCACAAAGATGCAAATTTAGAAATTATTGTTGCATGGATAAAATGAGGGGAGACTTCCACACAGGCTGCTTTGTACTTCCTGAGGAAAGATACAAATGGAATAAATAGAAATATAATACCTCACACCATGGGAAATACGGAAAACTTATGACTCGTGTTGCTCAATCTAGTCTCCGGGTGCTAATTATGGCTGTGCCACTGCAAGACCCGCTCCTCTCCCCTTTGGACTTGGACTAGGCTAGACAGCAGGAGGATTCTCAAAAAAAATTAATTGATAATAAAGATGGTTGTTGTGGGTCTTCCGGGCTGTGTGGCCGTGTTCTGGAAGTTGTGGTTCCTAACGTTTCGCCAGCATCTGTGGCTGGCATCTTCAGAGGGCAGGAGCACAGACAGAAGCCAATTGCCACTCTACCTGGGCACAGAGAGTTCACTTCTGTCTGTGCTCCTGCCCTCTGAAGATGCTGGCCACAGATGCTGGCGAAACATTAGGAACCACAACTTCCAGAACACGGCCACACAGCCCAGAAGACCCACAACAACCATCGAACTCCGGCCGTGAAAGCCTTCGACAATACATTGATAATAAAGACTTTGGCCGCCCAACATGGAAATTAGTTCCTGAATAGCAATAGAAGTCTGTCGCTCCTCATGCAAACTCTTTGGGGTGAAATAAGTGGAATTGCAGCCATTCGGGTGGTGGGTGGAGAAAAGGAATTATTTAAATACAGCATTGAGGTTAGATTGGGAAATCCTTCCTCTCAGGGTAGAAATCCCAGAAGCACAATGAGGCATCACAGATTTGCACGTATAAAATATTCCAAATATTCCTTGAGAATGGTACCTCAACAGGAGACAACAACAACAACAATAATCATGGTAATAATATACCAGGGGATAGTAAAATAGAAGACAAAGAACTGGAGAAGATCACAAAGTATCAAGATCTGAAAATTGAAGTTGAAAGATTATGGCATAAACCAGCAGTGGTGGTCCCAGTGGTTATCGGCATACTGGGTGCCATTCCCAAAAACCTTCGGCAGCACTTAGAAAATCTGTGCATTGACAAAATTTCCACCTGTCAATTACAAAAGGCCACACTGCTTGGATCTGCACATGTACTACCCCGATACATTACGACCTCCTAGGTTCTTGGGAAGAACTTGATGCGAATGAAGGCCAACACCAGCTAAAGAATTGGCAGCTGTGATTTCATGTTGTTGTGAATAACAACAACAACAACAACAACAACTTCATAGAGATAGTGTGGGAGAGATGTGTATATGTGCATAGCATATATACACATTTGTAGGTACTGTAGGTACAGGAGAGTTGTCTCAATTTCCATTTTCTTTCTGAGGCCTAGTGAGGCTTCTCTTTGTTTTTCCAGATACCTAGAGAATTGAGGCAGGAGGCCCAGAGTGTCCAAAATTATGTCAGGGAGCTGGATTTTTTTAAAGTTGCCCCCCATCTATCTCAATCCTCTGGTGCAGTGTTTCTCAACCTTGGCAATGTTAAGAGGTGTGGACTTCAATTCCCAGAATTCCCCAGCCAGCATGAACTCTGGGAATTGAAGTCCACACCTCTTAATGTTGCCAAGGTTGAGAAACACTGCTCTGGTGGATGCATCTTTTGCTGTTTTTGTCCCCTCTGCTTCTATCTCCTCTCCTGTAGGGTTGCAAACATCCAGATGACCACTAGTTTTCTCTATCTTTCTGATTCCAAGGTTGTAGGAATTCTGAGATGGTAGTACCAGAACTCCATGCAGATTCTTATTAGTATATAGCAGAGTAGAAGCGTTCCCATAAACTTGCACAAGGCTGAATCAGTTCAAAACACAAAATAAACACACTTCACACGTTAATGTAAAGTTACATAAAAAAAGAGTTTACAATTTTATTGTAACTCACAGTTCCTTAGTAGAAATGGTCCATGCGTGGGAGCAAGAAGGTTCTGACCAAACCCACATGCTTCTTTAATGTGTCCTTGCTGTATGGAAGTATGAGAAACATGTGGACAGCCATAGAAAGGCCATCCTCCCTGGTAGGAGATTCGAGCAGAAAGAGGGAAGAGAAGGGAACAGGAAACAGGAAACCGGGATTCAACCCCTCCCACACAAAGCAAGTAATATTAGGTTACAGCAGAGGCTGCCTCCTCCTTCAAGCTTGTGTGAGATGTGCTTGGTTGAAACCCGATCTCTAACAAAGGAGTTGTTGGGCCCATCCATGGTACTACTACTTCCCCCAACTCTGCTGAAGCAGCACTTTGAGGCAGTAAAAGTACACATAGGCAGGAGGTTGGTTTTGCTGGCTTCCAAGGAGCCTGCATGGTGATGAGGCCGAATGGTCTGGGATGGAAGGTGGCGGGCAAGGCACAATAAACAGCTGAGTTCTAGGGCAAATGTCCAAGCATTTCTGTTTTTTCTCTCTTGGCAGCTCTCAGTGCAAATTAAGAATTTATTAGCAGAATACCTAATGCTGCCGTGTGTGTGCGTGTGTGTGTACCTTCAAGTCAGTGTTGACTCCTGGCAACTCATGTCCTACTAGTAAAAAAGATAAAAATCCCACATATGTGTGATGGGGAGGGGAGGGAGGAGACAAACAGAGAAAGTTGTCTGTGTTGGGGGACAGTTTGTATAGGTTTGGTAAGGACACATCTAACATTACTCTTTATTGTTCTAGGGTTCTTTTTTTGTTGGAGGTATGTTAAGTTGTCTCCAGCAAAAGAGATCATTACCTTGTCTGTGGTGCTGGAGCTTGAGCACCACAATGACGCCATGAGCTAAACCGTGAAGGGACATCCAAAACGGGAAGGTCATGGCAGAGAGGTCAGACTAAATACGATCCCTGGGGAAGGTAATGGCATCCCACCCCAGTATTCTTGCCGTGAAAACTAAATGGATCAGTACAACCAGAGATATGTCGGTATACCATCGGAAGATGGGACTCCCAGGTCAGAAGATGGTCAAAATGCTACTGGGGAGGAACAGAGGATAAGTTCAACTAGCCCCAGATGTGATGACGCCGCTAGCTCAAAGCCGAAAGGACGGCTAGCGGCCGACGGTGCTGGTGGTGAACGACGAATCCGATGTTCTAAAGATCAACACACCATAGGAACCTGGAATGTAAGATCTATGAGCCAGGGCAAATTGGATGTGGTTATTGGTGAGATGTCATGATTGAATATAGACATTTTGGGTGTCAGTGAACTGAAATGGACTGGAATGGGCCACTTCACATCAGATGACCACCAGATCTACTACTGTGGACAAGAGGACCACAGAAGTAATGGAGTAGCCTTCATAATTAATAATAAAGTGGCTAAAGCAGTGCTTCGATACAATCCAAAAAATGATAGAATGATCTCAGTTCGAATACAGGGGAAGCCATTTAACATCACAGTGATCCAAATATACGCCCCAACCACAGATGCTGAAGAAGCAGATCAGCTTATGAGGATCTGCAGCACCTACTGGATAATATGCCAAAAAGAGTTGTTATTTTCATTACAGGAGACTGGAATGCTAAGGTGGGTAGTCAAATGACACCTGGAATTACAGGTAAGCATGGTCTGGGAGAACAAAATGAAGTGGGACATAGGCTGATAGAATTTTGCCAAGACAATTCACTGTGCATAACAAACACTCTCTACATGGACTTCACCAGCTGGTCGACACCGAAATCAGATTGACTACATCCTTTGCAGCCAAAGGTGGCGGACATCTATACAGTCAGTAAAAACAAGACCCAGAGCTGACTGTAGTTCAGATCATGAACTTCTTATTGCACAACTTAGAACCAGACTAAAGAGAATAGGGAAGACCCACAGATCAGTTAGATATGAGCTCACTAATATTCCTAATGAATATGCAGTGGAGGTGAAGAATAGATTTAAGGGACTAGATTTAGTAGATAGGGTCCCAGAAGAACTATGGACAGAAGTTCGCAACATTGTTCAGGAGGCGGCAACAAAAAACGTCCCAAAGAAAAAGAAAACCAAGAAGGCAAGATGGCTGTCTGCTGAGACACTGGAAGTAGCCCAAGAAAGAAGGAAAGCAAAAGGCAACAGTGATAGGGGGAGATATGCCCAATTAAATGCAAAATTCCAGAGGTTAGCCAGAAGAGATAAGGAATTATTTTTAAACAAGCAATGTGCGGAAGTGGAAGAAGACAATAGAATAGGAAGGACAAGAGCTCTCTTCCAGAAAATTAGAAACATCGGAGGTAAATTCCAGGCTAAAATGGGTATGATCAAAAACAAAGATGGCAAGGACCTAACAGAAGCAGAAGAGATCAAGAAAAGATGGCAAGAATATACGGAAGATCTGTATAGGAAGGATAATAATATCGGGGATAGCTTTGACGGTGTGCTCAGTGAGTTAGAGCCAGACATCCTGAAGAGTGAGGTTGAATGGGCCTTAAGAAGCATTGCTAATAACAAGGCAGCAGGAGATGACGGTATCCCAGCTGAACTGTTTAAAATCTTGCAAGATGATGCTGTCAAGGTGATGCATGCCATATGCCAGCAAATTTGGAAAACACAAGAATGGCCATCAGATTGGAAAAAATCAACTTATATCCCCATACCAAAAAAGGGAAGCAGTAAAGAATGTTCAAACTATCGAACAGTGGCACTTATTTCACATGCCAGTAAGGTAATGCTCAAGATCTTGCAAGGTAGACTCCAGCAATTCATGGAGCGAGAATTGCCAGATGTACAAGCTGGGTTTAGAAAAGGCAGAGGAACTAGAGACCAAATTGCCAATATCCGCTGGATAATGGAGAAAGCCAGGGAGTTTCAGAAAAACATCTATTTCTGTTTTATTGACTATTCTAAAGCCTTTGACTGTGTGGATGATAACAAATTGTGGCAAGTTCTTGGTGGTATGGGGATACCAAGTCATCTTGTCTGCCTCCTGAGGAATCTGTATAACGACCAAGTAGCAACGGTAAGAACAGACCATGGAACAATAGACTGGTTTAAGATTGGGAAAGGAGTACGGCAGGGTTGTATACTCTCACCCTACCTATTCAACCTGTATGCAGAACACATCATGCGATGTGCTGGGCTTGATGAATCGAAGGCTGGAGTTAAAATCGCTGGAAGAAACATTAACAATCTCAGATATGCAGATGATACCACTTTGATGGCTGAAAGCGAGGAGGAGCTGAGGAGCCTTATGACGAAGGTGAAAGAAGAAAGTGCAAAAGCTGGGTTGCAGTTAAACCTCAAAAAAACGAAGATTATGGCAACGAGCTTGATTGATGACTGGCAAATAGAGGGAGAAAAAGTGGAGGCAGTGACAGACTTTGTATTTCTAGGTGCAAAGATTACCGCAGAAGCTGACTGCAGCCAGGAAATCAGAAGATGTCTACTTCTTGGGAGGAGAGCAATGGCAAATCTTGATAAAATAGTTAAGAGCAGAGACATCACACTGACAACAAAGGTCCGCATAGTTAAAGCAATGGTACTCCCCATAGTAACCTATGGCTGCGAGAGCTGGACCATAAGAAAGGCTGAGCGAAGGAAGATAGATGCTTTTGAACTGTGGTGCTGGAGAAAAATTCTGAGAGTGCCTTGGACTGCAAGAAGATCAAACCAGTCCATACTCCAGGAAATAAAGCCAGACTGCTCACTTGAGGGAATGATATTAAAGGCAAAACTGAAGTACTTTGGCCACATAATGAGAAGACAGGATACCCTGGAGAAGAAGCTGATGCTAGGGAAAGTGGAAGGCAAAAGGAAGAGGGGCCGACCAAGGGCAAGATGGATGGATGGTATTCTGGAGGTGACGGACTCAACCGTGGGGGAGCTGGGGATGGCAACGGCCGACAGGAAGCTCTGGCATGGGCTGGTCCATGAAGTCACGAAGAGTTGGAAGCGACTGAACTATTAAACAACATGTTTAGTTGTAGAAAAAGGCACTCTTCTGCTTTGTCTTCCTTCCTTTCTTCATGTCTTCCTTTCTTAGAGTCCATATTCTCCTTTTGACTGATTAGGTGCCATCAAGTCGTTGTCGACTCTTAAATACCCCATAGATAGATTTTCTATATGATGATCTGTCCCTAACCTGGTCTTACAGGTCTTCCAACAGTGCACTCATCACCGCTGTAACTGAGTACATCCACCTTGCCTGTTGGTCATCCTCTTCTTCTCTTTCTTTTCACTTTTCTCAATATTAGAGCCTTCTCCAGAGTTCTAGTTCTTCACATGTGTCCAAATTCTTAGGGAATTGTAACGTCCATCCAGCAGAGGCCCTGCCAAGCCTGGCCTTGCAGCAGGCTGCGGTCTAGCTAGTAGGATACTAAAGGAAGCTGTTGGGAAGCTCCCTGAGCCCGGAGTGTGTTGCTTGAAGAACAGAGCCTGGGATGGACTGCAGACTAAACTCCCCCCTCGCCACCAGTTATCATGCCTGGTGGCCATCACAAGGGTTGAAAGAAGAGCCCTTCATGCCTTCTGGTGGAACAGCCATGAAGCCAAGTAGAGCTTCCTCGGTGGCTTCTGCTGGAAGCAACCCTGGAAGGAGGGACAGACCAAGCGCAACATCCCTGATGCCCCCTTGCCACATACACATACATGCAGAAGGCTCCTCCAATGCTTTCCTTATTATTTAAAAGACTGCTTAAAACAGTTTTATTTATTTATTTATTTATTATTTCAATTTATTCCCCGCCCATCTCCCTTGCAAGGGACTCTTGTGATGGTTTTAAACATTTGTAAGGTTTTTGGGGAAAGGGCAAGAATTAAAGTGTTCTCCAGGTTAAGTACTTTAGTTTGATCCACTATGATATGTGAAAGCCAACGTGGTGCAGTGGTTAAGAGGTTAAGGTGGCCCAGATTGGTGTCCGCCCTCAGCCACAGAAACTCACTGGGTGACTTTGGATCAGCCATTCTCTCTTGGCCCAATTTACCTCATAGGGGTTGTGGGGGGAAATGGGAGGAAGGAGCACTATGGATGCTGCCTTGACCTTCTGAATGAGAGGCAGGTTAGAAGTCAAATAAACCGACAATTGCTGTAAATCACCATATGTAAACTCTGGATTCCTGACTCATTCCAGTGAATGCAATTAAAGAACAGGACTTTCAGAATCAAAATGCCACTTTAAAATAATTGTTCCATTCTTTGTTTCAAAATGGGGGCAAATTTCTAGAGAAGGAACAGGCCCACTAGGAGAGGGTGCAAGCCAGATTTCCTGAAGGTGTCAGGAACTGCTCTGAGAATGGACCCTTCGGCCCCCATCCCCATCCCCCAAAAGGTGGGCAGGCCATCTGTAGTCCTTGCAATCGTAGAGGTTTATTTTCTCACAAAGACCTTCACCAGTGCTAAAGGGTTGCCTGTTCATAATTAGCTAGATGAGGAATTAAAGTGGAGGTTCCGTGCTGTGCTTAACACAGCCCTACATTATCCAGCACTGGCCTACTTATTCACCAAGAGCCTTCTATAGCTTTTACTCACAAGTAAATCCCACTTAGCAAACATTCCTTCCAAGGTTAATTACTTCTCCTTCTTGTTTCTTTTTTGCTTCCTGTTTATCATAGCTAAGGGATTAGTGTGGAACAGCCAAATGTTCCTTTAAATGGTCTCTCTTAATTGCTCAATATCACTTACTCTATTTTGGAAGCGGGAGCCACCATTTTAAACTTCCCCAAATGGCTTGAAGAACTATCTCGAGAGCTTCAGGGCAGAAGGGAAAATGTAAGACGGCCATCTAGAGTGTATTGACACTGCTGGAAGCCTAGCAATCCAAGGCCCCCTCTAAGGTGGAGTTGGACTTGCATTTGAAATGGATCCTCCTTCCCTTCGAGGAAGAGGGACACCAATTAGCTGAGCCCTCCAGCTATGTAAGTATGGCCATTATTGTTGCCGAGTAGCCAGCTTAATTATTCATCTCAGAAATGTTCGCCTGAAGGTGAATGTATGGGAGGTCTTTGCCGTACAAAGTGGTGTTGTGCTCTCAGTATTTAGTCTGCTCCAGGGTAGCTTCCCATGTGAAAGCAGCCAACAGAGGTCTCTTTCAGAGGGTGTTCTCCCTCTGCTTTCTACACAATGCGACCCAATGCTTATTTTTTAGAGTAGTTTCAAACATAACTTGATATGCGTGCACGCACACACACACACACCAATCACCCAGCAAAGCTCTCAGGGGGGTGGGGGAGTGGAGGGTAAGGTTGTGTAAGTCTTTTAAAGCCTGATTTGAAAGATCCATTTACACTCTTCTCCCTGCCCCCAGATTAAGATTTTGCTCTTGGAAGTGAGTCTTTGATTC